>OY987330.1:84400605-84931646 GCA_963920685.1 Polydrusus tereticollis | reverse complement strand
AACACCTGCCTGTTAGTTTACGTTGAGAAAAACCTAATAATCTTGCTATACTATCTTCTGGCTGAAAATTTAGGTCGTATTGGCTTCTCAACTCGCACCTTAGCGTATTATTATTAGGTTTCAACGAAAAGACGTGATTGCGCTCGTCTAAAGTAGCGTGTAAATCAAGAATGCGATTCTGAACAAACGTTTCGATATCCTGCAGTTCGTACGATCCCGTAGGTATCTTCAATATCTTTTCCACGTTATTTTCAGTATAGTAAATCTTGTTTTTTCCTGATTCAATGTTTGGAATTGTATTCCGAGTATTCAGCGATATAAGTGCAAGAGAGTATTCGTAGTTTGGGTCAAGTTCTATTGGAGGAACAAAGTGTGCTTCAAGCTGGTGAGAACGACCTTTTAGCGTAAACGTCTAAGACATGACTGTTGTAAGGGACTTTGAATGATATGTTTTATAGAGATTTATTGTAGAGAAAAGCCAATGCTAGATGTCCACAATTGGATGATCCAAAGTCCTGATACTGATCGTAATTAAAGCAAATTTTACAATGTTTCATATATTTTATAAATTCCTTGGGTGGTTTCAAATTGCCAAAACTATCGAAATAAACAACTTTATCACCGCGTTTCTTATAAGCTACCCAATGTGTTCCGAATCCGACGTTTCGATCTAAATTGACAACACCACACTCAGTATGGTTAGGTGATTTTGGAAGAGTATCTCGCATAAAGACCCCCCTAAAGTTGGGTATCTTTAATTGAGATGTATAGTTTTTGATGTCTTCATCGGTTAATGGGCGTTTGGGCAGCTTCAGTGGTAGTTTTTTGGCATTTTTCTTGAATATAATCCATACCCCGATTTATACTTCTTTAAATATAGACCGCTACCCTTTTTCCCTAAAGCAATGGCTTCCATCGTTTCATTGTGGCGTTTAGCTTCTTGTAGCTTGTCTCTCCCACTTTGAACATCATTGACGGTTTTTGCAATACCGGCCACCCCGCCGCTGAGAGCACCCAAAGCACTAAGCCCGGCAAATATTGGTATCAAAGGAAGGATCCCTCCAGTCTTAGGGAGTGGTATAACCCTCGGTATATTAATTTTTCTACGTCCACCGGCTTTCTTTATCGACATGCGTGCTGCTTTTAGTAAGTTACTCAAGGTCTTTTTCTTGGTTATATCGCCAGCACCGTGTTTACTAAGCTTATTCACAATCGAAGTCAAGCTTTTGCACCCCGCCCTCAACTTACGTTTAACCTTCATAGCGTTAGTAACTAGCCAAGCTGATGTTTTTTCGCCAAAACTGGAGTCGTTGGCTTTCACGCGCTCCCACGCTCTATTTTCAAGTATTTTATCTGCCTGATGTCTTTGTTTCAAGTCTTGAGACTGAGAGTATGCAATATCGTGATCTCGACAAAAACTGTCCAATTTATTTTTTGGGGGATTACCTCAAGCTAAACGTTCTTTTAATCGAGTGCCGGGACCACAATATGAATAACCGGGTAAATGAAGTTCAAACGGGAGTCGATTTATGGTACTATTTAAGACACCTGCACCCTGCAACGTTGTCATTACAAAAAAAGTTCTTGAAGAGAAAAGAGCGTATTTATAGTAATGCGGAAGCAGAAACAAAAACACCACCTAAATATTCAAAATTTCGATATGCCCAAACAGAAACAAACAAACAAACACGGGCAGCTTTTTCCAAACACCATTAGGGCGCTAATATGTGGACCGAGTAATTGTGGAAAAACCAATGTAATGATGAGTCTATTAACTGACGCCAATGGTTTAAAATTTCAAAATGTGTACGTTTATTCGAAATCTTTACAACAGGAAAAATATGATTTCCTCCGAGAAACATTGAAACATTGTCGTTTGGGGTATTTCACATATGGTGAGAATGATGATGTAATAGACCCGTCAACTGCTCAACCCGACTCTGTATTCATCTTTGATGATGTGGCTTGCGAGAAACAGGATAAAATTAGAAATTATTTCTGTATGGGCCGTCATAATGATATCGACTCATTCTATCTCTCGCAAACATATTCAAAAGTACCCAAACAGTTGATTCGCGATAATGCCAACGTGTTAGTTTTGTTTAAACAAGACGAGCTAAACTTGAAACATATTTATAGCGATCATGTAAACACGGACATGTCTTTCGATTCGTTTAAGCGCATTTGCTCTGAATGTTGGAATGATAAATATGGGTTTTTAGTCATGGTAAAAGACAACGACATTAATAAAGGTAGATATCGTAGTAAATTCGATACCTATATAATACTATAACGTCATCATATGTAGTTAGTATTACCGTCATCATTGTAAAGTATAGACCATTTAGTCGCAATGTCTCGACAATTTAACAGCTATGATAAGAATGTTAAACGTCGAATAATTGATGCCTCTAATACAATAAGAAGAAAATACTTGGCTTTAAAGCTGGAAAGAAACGAAGAAGATGCTGCGCTTAACAAGTTTTTAACACCAGTTACTACCCCGCTAAATATGCTTGTACCGCTTATGGAAAAGAGAGCCAAGAAGCCAAAGATTAAAACTGAACCGACAGAGACGATTGTAAAAACAAAACCAGAAGAAGTTCAATTTTTGCCCAGAGAAGCGGAAGTTAGGTATGGAGATTTGGTTGATAATGAGGAAATCGAGGATGATGTGTTTGAAGAGAATACCCCACAAGATTTAAAGGAGGTATTTGAAACTACTATGAGAACGAATCCGGCAATTTTCGAGGAATTTACCAGTCAATATCCTCCAATTTCTCACGAATATTTAAAAATGTATTGGACAAGTTCCCCTGATTTGGATGACTCACAAGGTCTAACATACAATTTTGAAAATGGTAAATGGACAATGGGTTCTCTGTCGGTGGACTTTTTGCAAAATGGAGACATTAAAGTAGGCGATGTCGCTTATCCAGGAAGTCAGGGTCTATATGAGTTATTGTTTTTAAAGAATCCCATCAATCGTAAGAAAGATGATGAGGTGCATTATAAAGACATATTAGTGCGCACTAATGCATATAATAATGGTCAACTAAAAGGTAGCAAATCGGAAAAATATAAAAATATTATTAGACCGCTACTAACATCTTCAACATGAGGATCAACGTCTTTGTTGCAATCATCAGCATCTTCTCATGCTAGAAATCTTAGAAGTTCTTCGAACAAAACACCGCCTATTAGTAGAATGCCTGTAACAAGATCTAAACTGAAATCTGGGAATGCATTAATGGAGTACAACGAAAGACCAAAGGAATTTGTATATTACGACGATGTAAATGAACTAGTTGAGCGAATGAAGAAGCTTGAAGCCTCCGAACATGTTGGTAATAATAATAATTGGAACGAGATTCAGAATATTTTACAGGAATTGCAGAGACTTGGAATTATTGAATTCTATAAATAAACATGTAATTCCTTAAAAGCATCATTAAAGTATTAATCATGAATAAGTTTGGACGTTCTTTACCTTCCCCCTACAGGGTTCCGAGAGTTTTACCAGCACCCACCATACTTTCCTTCACTAGGGATGGTGATTACAATTTTAGGGAACATAAGCTTTGTAACGTTAGTCCCCCAACAGATGATGCAGATGCTGTTAATAAAAAATTTTTAGATGATGCAATTTCTGTTCTTTACATGAAAATTATTGCTTCTTCAAACGAGTGTGTTAAGCTGGTTAACGATACTACCAATAACATCGAAGGTCACATGAAGGTTGTATCTGCAGAATTACATGATCTAAATGATCGTTTGCTAAAGTCTTCTACCAGTATTTCAAGAATAACAAGAGATATTTCAACAATTAATGATCGTTTTAATGCAATTGATGTTAAATTGAAATTAGTTGACAATTACCAGCAAGAAGCCATAAAAATAGTGCAACCAGAGTTCGATAAACTCAAGGACCTCTTACATAGTTACATGCATGTAAAAATCGAAAATTCTTTTGCACCTTTAGCTGCAGACTTGAAGAAACTTGATGAAAAAGTAACTAAATTAGCAGATACAGTTGATAGGGGTATATAAATTGCCTAACATGTTTCAAATATTTCACTTTATTAACAAAATGCCCAAGGGCGTCATCACTAAGGCGCGAGAACAGGTTGTTAAAGAGTTACACGCCCCAACTCGTTCGAAATTTAAACGTCGTCGATTTATCCAATATGGTTTACATGATACATTTGCATCCGATCTTGCGCAACTCGATCAATATGCGCGCGAAAATAGGGGGTATAAATACATACTTGTTGTTATCGATTCGTTTTTGAAATTTCTCTGGGCAAGACCCATAAAGACGAAAACTGCCCAAGAAGTAACCAAAGCGATGGAAAATATTTTTAGACACTCCAAGCGAATCCCGAAAAAGTTGGTTACAGATAATGGAAAGGAATACTACAATACTAGTTTTCAAAATCTTATGAAGACATATAAAATACATCATTATAGCACTTTCAGTATCTTGAAGGCTTCAATTGCAGAGCGAGTAATTCGAACAATTAAAGAAAAGCTTTTTAGATTGTTTACTTTAAATGGAAATCATCGATGGATTGATTTGTTGGAGGAAATCGTGAATACATACAATGCTACTAAACATCACACGATTGGCATGAAGCCGTCGGATGTTAATAAGAGTAACGCGGATAAGTTATTAAACTCTGTATATACACATCTAAAGGTTGTGGGGAAACAGAAATTTGGGGTTGGGGACATTGTTCGTATAAGTAAATCCAAGCATGTCTTTGAAAAGGGTTATGTACCTAATTGGACAACCGAGCTTTTCAAAATTTCCAAGGTTAATATAACAAATCCTACAACCTATATATTGGAGGATATGCAGGGACGGCCAATCAGTGGTGGATTTTATGAAGCGGAATTACAGAAAACTAAACAGTCCGATGTATTTCTTATTGAAAGAATTATACGGAAAAAGGGGAAGAAAATGTTTGTCAAGTGGCTTGGCTTTGATAATTCACACAACAGCTGGGTGGATATGATAAAAGATGTTGTTTAGTTTGCTAGAATTGTGTGTTATGCAGACTCATTTGGATAAATACCTCATATTTCGTAATAATCAGCTAGTATTATAGTATAAGATGTACTGCAAACAGTGCCACTGTGAGGTGACTAAAGGGCATAATCGTACAACGAAACATAAGGAAAACTGTGGGGAGATTGTAGGCTCTGGTATTAAACTTATTCAAACAGCTTTTAAGAATAGAGTTGATACCTATCACATATCGACAAATAATAATTTGACTGATGTTAAGCTGTTCCTGAAAGACTTGAAACATAAGGTTGTAACGGTGTTAGCGGAGCAGTTGAGTCTTCATCGAGCTATATCAATGAACATGGAACTTTATGGTGTATATCTACAACCATCAACGCAGGAACAAGAAATTAAATCATTTAATTCTAGATACAGCGTGATTCATCCAAGTACTAAGTTAGAACATGTGTTTGAACTATATAAAAATAACCTACTTAAAAAAGCTTTAGAATTTACCGAGATGGGTAGCGGGTGGGCCTTGTCGCAACTTTTATTCCTAGAACTTAGTATTAATAAATATTCAGGAGTGGGGTAGTCAGAGTGTAGTCGATAATTTGCTTGGACGGTTTCAGTACTTATTTAGTCATGGGTGAATACGTTGTTGAAGAGATTCAAGAAGTTTGTCTCCTTGGAGATATCTTGATAGCATGATATTAAGAAGTAGAGAAGACATTAAGAATGAGAAAAAGCTGTTGAACGAGGTGCATTATTCCGCTGGAAATTATAAGATAATCGTGGGCCTTAGTGTAGCTAGAGGAATGGTGCCTAGTGTGAAGTTAATAAATACTGTTTTAAATTTACCTGAGGAAAAAGTTGCAGCATCACTAGCCAATTTCGAGTGGCATGAGTTTCTCGAAATCGCGTCCAAAATGGTTGAAGATGATACAGTATTAAGAATTGATTCTAAAACTGAAAATTTTACAGTGTCGTCCGTTACGTTGTTGAGTGAAAAAATAATAAATCTTGTGTGTAATAATACAACGTTATGTTTCTGTTCTCATGACATAACCTCATTTGTTAATATAAGTCACATTATTAATTATAGATTGAACCTGATAAAAAATTTAGATTTTATGGTATTTTATGATAACTTTTTAAATTATATGAACATTAATGAAGACATCCAAGGAAACTTTTTTGAGATTATTAAAAATATTTGTAGTTTGAACATGTCTGAACAAGCTATTTACATGTTGGAACTAATACACTTTAATCCCAAGAAGGTACTAGATGACTTTGATAGAATACAAATGTGTAATATTTGATGATAAGGTTAGGTTTCAGTTTAGAGACCTGACTTTTGGCGAAACCGAGTGGAGGACGCTAATAAACCAAAATGCTTCTCACAATTCTCCAATAGTGGATGGATATGCTTGTATTTATATGTGTATCTTGCACCATTTTACTAATTAATCTATTGTATACCTTTATTAAGTCGGGGTATAGATAAATAAATAATTTTCTATAATTTTGATGTCTTTTCTTTTATTTAATATATAACCCATATCCGCGAAACAATTTTTTTCTCGCGCATGCGGACTGTTAAATTTGGTTC
The DNA here is from genome assembly GCA_963920685.1 of Polydrusus tereticollis. Taxonomy (NCBI): domain Eukaryota; kingdom Metazoa; phylum Arthropoda; class Insecta; order Coleoptera; family Curculionidae; genus Polydrusus; species Polydrusus tereticollis. The sequence goes on along the minus strand of OY987330.1, from coordinate 84,925,020 downwards.
TATTTACTCAATCAACCCCGTTCCTTTTCTAAGCAACTTATGACGTCACCCTAAACACGCGACATGTATTAGCTATACTAAGGTCACAATTTCATCGGGAATATATATTTTAGGGAATTTGGGGAGCCTGGGAGGTCTTTGTATACTTACTTTACATCTTCCCTGTATAGATTTTTGTACAAAATTACACAAGTAATTTTTATCTGTTCAAAGAAATGCATTTTTGCATATAAATGACACAATATATTGTTGTAAATTACCAGTGGTCAATTAGCATAAATAAATCATTATCTAAACACGATTCGTGTGTAACTAATGATTTGCATATTGATTATACATTCGCATCGCACTCGTCAAGGTTATTTTTCGTCCTTTGACCTAACAATCGATTATTAAAATTCAATTAAAAGCTTGAAGGATATAATAAAATTTGAAATACAGGGGGGATCTTCAAAATACTTTTGTGACTTGGCCCGATCAACCCCGTTCTTTTTTTAAACGACTTATTACATCACCCTAAGCACGCGACATGTATTTGCAATCTTTCGCTCCCTGCCGTTAGGGCATTAGCTACACTAACTTTGGCCCTATTGGCCCGATCAACCCTGTTCTTTTTGTAAACGACTTATGATGTCACCCTAAACACGCGACATGTATTTGCAATCTTTCACCCCCTGCCGTTAGGGCATTAGCGATACTAACTTTGGCCCTATTGACCCGATCAACCCCGTTCTTTTTTTAAACGACTCATGACGTCACCCTAAACACGCGACATACATCAGCTGTCGATTTTGACATTTGACAGGTGACATCTGACAGGTGACAGTTCTTAATTGACAGGTGACAGGTGTCATTTTCGAGTCATTGCCAAGAACCCATGTCATAGACCCCAACTACGCATGCGCAATATCCTAGGCCCATTGGTTCCGGAGATATGACTGATAAAAATTGCTCCGAAAATTAACATTGGAGCACCCTATGATGCAGAACTCTCCAATTCTCCCTACTCTAATGCTGCTGCCTTCAAAAGGATACAGCAAGAAACTGGTGGGGGGCCCCCTCAAGCTCCTCCTTTATCAGCATTAGAAGAGAAGCTGCTGGAAATTATGGGGAACAAAGCCTTGTCTGGCGATGGGTTGGTACCCGAACTAGGTTTTGGAAAGGTAGGCATTATTTTATTTCTACATTATAAGTTATTGGGACACTTAAAGCTACTGTTAGAAAAATATTAACAAAAAAAACAAGTTAAGCTTGGTGAAATTTTGTATTTATTTGTAATCTCTGTGTGTGCATCCTTGTGCCCTTTCACATTGAGTCTTTAGGTATAAACTTTGAAAAATATCTCATTTCACAATTGTTTACAGGTTGAAATTCCCAAACATTTTGAGGTTTCAAACGAAGATGAAAATACTTAAATCACTAAAACTAACATCGCACCAAGCACCACATCTAGTGAACATGACTATTGTGCAAAGGTGATAAAGTCTGTGCGTTTTAAGAAGTCCGATATCCGATTAAATCACCAAGGGATGTTATCGCTTTTAAAACAGTAAGTCGGTTAAGTTACAATATCTTCGCACCTTCGCTATACTTGATCACACCGAACATCCCACTGGTTTACTGTATTCTATTACTGGGCGAAATCAGAGGTTTCAAAACAAAATTATCTTCGAATTACGCGTTGAGCATAAATAATAATTACATAGATAATTAAATTATTTTGCTATTATTATAGTTAAATCTATATAATAATCGCTATTTTCCATGAACCAATTAAAATTTGCTCAAGTGCGGGATGGTTAAATATGTTAAAGATTTTGTCAGGTATATACTTTTCCGATAATGACATTATTTTGGGATTATTATAATTAAATCTTTATAATAATTACTATTTTCCAAGAAATAATTAAAATTTGCTGAAGTGCGGGATGGTATGTTCTACTTTATTTTAAATAAGTAGTTGTGCTTTTCACTTTTAGTTTGTTTCTCATTGTGTGTGAATTAAAATCAGTTATTAAGCAAAGTTATGGAAAATGTTCAGCAAGGTGGCACATCGCCTAGAAGGCATTTATCTCCAGGTGAACGCCGTTTGGTATTACAAGTGGAACGTTATTTTACTTTAGAAAAAGATAACTCGGGCCCGTTAGAGTCTGTTTTGGCAGTGCAAAAACGAACGTCTGATGCTTGCGGCATTTCAGAGAAGACCTTAAGAAGACTTCGAAAAAAGAGTGAAGAGGATTTGGACAGACCATATAAAAGTGTTCGACTCCATTCAAAAACCTTGGATTTATCCCAAGGGATAAAACTCTCTATTAGGAATATTGTTTATGATATGTATAAAGCCAAGGAATATGTTACCCTCAAAGCTATTCTTGAAAAGATAAAGCAGAAAAAACTTTGCGACATTGGAACTAACAGTTTGTCCATCATCTTAAAACATATGGGTTTCAAATATAAAAAAACGAACAACAGAAAACTGCTTTGCGAGCTGTCCAATGTTGTTTCGAAAAGATGGCAATTTTTAAGGGATTATTTAAACAACAAAAAATCGGAATTGTCAAGACAAGTTGTTTTTCTTGACGAAACATGGGTATTTGCAAACGGAACTTCAACAAAAACGTCTTGGCAGGATGACTCAAAGCATTGTTATTCAAGTACCCGTGCAAGTAATGGAAAAAGGTATATTATATTACATGCTGGTAATGAAGAAGGTTTTGTTTTAAATGCCAGTTTGATATTTTCATCAACAAAAAAAACTGATGATTATTACGGCAATATGGATGCTGAAATTTTTGAGCATTGGTTCGAGGAAAAACTTTTAAAAAGTTTAGAAAACCCTTCCTTAATTGTTTTAGACAATGCCTCTTACCATACGAGACTCGAAGAGAAATTCCCTACAAGCAGCTGGAAAAAGGAAGAAATAAAAGAGTGGTTGTCAAAGAAAAACATAAACCATGAAAATTTATATTTAAAAAGTGAACTTTTAAGCAAGTGTAAAGAGCAGTCATTTAAAAAAAAGTATGTTGTTGACGAATTGGCCCTCAAATATGGACATAAAGTTTTGAGATTGCCGCCCTACCATTGTCATTACAACGCAATTGAATTGGTATGGGGTATTAGCAAGAACTATTATGACAAACATGCCTGTAAAATATCGGTAAGCCTAGCGTTATAAAGTTATGGGAGGAGGCGCTTAGCCAAGCGGGCAAAGAAGAATGGCGGAAATGCATTGAACACACAGAAAAAATTATTTTTGAATCTTATGAGACAGAACAGGTTATAGACGAGGTAAGACCGTTAATTATTACGAATGATGATGATGATGACGATGATGTTGATTCTGATGAGTCTGAAAGCATGGGTGAAATTTCAAATGCAGAGGAAGACTACTTTTAGTAGTACCTATCTACAAGTAGGTACGTTCTGTCGCAAGACTACAAAATCGGTTCTTTTTAGAACCAAAACTTTATAAAAAAGAATTCGTAAAACTAATTTGTCTGAATACTACAAAAGCTAAAAAATTATTATTTTTCTTTACCTAAACTAATTTTTTATTTACTTTAAATTATTTTATTTAGAAAATGTAACTCATCAACATCCAAAATTACCTTCAATATAATTTATTGTTTGAGAGCCACCGACATAATGCTCAAGAGGTTTTATGGCTTAGCGGACTTCTTAAAACGCACAGACTTTAGCAGGCAGTAGCAACAAAAATGTAAAAAGGAAGTTAGAGTACCAATGTAAACCTGCCAAAAAAAATTTAAAATCAAGACTGATGCAATCAAATGAGCTTGTAAAGTTAAGCTGTGAAACTGTTTCAACATTAAAACAAATTTGTGATAATACTAATAGCATGTCTCAGTCCCTTGAAAAACTAAATAAGAATACAGAAAGTATTGCACAGTCCATGTCAATACTTGTTGATATAGCAATGTATCCTAATGTAGCTTAGGTTTTAAGTATTTTTTTTCTGTGATTTGTTGCCAAATAAATCTAATTTTAAGTTCTCTGAATAATGTTTACTTTTGTTAGTTACATTTTGTAAGTTTGGTAAAAATACATACTTAATATACTAATTATCTAACTTCTGAAATTCGATTAGTTACCAAGGCAATATTAATTATTAAGTATGGTTGTTCTGTTGTTCGGTTTAAGTTCTTAGTCTTACAAGTTACTTATTTTTTATATGTAGTTTATCATGTTAGTTATTAAAAACTTGGATTTAATTGTCACAAGATTATTATTTTGTAAACTGTAAAATTCATTTTCGGTAGCAAAAATATGCTGTGATCAAAAGTATTTTCTTAAAGGAAATAAATAAATAAATACAGATACATGTTTTGCTTTTGTTACTAGTAAAATTTTGATATATTTCAGATATAGACAAAAACATATATTTTCTTATTTGTAATAAATTTCTAACACACTTATTACAATTTAGATAAAAAAAAATGTATTATGACAGATAAATGTAAAAATATCGGTAAGCCTAGCGTTATAAATCTTATATAGCACATGGCATTGACAATATTCCCAACTTTTCCCGGAGAATACCTCAATACTTTTGAAAGGCACAAAAATCTGCCCTTTAATACTCCAATGCACCTTTCAATGCAATTTCTCCCACGTATATGTGCTTGAGTATACCTATACTCAGGTGTACCTGGCAATGCATTTACTATTGGGGTCATTAGCCATGGTTCCTGTGGATATCCAGAATCCCCTAACAACCAACTGTTCCTTTCACCTATTAAACAAAAATAGTATTAAATTCAAAATATAAGGTAACTTCATCTAACACTTACCCCTTTGGTAATTTATTTCCAACTGTGCTCGTACTGTAGAGTTTCTCCAGATGAATGCATCATGTGTAGCTCCAGCATATCTGCCATTAATATTTAAAATTTTTAAATTATGGTTACAAATCTGAAACAAACAACTAATTAAAATAATTTATCACGCTACCCCTAAATTAAAAAGAAAACTTACCAACTGAATGTTCTTAGAGTGGTAACCCTTTCTATTTAGATAGTTGTGTTCCTCCACCAGCGGTCTCAATATTTCTACGTGCGTGCAGTCGACAGCCCCTATCACACCAGGGAAGTTAAACCTTTCCATAAATCCTTCTTTGATTTCATTTTTGGCTTCATGTGTCGTGGGAAAACATATCCATTGTTGTGCAAATGTCTCAACAATAGCGTTTGTAACTTCTTCAACAGCTCGCGACATGCACTGCTGGGACATGGAAACCTCAAACCCGCGACCAATGACTCTCTGATAGGCACCAGTACCATAAAATCTTAGGACTCCGAAAAACTTCAAAATGATAGGAATTAAAACTGGATTAGCACTTTGAATCATGTTGGGTGCAATTCCATTAAAGACATATTGAGCAATGTCTTTATTTAATCTTAAAAGTTCTTTAAATCTCGTATCCTCAATGGAAAAGGGATTGCTCTCGTCTTGCATTAAACGCCTTTCTACATTTTCCAGGCGTATTTCTTCCACTCTATTTTCTCGTTCGATTGCTAAAACGTTTAACGCATTTATCGGTAACATTTTAACGCATTCACACAAAAGATAAACTTAAATAAAAGTTAACTTTAAAATTAAAAACGAACTCGTAATGAAAAATAAAGTAAACAAAACAACCCAAAATAAATTGTCAATCAGCCCTATGATCAAATGCTCACTTTAACTTTTAACGTGAGTGTTTCCATGACAACAACCGAAAACAGCCTACTTGTTGATTTTTCACTGTGGTGGAGAAACAGCTGAGCCGTTAAAGTTATCGGATGTGATTGTCAGATTTAAGTGTCAGAATTCTTAACCTAAAAATAGTATAGATTTTAAATTTTAGAGAGAAAGTTTTATAGTGTGCGTTCGAGATACATTATTTTATGTCGTAAGTAGGGGAAGTCTATCTAAAATGGGATACTTAAGCTTTGGATTTAATTAAAAAAAAAAGTTGAAGTACAAAGTCATGGACAACACTCATGATGGATATACCAAACATAACTTTATTCAAAAAATAAACGTAACATATAAAAGTATTAAACATAAAACCAAAAAAAAATAAATTCTTGCGCAATACAAATTGCCCATTTTAGGAACATATATATCTAAAACGGGATCAGTAGTGTTTCTAAAATGGGATTATATTTCCAAGCACAGATCACATATAAAATAACTGTCTTCGTTTTTTGATACACCGCAAGCTTCGTGGACCCATCTCTGGCAGGAAGTACACCGAATCCACGGGTCACCAGGTTTGCTACTTAGAAAATCTACTTCACAATAAAAGCACACAGGATTTTCTTCATCGTCACTGTTTTCTTTGGTTATGCATATTTTTTTGGTATTTTTGTCCTTGGTCTTGTTTTTTCCATTCACATCTTCTTGGTCCCTAGTTTTGTTTGTTGCTTCACCGGTCTTCTTTTCGGTCGAACTATTTTTCTGTGGTTTGAAGATTTTCTTTACCGATTCTCTCGTCAAAAGTCCCTTTCCTTTCAAAGATGGCAATTTACTGGTTGGCACGTTACGTCGTTTCGCCTCTAAACTGGCATTCAGTTCATTCTTATAAGGTGTGCTCGTTAAGATGGCAGCTTTACCTCTCCTTGCAGTTTTCACAGGCCTTCTTAATGCTGCTTTTGGGTATGGTTGAATCATTTCTGGTGAAACATAATCTTTAAGAATTTTGCTCAGAGGTTTATCATCACTGGAGAAGCTGTCATCTGACTCATGAGGACAAGTTGATTTTGATTTTGGCAGTGTGTGGGCAGAATATGAAGTTGATGGAGGTGGTGTTTGGTGCCTGATTGCAAATGATGGTTCTCTTTCTGGTGAACCCTTTTCTGTTAAAGTTGATTCATTTTCTGGTGAAACATAATCTTTAAGAATTTTGCTCAGAGGTTTATCATCATCACTGGAGAAGCTGTCATCTGACTCATGAGGACAAGTTGATTTTGATTTTGGCAGTGTGTGGGCAGAATATGAAGTTGATGGAGGTGGTGTTTGGTGCCTGATTGCAAATGATGGTTCTCTTTCTGGTGAACCCTCTTCTGTTAAAGTTGATTCATTTTCTGGCTGATCAGTGGGATCAGCAGCTATAAACATGTCATCAGTGAAAACGTGGCGATTAACGGGAAATAAGCCAGTTTTTTCAAAACCATGAATTGCATTATTGGGTGTTGCTGCCCTTAAGAAGGCCTTTCCAAATAATTTGCCTATGTGGTAAATTGTGACGACTTTACCTGGATTATTCCTTAGAAATGTTTCAACCTCTTGGCTGTAGAATGTCGATAGAGGAGCCATAAAAGAAACGTCTAGCGGTTGCATGCGGTGACTTCAATGTGGCGGTAAGCTATGTTTTGAGTATGAGTTTTATGACCATCCATTATAAGTAACGAAGGATTTTCTTTTGAGGCATTGGTAGATTGTAAAAAATGGTTAAACCACTTTTCGAAGAGATTCAATTGCATCCAACCAGTAGGATGGTAGGCAACTATGGATTCAGGGGGTAGCCCAGTCGAAAATTCTTCCTTGGCACGAACTCTGGGAAAAATGACCATGGGTGGAACATATGTCCCTGCAGCACTCATGCATATTACCGCAGTGCATAGTGTCCCCCGTTCTGCTGAGGTTAACGTTCCTACTTGCTTCCTACCTTTCATAGCAATCACCTTAGATGGACGCCCCTGTACAGTTGTTAAGCCCGTCTCATCAACGTTGAATATTCTAGATGGTGTATACGCGTATCTATCTTGCAGGGGCTCCAGCAAATCAAAGAATTTTCCCACGGCAGTTCTATTGAAGCCCCTAGCGCGAGCTGCCGATGTTGCTTCAGGTTTCCTTAGGGAAAGGTGATTTCTATTTATAAATGATCGGAGCCAAACCCAACCAGCCATTTTTTTATTTTCATTAAAATAATGTTTTAAATTGTTCCTTTCTGCTAACTGAAACGCCAGCCTACGCACATCTGTACACCTTAACCCAAAAAGCATGCTCTCCATAGTTTTTACGTAGTCAACTAGTTGTTCTTCCATTTGGCGCGAAAAAGTTCGTTGTCGACTTCCCAAGCCTTTTTCATGCCCGGTAATGTTTTTGTTTAAGTTTTTCACTCTCCGCTCAAGGGTGCTCTTTGGTACAGAAAAAACTTTTGCCGCTTTTAAATAACCATATTTGCCACTCGAAACCGATCTAATTGCTTCCGCCATTCTTTCCTCGGACCAAGACTGACGAGTTGTTTTCCGAGGTGCCATATTTGCTAATAGTAACTTGAATCTGCAATTAAAAAAAAACAGCAATGTCCACCGCAATCGTATTCAAATTAAAACAGAAAACGAGCACTGTGTTTCTAAAATGGGATATCCCGTTTTAGAAGCTCTCGTCGCGTCCCATTTTATCAACACATCGACATGTAAACAAACAATGCCTGCAAGTTTTACATATAAAAATATAACCTTAAAATTTCATACGTTAAGTGGTCGTTTATGTCCTAGCAACTGGTAAAAAAATTATCGCCGTCATCTGATTCGCCATGAAGACAAAAAGCTTATGTTTGTATATTTAAATTATTACAAAAAATATGTTAAAAACCTAAAAACTCACCTAGTGACGCTGCACCACTCACGATTTTGGTTAAACTGCTGAGGATTACTTATACACTAACAGGAAGTATTATGTCAATTGCACAATAGATGGCGCTGCATGTAACACAAAATAATTAGGGTATCCCGTTTTACCACAGTATCCCGTTTTAGGTAAACTTCCCCTACCTATTTATATATTTCAATTGAATGCTTGTTTACATATTTACATTATTACAGCTGTTTTTTTTTAGAATATGGATTGGAATGAAAGTATTAACCAGTAAAGAACACAGACACAAGGCAAAGTTTATTTCAATTGGTAACTGTGACAAGTTTTCACCAAGAAAATGGTAAAAGAAAATATTTGATACGTAAAGAGGTTAGTTACTAAACAATTATATGTATTTACCTACTAGGTACTTCATATTAAATATACTTTTAATTACTTTAGGGCTCCTAGTGGGAATAAAGATTATTAGTATTTGTATTTGTAGTCCGGCTTACACTTATGTATTAACATCGTAGAATGTGGTTGCTGCATGAAAATTAAAGTAGGTACTCAATAATTTAACTGCTTAACAGAAATTGAGAACAACTTGTGTCAGAAAACTCACTTAGAAAAAAAGAGATTATGGTATGAGATGCTTTTCAACTAGACAGATAACTCAAGAGATTATTCGCAGTGAAAGCAAAGTATGTATTGTATAATTTTAGTTTTTTTTTTATTTTAGCCTTTTTCTCAGTGATATAATGTGATGTTATAGAATATGATTAACCTAAAATTATCATCTTATCTAATAATGTGAAGGTAGGTCCCGTCTTAAAATATAGTACCTACCTAATTTTTTATTAGTATTGCTCAAACTTCTCTACTAGCACAGCTGCTTACGATCTCTTGGAATATATTTATAAAACAATAGATTCTAATTACTATACTATAGCTCTATTTTTTGATTTAATACAATACAATACAATAGTATTTATTTGTTCAATAATAAGATGCTTACATTTACTATAAACATAATAAAAAAACAACCAATAGGGGCTGTTGAACAATGTCTGGAGAGATTTTTGTAAATAACCATTTTAAATTTGTAATTACATTACATTTAGACAATGACAATTTTGATAAAATTACACATGCTTAAAATTGTAACAAACATTTAAAATTTAACACTGAATTATTCCTTTATCAGGATCATCAAAGAATTCATTAAGGTTGTAGAAGGCCTTACTGACTAGATATTTTGTTAAGGTATATTTTAGTTTATTCTTTGGCAGGTTTCTAATTTCGCCTGAGAAACAATTAAAAATTTTTATGATGCAGTATTTTACATTTTTTTGGAGGTATGTAAGTATAGTTATAATTTTCTGGTACTAAATTACTTTTATGGCGAGTGTCATAATCATGTTTCACATTAAAATCGAGGAAAAGATCCCTATTATCACATACAAATATTACAGAGTCCAAAATGTACATTCCTATTACCGTCAGAATATTTTTTTCTACAAAAACAGACCTACAACTTTCCTGCTGTTTCATCCTAAAAATATTTCGGATGCACCTTTTTTGCATGACTATAATTCTGTGTATTTCCGTTGAACTACCCCAAAATATCACTCCATATCTTAGCCCAGCGTTTGACTGCGTCGACACTGACATCTTGCTCAGAAAGTTGCATGCTATGGAAATACGTGGTAATATTTCTGACTGGCTGGAATCATTTTTCTCTAATCGCCAAAGAAGAGTAAAACTTTAGGGCTCCTATTCGGAGAAACTAAATATCAGATAGGGCGTTCCCTAAAGAGGCGTAATGGCGTAATCTCTCCCTTGCTTTTTGCATTATTTATAAACGATTTGAAAAAATGATGCAACAGTAGTCATACCTGCTTCTACACTTAATCAACTACTTGAAATAACTTATACAATTCTGCTTAGATTTTCTGTTTGGTGCCAAACAAATCATCTAGTTGTTAACACAAATAAAACCCATTACATGGCATTCTATAAAAAGCAGCAGATTCCTGATTTATACTTAAAATTGAATAATAATTTTATTACAAGTGTAGAACAATGCAAGTTTCGGGGTCTTCACCTAGACTCACAATTAAAGTAAACAGCCCATGTAGACAATGTTGCTGCCCACAGCCACTTAACTCTTTTTGTGCTTTACTGAGGACAAACTACTCAGAACTTCAAAGATTATTTATTCTTCAAAAAAAAATTATTCGTAAAATCTACTCCTTAAGCCCACTTGAGTCATGCAAAGAAACCTTTCGGTAGCATTAGATTCTCACACTTCCAGGTATTCTGATTCTTATTGCACTGATGTTTGTTAAAAAACACTCCTACAAGTTTTAATATACTTCAGATATAACACTAGAAACTCAAATAAAATCTATATTTCAGGCTACAAAACATCATCATATCGGAAAAGCCTATCTTAACTTCTAAAAAATGTCCTAAGCTCTCTTTTAAAACTATTAATCGATGAACACTCCTTGACATATCTCGGTAGATCATTGTACTCTTTAAGACCTTTGAAAAATAAAGAATTCATAGCTCTCCTGGAATTAGTCCTCTTGATATAAAAATCATTTCTATTTCGAGTAGGGTAATTATGTACATCACTGTTATGGGCAATAAATCCACCAAGGTAAGATGGGAGAAGACCATTTAATAACTTATATATAAAAGCCATGGCCAAAAATTGTGTGTCAGAGGTTACAATGAGGATGGTATATATTTGCCATCTTCCACTCAGTGATGTCCTATGCAGTCCTGACATGAGGCTGTGCAAGCCAGTCAGGGCAAGTTTTTGGTCTGCAGAGGATAGTAGTTTGAATAACTCTAGGACTAGGCTGGAGAAAAAACTGCAGATAGGCATTTATACAGCTAAAAATTCCCACTTTTCTATCTCAGTACATATTAAAGTGCCTGTTACAACCCTACATAAAAGGTCTCGCTTTCATCTACTATAAACTACATAGTATCTTATTCGACGTTAGTAATGTGTAGACATTTTAGTTTTTGCTTTCTGCCATGGGGATAATTACTATACAATTTAAAAATATGTTAAAATAAACTTGATTTATTTTTGAATTTCATTCCAAAATTCTCATTCAGCAAACCTTTTTTGAGCAATCATAAAAGTAGGTTTGTCAAATGGGAAACTTCAGGAGTGACATTCCAGGATGCCCTGTAGCTAGGTAAAAAATTAATTTGTAAAATGCTGTTAACAATTTTAGGTTTTTGGAATATCTAGTTGCAGTAGATAGAGAAAACCCCACCACATGAAACACAAAGCCATGAGACATGACACTAGTTTGCTGCTTCCAGTTGTAATTTTACGTTATAAAATGTAAATTTGGTTTAACAATTAAGTTACTCCTGTAATTTTAGATATTAATTTAGTAAAACCATTATATGAACTATTTTCGTTGTTACTTATTTATTTATTAGCGAGCAAAATCACATTTACAATTTTTACAAAATCTGGTAGGTAGGTACTGCTAATAATATTCAACACGATTGTCAAGACTAAAATAATATCGTATCAAGAACTTGCTAAATTTTTTTTGTATTTTGGTTTCACGACAAAGCTATAATATTTTTCAGTTTAAAAAGAAGTTAGTTAACGTTAGAATTTTATATGTGTCACTTTCTGCTTACTAAAAAAAGTAACCCAAAACTCAAAAGAAACTTGTTCAAAACAAAATCGTATTCGGGAGTATTTTATTTATTATTTGATAATTATTATAAAACTGTAACCTTGATTGTTTAATCCTTTTGGTGATGTTTTGAGACAGCTTCTTTATGTAATATTAAAATTAGTGTGAAAACTAGAAAATTTTCGATCAGGAAATCATAAGTATACTGTTCCCTGTACCTCCGGAAAAACGTGGTAATTTAACCAATTAATATTTTAAAACCCCTTAACATGTCTTTAATAATTTAGAGTTGACCTTGTTCGTTACTGACCTCGTCGCATTTTAATTAATATAAAAAATATATATATTAAATCCGGTCCTAAATCAACATATTATATCTCCACCTAAAATAAAAGTAACTAGAATGTGATACATGCCATAAAAATGTAACCTCAACTAACTTCTTTCTAAACCGAAAGATACTATACCTACTGTTTTTGCGATAAAATTTTAAGGAAGTCTCAGAGATACCTTCATACAGGAAATATAAAAAGGGTCATGTTTTTAAACAATGCTGTTATGTTAGGCGATTCTTTTAGAATTTTAGTATACCTAAAGTTATCTAAAAGTAATTTCTATAATTTAATATTTTTATTATAAATATGGGGCTGTACCCTGTTCCTGTCGCGACTTTACTGCAGTCTAAAGTTTATCCATTGTCCATGTTTCTGACACTAATTGCTTTAATAATTTTTGCACCTCGGAACATTTCAGGTATTTTTAAACTCAACTTCATTGGCATTCTTTCCTTCTACATCTCAATTTCTAATCTTGCCCATTCTATACTAGTTCTTCGTATTGCATCCAGCTGCTTCTGCCTCATTTGCCTACAAACAAAAAATAGTAAAATAACATTCGAACTTATTTAAATATTTTTAGTATTAACTTTGCACTAGGCTACCATTCCTCGATAGTAATATTTTAGTTTCTGAATTTTACAGGTGCATATGTTCTTTGTTAAGATACTGGTAGGTATAAAAATAGGACTGAATGTTTTTTTAATACTAGTAGACATCATCTCGATCTAATCAAATTATTAATAAAATGGTAAAAAAAAGGTTTAATAAGATAGAATGTTGATATTTTTATTAAAAATAAACAAAGGAATGCTCTGCATAGGATAGATAGGATAACTAACCTGAATCCTTACCTTATGAGATATTTTTACAAGCACTTAGATAAGTAAACAACAAAAATATCTACTCTCTATTCTATTTCTAACTTTAAAACTGTTGTAAATATTTTAGAAAAATGGATCAAAGCCCAACGAATACCAAGGGACAAAGCCCTTACCCTCACTTTTGTATTCCTACCTGGGCTTTTGAATTGTGACCCTAGTGGTTCAATTTTTTATAAACATTAGGTACCTACTAAAAGAACTATAAATACAACACAAGTTGTGTAATTTGTACGAAACAATACTTGGTTGATCCAGGTTTTAATAATTATCTAGTATCTAGCTACCTAGTTTAAAAACTTACCTCTATTAGGTATAAATTGTTGCCAAAGCTGAATTTAACTTTAACATCATGTATTTTTCAGCTTGTAAATTATAGGAAACTATTTGAAGGCTTCAATAAATATTAGAAAATGGTATAATTCTTATATTTTATTCACTTCTACGTGTAATTCAGTAGCTGGTACGGATTTAGGTAAATAGAAGGAAATCTCCTCGAAATTCTCTCCTCTCATGTTTTGTTATGATCTAAAAGGTATAAAAGTCACTATAAGGGAGTTGTAAATCAAATCAAATCAACTTTGTTCAGTAATTTCAAGATTTTTAAAGTAAAATAATCTGAAAGTAAAATCCTTTGTAAAAATCTATACCAACAATGTACTTACAATTGTGTTTTTAATTTACCGTTATTAATATATTTCCATTTCTTTATAAAAAACGAGCTAATACATCTAACAAACGTTGGATTTTTCACCAAAAACTATTCGATTACTAATTTTTGAAGCAAAAATCGCCTAAAATCAACAAATATGCGAATAAAACCCAGCTGTGGCCGTCAACCGCTCGCAAAAGTTCATTGACCGCTTGACAACTTGACATTTCCAAACAATCTTCAAAATTTCCGCGATTGATAACCAAACTCGTCCCTGATTGGCTCAAATATGCTAAAGTACTCACTTTAAGGATTGCGTCACTCCTGTTTAGGATGACGAGATCGAGAATTAACACGACCGTTAACTGTTGCATCATACCAAAATGGAAAATAGCATTGGATTTTAACCCACTCACTTTAATTTTGAAATTAACGGCTCGCGTTAACTTGTGAGTTTGATCATAGGTCTGATTGTCAGTTAATTAGCATTCACGCATGCGTCAAATAGAATTCCATACGTCTCGCGATGTAGAAACGACTCTACCCAAATCATCGCATCTTGTCGACTAAAAGGTATCACGGATTGCCGGACATATAGAATTTTGTCGATCCATAGAATTCTATATGGTACGGAGTCCCATTGCAGGTCTGGATGGCAAGTCCTTATTTTAAGTAAGATGGCCGGTTTTATAATCTATCAGTTGTCAACCATCTGTCATAAATGTGACACCACAAAGTGGCTTTGTCTTAATACTGAACACAAGATACTTATAACTAAGAGTGAGCACAGGTTCACCTGACACGCATGACCGTGCCGATATTTGACAAACTATTAGCCAAAGTGAGACCCTTGATCGAGAAACGGCAGTGTAATGATGGAATATCCGCTCAAGAAAGACTCTTAATAACTTTACAGTAAGTTGTGGTATTTAACTGTTTTATGGGCGAACAATTTTAATTTGTTTTTTCAGATATCTGTCTCAGGGTACTTCTATGCAGTCCTTGGCTAATAATACATGAAGCTTGTATTGGCCTCTGGAATACCCTTTCCGGGGAATATCTCAAACCTCCTTTATCAGAACGAGAATGGATAGAGATTGCAAAGGGGTTAGACAGAAGGTGGAATTTTCCACACTGCTTGGGAGCCTTGGATGGAAAGCATGTGACGATACAAGCACCTGCAGGAAGCGGATCCCTCTTTTTTAATTACAAGAAGACATTTAGTATAGTTTTATTAGCTGCATGTGATAGTCAATATCGGTTTACGTTGGTTGATATTGGTGCATATGGCTCGCAAAGTGATGGTGGTATTTTTAGAAACAGTGTTTTTGGGCAGAAATTGGAGAAAAATAATTTTAAAATTCCATCAAAGAGTATATTGCATGAATCCAATACGGAAATGCCTTATTTTTTAGTAGCGGATGAAGCGTTTCCACTTAAAAGCTACATAATGAGACCTTTCCCGGGAAAAAACCTAATGGCAAAGCAAAGAATATTTTACTACCGGTTGTCAAGGGCAAGACAAGTGATTGAAAACTCATTCGGCATTTTGGTGGCAAGGTGGCGAATATTAAAAACAATAATCAATGCCAAGGTAGAAAACATAGATATAATTGTAAAAGCAGTAACAGCTCTCCATAATTTTTGCCTTATTGAGTTGGCCAGAAATGGAGAGGAGTAAAATCTTTATTGTCCTCCGGGATATGTAGATTCCCAGGGTGAGCAAAATAGGTTGTGGCGGGAAGAGCAAACACCATTACCATCTGTAGGAAGACTGTCCAGTAATGTGGCACAAAGAGCTGTATACAATATCAGGGAGCTCTTAGCAAATTATTTTACTTCTGCAGCAGGAGAAGTTCCATGGCAAAACAATATAATAAATAGACCTACACGTTTTTAAAACGAATAAGGACCTCTAGTTTAACGCATTAACGCCGGAATTAATTTTTTTTTAATTTTTGATTTTTTTTTTGGTTTAGGACCATCAAGAAACACTTTTGAAACAAAAAATGAAAGTTAGAATTTTATTGGTGCTAAACTTTTCGCTATACCTGGCGTTGCCATATGGCAACGCTAGGCGCTTGTACGACGTTAAACTAATGCATATGTAGTTTCGTAGAAAAATAGTGTAAGGAAGCATCAGTTACTTAAAAATAATTAAACTATAAGCTAGATATTGTGAAGTCTGTATTATGAACTATAATAAAGGTAAACATTATTATTCCCGAGTATGAAAAAGCTTAAAAGAGTCTATACATAGCGCTACATTGCATTTCCCACACATTGTTCTGATTATGGACTTGCATGTTCTACCAGCACATCTTCTTTTTTTATTTTCCTCCGTACGTTGAACTAAATGATCGGTTCGATCAAATCTGATGGTGTCTGATATACGACAACCGGTACGGGAATCCATGGATGCTGACGGTCTTCCAGGTCCTTTCGAAAGAACTTGGTATCTTCGTAAGTAGACACTGGCTACTTCTCTCTTACATTCTAATTGGGATATCTTTTCTGACCTTGATTTTTTATATAGTATCCAACTATTTTGCATTGCTACATCTAGCATCCACGTAAATAGCGGCCAATACCACTTTTTACCTCTAATTCCTATACGATAGCACCCAAGATTTTGATCCATTTGATCAGTACCTCCCATAAATGCGTTGTATTTTGCAATAACTTTCGGTCGTGGAATCATTATATTCCTTTTCTGATATTGCGAAAATCTTTTGACTTGGCTAACCTCCTGAGTGCCACAAGAACTAGATCATTGTTACGACCGCATTGTACATCCACCTTACATATAAATGGCCATCAACTTTTTCCATCACTGTTTCAAATTGTCCACGATCTTTTTTTAAAAACAATGTCTTTGAACTTAGAGAACATCCTGGTGGAATCCGGTTTTCTCGAATTGTTCCAATAGCAGAATAACCGCGAAAAGTCAAAAAGGAAAATACCGCTGCATTAGAAAACAGATTATCCATATAGAAACTATATTTTAGCTCTCTCTTCTCTTGAGGAAACTCATCCAACATCATAACCAGAGGACTAGCAGCTTTGCCAAATAAAACATCATAATCGGAATTGGATTTTGGGCTCTTTCCCTGATAGAAATCAAAACTAACTAGATAACCATCTTTAGTGTTGATGCTCCATACTTTGTAGCCGAATCTAATCGGCATTCCACGAATAAACTGTTTGCAACTATGTTTACCGTAGTATTTCACCATACTTTCATCATATGCTAAGTTTTCTTCAGGCACAAAATTTTTTTTACATCTATCATTTAGCATGTCCATAATTGGTCTAATTTTCCAAGCTTTATCAGTTACGTTAATTTTGGTGTTATCAGCACAGTGAAGAAATCTACAAATTTGCAAAAATCTATCGCGGCGCATAGATCGTGAAACGGCTGTGTTGTTCATATCATCTCTAGAGTCCCAATAATGTCTTTTAGAAGGCAAATCATTGTAGCCACTAACAAATAGTATGGCAATAAAGCAACGAAGTTCTTCAACAGTTATTTTCGGATCTTGGCAGTTTAAAAATAAAGCATATCGCCTGGACTCATTTGCTAAGTGTTCCAGGAATTCGTCCACAAATTGCTCAAAAATATCCACTATAGACATTTTTTCGTAGGGTAAAAGTAGTAGTTATTGGCCACTTAAGAATTTGTCATTTTAATTTATTCGTAATGCGGCCAATAATTGTATCTAAAAGTTAATGTTTATTTTTTTTGGTTAAACAAAACGATAATATTTAACGAACACCAATTTATTTTACAGTTTCAGCATTATTATTAACTAAAGCATTAAAATTTTTAAAAAATATAGAAAAACGCAGTTATTGGCCACATTGTCTCAGTAATGAGCCACTTAATACCTAGTTATTGGCCGCAATAAAAAATTAAACTCCCCTATTATAATATTTTCTTTTTAGCTTCACAAGTGGCACACACAAAATTATCTTCCGGTTTGGGATTCACAGGCTTGTCTATACATTGTTGATGGTAGGTTCTGAGGCAGAATTGACATCTAACACCTATTCTTGAGCTATTTATATTTAAAGCGCAAGTGTAGCATAGTCCGATTTGAATTCTGTTTTTTTTTATAAAATTCTCTATTACTATCGGAAGAAAGTAGTATATCAGATATAACAAAAATTTTTGGTTCAGAAAATAATTTCCTTTTAACAGAATCCGGAATATTTCTGGGTACATTAATAGCTTCAGGTATTTCTTCAGCTGGAGTAAGAGCTAAGTTGTAATTTGCTTTATCATCATCATTATCATTTCCTTTTTCACTGTTGGCTTCTTTTTTCGACAAAGATGGTAAATGGACTTTTAACCCAGATTTTAAAACAGTAGTTAGAATTTTGTTGGGTTCAGCTTGTATTTTTCGACAAATTTCATTATTGCTTTCCATTAAACAATCGTCATTATGCCTCGTTTGTTGCCGCCTTCTAAAGTTTTTTTGAAGATTGACAGTTTTAGACCACTTAGCTGCTTATTAGCCGCAACCTTTCCTTTTTGTTTCAGTTTCTTAATTATCGTTAACTTTGATTTTTGGACTTCTTTTTTCTTCTTATCATCCTCTCTTTTTTGTTTTCTTGCTTCTTTTAACATTTCTTGCTCCAGCTTTTCCTGTTGTTTCAATTTCTCTGCATTTTGACGACCTGAACTGGTAAGTACAAATGACAATTTCTCGGTTTGTTTTTTATCCTTCCGTTCTGGCGTTTTGGGCCAAAAAAAGAACTCGCCAATTGATGATGTGCTCGCCTCTTTGACTGAATCATTAGATTTTATATATTCTGGTTGTTCAATGGGATTAAATGAATCTACATGTATTGGAGAAAGTATTTTGGACGAAGAAGCAATTTCGAGAATGACGTTCTCTGCTGTAATAACTGGAATGTCTTCGATGTTATATGTGACTAATTGTTCTGATTCCGAAATGGATGGAGTTAATTCAGGAGCAAGCAGCATGACGCGACTTGTTTTTAAATGCTTGATATACGCTGTAAAGTATTTTTGAGTCCTCATTAAGGTTCTCATAGTCTTCCATATTTTGAAATATTATTATCTTTTCGTTGCCAACAATTTTTGTAAAATCATTGTACGTAATTGAAACTTCTTTGTTAATGATAGTATCATTATTTACATTATTATTTGTTTGATTACCATTTTTTCACAAACATTTAGGATAATCAATCGCCGAGGGATTCCATGGATATAAACCTGTTGCTCTGAATCCGTTTTTTATGGAATCTTCCTTTAAATCAGTGATTGCCGTATTTAATACCAAGGCAAAACTTTCTTTCGTAATAACAGAATTAGGATTCTCTCTGCGAAATTTTAATACAGCTTTTTTCCAGTTAAGTTTTAGAGGCTTAAATGCAGATACATCGGCCGGTTGTAAGATTCTAGTCGCATTCGGATAAAGTGCCACTAATATAATTTTTAAACTGGCACACAATTCACTTGTTTGTAAAGTGAGATGTGTTTTGTGGCCATCAACGAATAATATAATTGGAAATTTAATATGTTTCGCGACTAGATGCTTATAGAAGACATTTCCTATATACTCAAAGAAGCTCTCGTTCTTCATCCAACCTGAAACGGTGCAGCCTATACCCCATTCATCAGGAACCGATCTAAGGACATCTGATGGCAATCTCTTGTAAGGATACATAATCATCGGTGGAGTTATGTCCCCTGACGCGGCAAAAGTAAACATTACGGTTAGGTTTACTTTAGAGTTATGTTCAATTTCATATACATTTTTGCTTCCTTTTACTGCCAAAACTTTTTTATTTTGGGGGCATAAAAGAAAACATGTCTCGTCACCATCAAAAATGCGTGTCGGGTCCTAAAGAATAGCATCGTATCCCTTTCGACTTAAATAGTCCTGAACTCCAGAAAACCACTTTCGAAGGTCAGTTTCTGAAATATTTGAACTGGCCGCAGTAATGGCCTCTGGGGTTCTTAGGGTTATAGTCGGGTGTCGTTTTAAAAATGCTCTTCCGGGTCTGTTATCAACAAATGGATTTTCTCGCGGATTTGCATCTAAAAATCCCTTAACTGAATCCTGTACATCATCAATTCTAAGAGGAAAGCCTTTCTCCTGACAAGCTCTAATCCAATCTTCAAGACGCTGCTCTTCCTCTAATGATAATATGGGGTTGGGGCCATGACTGGTTTTCTCCTTAAATTTGTCACTGGATCTAAATTGAATGGTTGCTCTTGGAACACAAAACTGTTTGGCGGCTTTTCTTTGGCTCATGCCATTTTCAATAGCTTCACGCGCTTTACGGAGATCATCTTCTGAATATTTTTTGTTGTAGTATTTATCTTCCTTTACTTTTGGCATACTTACCTATATAATCTAAAAGGAAAAATCTGTTTGTAGACAAGCCTTTGCATGAAAGCACCCACAATAATATGCAATAATTACAAAGACGTTGTTATTGGTGGCCAACAACTAATATATCACTTGGAAATACACAAAAAATCTTAGAATAAGTGAAATCATTAATAAAATATCTAAAAACAAACAAACTAATAAAAAAAATATTAATTTCATCTTGTTTCAGTTATTGGCCAGTGGCCAAACTACTGCAACATGAAGCATTTTTAGGTGCAGTTAATGGCCATCCAAAAATACCGCCAAAAGTTCTAACCATACTAATAGAACCCTTAAAAAGTTTTAAAATTAACCCATAAAAAGTGGTTAACTATAATTATAGGACGATTTAATAGTATATGAAGGAATAAACACTTACCATATGAATGTAGATTCTTATGAGATTCTTAGTATTTCCTCAATAGTGGACACAGTCCGGTATGATCAAACAAACACGTATACCTACAGCACTCTCAAGGCTACTGAAAGTATGGCGATTTGGGAAATGAAAAAGCAATGTTGCAAGAATGTTACGGACGATGCAATATATTAGAATTTTCCATCCAAATCTTAATATTTTAAATATTTTGCGAAATGGCCAATAACCGGCACCTGGCCAACGAATGGACCCTTTACCCTATGCCGAATAGTTTGGTTCAGGAAATAGCTTCGGACGTTCAATATCAAAATCGGCGCCTTTTTCCCATCTCGGTTCAATGTTTTTTTTTTGGTCGCGCCTATTTTTCAACCAGTTTTGTACATTTTGGGACAGTGGAACAGGAACAGGTGTAGAAGTAGCTGGTTGCATTCTTGATCCTAGATTTAGATCTGGATCCGGGTTAATAGGTACATCATTCTGTCCATCGTAGTCTACGCCAATTCTATCATTATTTGGTAGCCGAATTTCCGCATGAGCTCGTAATTGCCGTGATGTCAGATTGTCAACTAGCCCGAAAGTAAAAGGATTATAAAAAATAAAAGGGATATTTTTTACATTATGTGTCTTACCCGCCATCATCTTCATCTGCCGAGTCTTCATCACTATCTACATTCGGCTCCGTAGGCTCAATATAAATATCCCCGTCTATATCATCCCTGTAGATGATATCAAGCGCGTCAGCAAGGGTGAACCCTCTTCTGTAACGAAAAAATGCAATATTATAATTTTTAAGGAGTGAAAGCGCCTAGCGTTGCCATATGGCAACACCGCCATATACACATGTTTAGGTCAGTCACATTTAACACTAAGGTCTTAATTTGTTTATAATAACGTAGTCTACAATGTTCTTAACAAAAATATAAAGCTGGATAATTAATAAATAAATTCCCATAAATAAAAGAATACTTACTCAAATCGAATGTCCATGTTTTGATCCATGCTCGAATTTAATCTCGGGACGTCACTGTCTACATACCACGCCGCATAAATTCAAACCAAAACTAGCACTAAGATTCATTGCCGAGTCCGTCGTGCATGATATAAAGCCCCTCCCATAAAGTAATAAAATCGGTGTGCTATCGGCAAGCTCCGGAAGTATCACGTGTTTGACGTTGCCACATGGCAACGCACGGCGTTAATGGGTTAATTCGGACATTGTTCGGGAGCCAAAAGTTTAGTTGTAGGTTAGATTCTGATATTTTTTGTAAATACCAATTTAGAGTTTAGCGAGTAGTAAGTAGGTAGTTAATACAGGAGTTCCCAATATTTTGAGTACAAATATCTTTTGGAGCAAGTTTGACTACTAATATTAAAATGTATCAATTATTGTTTCTATTTCATAACATAAATAGCCTATCAAAATCTTTAGGAACTGTATACATTCTTTTAAATAGATTATGTTTCTCTATATGTGTAAGCTAGTATCTATCTGTGTACTGATTTGAGGGTATTTTAAAAATAAAACAGAAACCTTTGTGTTGTAATACCTTTGCCGACTACATTTTTCCTGTACCTACGTGTATTTATTGCCATTTATTCATATAATGTTAATTAAATACAGTTTCTATATAGTGTGCCAGATTTGTTTTACTATACCATAAAAAAAACATTGTGATAGTTCCCTCCTATACCTTTTATAGTTAAATAAAACAAAATCGGAAAATAAATTTAAACAACATATATTTATTTAATGTAATACAGTAAATATTAATATCAATAACATTTTTTTACGCATTTAAAACTTCTAATATTTTCTTCCTTTTTTCCTTGGCTTCTTCTTTAGGCAGTTCATCCAAACTGACACAAAGACAGTGGCGCACACAGCCTTGGTCTGTGGGGGGGGGGGGGGGGTTGAAGAAAAAATAGCGCCGCAGGGAAAAATTTTTTTGGTGCCACGCCCTTTTTTTTATGATGATACCCTTGTGGCTGTGTTTTTCAGCTTATAACCAAAAAAATTCTACCCCCTTCTGTAGAGGGGAGTAAAAAAATTAAAATAATAAGAAATATTTTATTCAATCATAACTAATAAATACCTAAAATTATAATAAAATGTCTAAACGACGGGGTTTTAGAGCCAACTGGTTTAAGACATCTTCTTCATTTACTACAGTGTCAGATATAAACACAGCTAGTACATTGTCAGATTTGTCAGGATTTAGGAATATCAAGTATAGGTTGAGAGTCTCTGGGGGGGGGGGGGTTAACCCCCAAAACCCCCCCTGGGTGCGCCACTGCACAAAGATATTCAGAGAATTTGTCATTGATACTTGATGCTTCTGGAACTTTTTGTGCAAGGTCTTTTGCAATGTTTATCAATTCAGTGACCTGGTCCTGACTCTCTACAGCCTTCCGCTTCCTTTTCTGCCCTGGTTGGCTTTTTGGTGTTCCAACAGTTTGGTGTCGTGTAGAAGTTCCAGGCACATCAATCACATCCTCTTCTGGGACGCCACTTCCTGGTGAAAACAGGCTGTCGGTTTCCACAGCAGACCACGAAGACATTGAAGAACATGGTCTTTCTGCGCTGTTGGCTCTGCTGCTTGGTTCTGATAAGGCTCTAACAGTGTATGTTCTATAACAAAACAGGGTGTAAAAAGAATACTGTAAATACCTCAAACTAAGGTTGGAAATAATATTGTATATACTTACTTCCGTGGCTTTGTAAACTTGTTATAAAACAACATTTGTTTAAAAAAGGACCATACACTTTCAGGCACCTCGGACCCAGATTTGCCTTTATTCTTCTCCTTTAAGAATCTGTCGCGCAAATTTTTTCAAATTCTCATCAGATCTTCCACTAGAAAGCAGAACATACTGTAAGTTCGTATGCTACAAATAAATAAACAGTCAACATACCACTGATATTTAATATTTCTGATATTTCTTTCCACGCCGCATCCTTCATTAGCCTATGTTTGAAGTCCTTGTGACTCTTATAATATAAAAATTCGTAGTGTTGAATGGTTTCGATAAAAAGCTCCACGTCCACATCTGCATTTACTTCTACTTCTACAAGGAGAATTTCATATTAAATTATTATTTCAGAGCTATTAATTACCACTTACCATTATTTTGCGACTCCATTTCAGACATCTTTTCACCAAAAAACACGAAAAATCAGCAAACAAAAAATAAAACAAGCTATTTCTCTCCAAAGTGATACATAGAGAACAACAATAATAAAATGGAGATTCAAAAAATGCTGAACGACAAATGACAGTATTGACAGTTAGCTATCACGTGCAAATACTGTCGCGTCCTATTGGCTGTTACGTCATATTCTACGGAATTTCTACGAGCGGTGAGCGTCAAAAGTTAAAGCTGGATTTATAAACTCTCGCCGGCGCTGGCGTCGGCGCCAGCGTTCGTCGTATACGTGCATAGTAAGCGTTTATAAACTAGGCGTTCGCGTTCCCAGTATTGGCAATGACAAATAAAAACATAATCTGACACTTCTGACATTTTAGTTTGTACTGTTGGTGATGTTTTTTTTTAGTGCAGTTATTAGAACAAAAAAAGAGTTAAATAAATGGATTTAGCAAGGAAGGAGAAGTTACTCGGTATCTTAGGGGTAGTTTTATGCTTATATGTTGCATTACTCAGGAAACGCGCTCGTCGCTTCAAAACGAGACCCATAAATAGAGCCAGACGCAATGAAGGTGGATTTAAATGTTTTCAAAATATTAAAGCTGGATTTATAAACTCGAAAAGTTGGTGAGGTTGAAGTTATGGTCAAGTTGTGAGGTTAGATATTCCGAATTCCGAGCATAAAAATTGATTATCTCGAACTACCCGGGAAGTTTTTAAACCTTACATGAGCTTTACATGAACAACATGAACAAGTGTATAAATAGAACTGAGTGTTCCCTTTAGTTTAAATTGAGCTCCTATTTCCAACACCAACTGAACCTCAACCTCGCCAACTTTTTAAGTTTATAAATCCAGCTTAAGGCGATGGATAAGCAGCAGTTTTTTAAGTATACATGAATGAATGTTCCTAACTTTGATAAGCTAGTAAACTTTGTTGCTCTACGAATCCAAAGAGGCATGAGATCCGATGGAATATCGCCCGACTAAAGAGTGATAATAACATTACAGTATGTATATTTTTTAGTAAACGCAAAACAGTAGATAGTATTATTAAAGCAGTAGTTGTGTTGCACAACTACTGCCAGAGCGAAGTTGCTACTGACTATTGTCCACCAAATTATGTGGATAATGGTGAAGATCAAACTGGAGGTTGGAGGGATGAAGAAACTCCTTTACAGCCAGTGGAAAGAATGGCAAGAAGGACAAGTACCTTGGCAGGAGCAAGTCATGAATAGAGGTTTATTGTTACAATAAAGTGTATGAATTGTGCAAGCAAGCTTCTGTGATTTTCTGTGAGAAATAATTTGGTCTACTTTTTTCTTTTTTTTTCTCATATATTTCTCATAATTTGTACTTTCTTCCAACAGTAATTTTAGGATTAGTTATTTTAGGCAGTCTTGTGTTGGGTATTGTTCCTTTGCACTATTTTATTTGTATATTTTTGTCCTCCTTGTTAATTTGTAACATTTATCAGATAGTTCCTGTTTTTCATGTAATGAGTATGTTATAATAAAAAATGGTATTGTTTATTTTATTTATTTATTATTTAATAAATATACAGCCATAACACCTATACTTAAAAATGAAAAAATCAACCGTCAATAATTATCGACCTAACAATATATTGTCGTCCATAGCAAAAATGTTTGAAATTATATTCTCAAAAAAAATTTCTGATTCATTGAAGAATTATATTAATGCTCAACAACATGGATTTGTTCACGATAAGTCAACAGTATTGAATCCTTTGTCCTTTTCCAACGTTATATCAAATGTTATTAACAACAAATTACAGCTAGACACAATATAGGTACACAGATTGTAGCTTACGAAGACGAAATAGGCTATTTGTGTTGATTGGACACTCACCACTTGCGAATATGCTAGATCTATGCAACAGACTATATATCAAACATCTGAAAACAGGGTAAAGGCCATGCCATTGAGAAATGCTTTTTACTTTTTGAGGAATATTTTAACTGTAACATAAATTTTTTAATATAATTCAAGAATGTTAACTGTTAAATTTTCTTTTGTGTAGAGTATTGTCATTGTCGCATACTGTATCTTATATCTTGCGACTTGTATGTTTTTATTTTCTTTAACTATACTTGGTTTTTATATACTATTTTATTGACATATGTATATAGCAAATGCAGATCGTATACCTAATAGCATGAATAAATTATCAGTTTACCCCAACTTCGATGTTTTCCATACAACTGCCACAGAAATTAAAAAGCTGTGCATAGATCTCTCATAGTGCTCAGTGCTACTACTATTACTATACTATACTATACTTATTTAGTTTAGTTTAATTCTTTTTAGCATATAAGTTTACACCAACTTTACATGTTATAAACAAGTACTTTTGCACATGCTGCTTGTAAAGTTTCAAATAAATAAATATAAATTTACAATGTAAACTGCTGCCAACGTCGAGAATTTAACAATAGGAGATCTAAAATGATACATCATAAGGCGCTTAGAGGATATTCTTATGGTATTTACGTAAAAATCTTTTTCAAGTAGATAGCACTTAATTTTTTTTTAAACCTTTTTACTTGAGAAATTTCTCTAGGGGATTCTGGTTGTGCATTGTATAATCTGCTGCAAATGCAGAAAGGGCTTTGTTCCGTACAATAACGTCGGCCATGCAAAACCTAGACAATGCGATAATTCTCCGGTACCCGCATTCCCAGACCATCTCCAGCGCGCCTAGCGACACCGTGGGGAACGTTCTCTATATTTCTCTCTCTGAATTCATGAATTCAACCGTACCAGCTAAGGTGCAATAAAGATGAAAATATGACTTATGTGCTGATCCATAATAAAAATATCTTCCGGAGTCGGACCCAAGTGATATTGACATTTTAAAATTAAATTTTTAAACGAAGAGGCGCGACGTATAAGTTTATTAAGTTTATTCTGCTAAAATGGTGATTTATTGTTGGGTGCCCGGATGTAAAGTACAAAGAGGGAAACGTGCGAAAATGCATAAGTTTCCAACAAGCGACCAGGTATGTTTTTTGTTGTTTTAGCGAAGTAATAAAAAGGGTGTATCGTGAAGAGCCAAAAAGGCACATTGCGCCTATACTGTATACAAAATATTGTTGCTATTTAAAAGAAATGTATGCAGGACACCTTTTGATCCTGAATAATCATGAACATTACTTATATACTAATTTTCTTAGAGTTATGACAGTTTACGGTCTTAGTATAATGTCCGTGTATTTTTAGACGCATAAACTTTGGGTAAATGCTATTCAAAATCCATTACTCTGTGGCAAAGACAAGATTGGCATTCAAAAAACTTATAGAGTTTGTCACACACATTTTGGATATGACCAAAAAATTGAGCATGGCAGCAAAGGATCCTATTTAAAGCTGAACGCTGTTCCTATGTTAATTCTTTACTGCACAATCCTAGGTAAAACTTGCCTTGTTATTATATTAATTTATGTAAATATCTAATATTAATAAAGCTTGTCGCCATATCAGAAACGTAGTTACAACTTTCTTTTAATCTCCCAAAATATATTGACTTTAATTCAAAAGGTTCGCGCTTCTAACTTTTCCAACAGAGTTAGAAGCGCGAAAATTTGAATTCAAAGTTGTAAAATTTAAATTTTCATGCGTGGCGCCGACCCCCCGCCCCTCGCGGGAGTGCTACATTTAGTTCTTCAACCAGACACGAATGGTGCTATAAGGGAACCAATTTAGTATGTTGAGTTGCCTATCTATCCCTACCATAAGCGCATCTTCCTTGTCTATGATGGCTTGGACAATCGGCATCTGTTTTCGCGATCGGTGTGAATATCGGATGCAGGTGCTCGTAAAGCGGTAGCACAATAATTGTCTATTTAATTAGTTTATAACGTTCATATGTTTTCTATTGCATTTAAATAAATGCATCAAAGTTGTATTTGTACAATAAATCTTCTTTTGAGTGAATAAATAGTCGTGTGGTTATTTGCGTAAGAAGTTTTCGAATCAGGCGAAAAAATATACAGTCTACTCATCAAGGAACCACTAACCTAAAACAGGCTTTTCCGATATTGTGATGTTTTGTAGCCTGAAATATAGATTTTATTTGAGTTTGTGTTACGGTCATGTATAATATTTGAAGTACCTATATTGAAACTTGTAAAAATAGGAGTGTTTTTTAACAAACAATAGTGCACGAATCAGAATACCAGGAAGTGTGAGAATCTTATGCTGTTGAAAGGTTTCTCTGCATGACTCAAGTGGGTTCAAGGAGTAGATTATACGAATAATTATTTTTTGTAGAATAAATAATCTTTGAAGTTCCGTTGCTTGTCCCCAGTAAAGCACAAGAAAGCTTAAGTGGCTGTAGGTCAAAACATAATATATATTTAATAATTGTTTGGGGTCCATAAAAGTTTTTAAGGGGGCAATGGCATAATAAGCCGAGTTTAGTATTGCAGCAACATTGTACACATGAGCTGTCCACTTTAATTGTGAGTCTGTGTAAAGGCTTAGAAACTTGCAGTGTTTCTACTCTTGTAATAGAATTATTATTTAATTTCAAGTTTAACTCAGGGAATTGTCGCTTTTTGTAGAAAGCCATGTAATGGGTTTTCTTCGTGTTAACAACTAGGTAATTTGCGAGGTAATTTGTTTGGTACCAAACAGAAAATCTAAGCAGAATTGTATAAGTTATTTCAAGTAATTGATTGAGTGTAGAAGCAGATATGACTACTGATGCATTATTTGCATATAATATTAGCTTTGCAGAGTTGATATTTGGTATTAAATACTTTTTTAAATTGTTTATAAATAATGCGAAGAGCAATGGAGAGATTACGCCCACTTGAGGAACGCCATATATCTAACATTTAGTTTCTCTTAATAGGAGCCCTGAAGTTTTACTCCTATTACTATAAAGGTGGTAGGCAGCTGTGCTAGTAGAGAAGTTTTTGCGAAACCTGTTACAAGTATAAAAATTATGGTAATCCTATTGCTCCAAAATTAGCAACATTTGTCTTCTCTTTTCTTTTGCCTCTTCTGGGGGCATTTCTTCCAGCCTTGCACTCACATATTCCCCGAATTCGTCGCTTTACTTTCATCTACAGTTAAACTGGCACAAATTTTTCTTGCGACTTTAGAGGTGCCTGGTGTAACGGTAGGTGTTGTGCCAAATATCTCTCCTTCCTTAACAGAAGTCGTGGGAGATAAAATGGACTTCATTGTGGACAAGCCAGAAGCTGCAGATTGGGGTCGACTTTCAACTGATGGTTGTACCGTGGTACAGTATGTTCTAAAATATGAAATATTTTTAAAACTAGATAGTTATATTTTAAATGAAAGACTTACTTTCTGGGTTTTCTATACTATGTATAAAACAACATGTTTTTAAAATACCACTCAGATTCTGGGGCGACAGACCCAGATTTGCTCTTCTTCTCCTTAACAAACTTGTCACGAAGGGCTTTCCAATGCTTTTGGCATGTTTCAACTAAAAACAAAATATAGGTACGAATTGGTAAACATAGTACTTCAGATACCTAATTGTAATTAAAGCAGCTAACTTTTTTACTTATATATTTTTGTGCATTTTCTATTTTGGTATAATTTTTTACTAACCAGTTGTATTTAGAATCATTGCAATTTCTTCCCACGCAAGATTATTTTTTTTAGCATCTTTGTTATATCTATTGCTAACGTTGTATAAATACTCATAGTTTTGGATCGTATCTATCAGGAGCCCCAAATCAATTTCTGTTCCTTGGAGAACTTTAGATTCACCTAAAATCAGATGCAAATAACATTAGCAAATAAAGCTAACTTTATAGTATGTTTGTACTTACCAAGGGTCTCGGTCTCCATTTCACTTATATTTAACAGTATTTAGGAGCAATTCTTTTCACAAACGAGATCAATATAAGAACCACAAAAACAAATAATCTAGAAATACCAAGCTGACATCAACACAAAAATTAAAATGACGCTTGGCCGTTGACACTTTGGCAGATGCCAACGATGACTTGATAGAAATGCTAAAATCCCATTGGTTATGACGCGGCGCTACGGATTTCCTACGAACGCCGGCGCTGGCAATATAAAGATGGTTTATGTCGAACGCCAGCCAGCGCCAGCGCCAGCGCCGGCGAAGTTTATAAATCGCTCCATTACGATTCACTTGTTTAACTTCCAGCGCCCACGCCAGCGCAAGCGCCGACGCCGGCTTCGAGTTTATAAATCCAGCTTAAAGATGGTTTATGTCGAACGCCAGCCAGCTCCAGCGCGAGCGCCGACGAAGTTTATGAATCGCTCTGTTACGATTCACTTGTTTAACTTTCAGCGCCCACGCCAGCGCGAGCGCCGACGCCGGCTTCGAGTTTATAAATCCAGCTTAAAGAGTTGGTTTATCTGGAACGTCAACGTCAACGTCAAAGTATAAATGGGTGTATATATTTCCTATTCTTCAATCTTCAACCGACCACGTCAACGTGATCGGCAAGCGGTGAGCGTCAAAGTATAAATCGCGCTTAAGAGCTCTACGCCGTAGTCCAGTATAAGAAGGAAATAAAGGGATTGACGATGTTGCCCGCTATGCCGAACTTGCCCGGCTCTCCCCTAATTACACACTACATTATACCTACTAATTAATTTGTATGAAATAGGTAAGTATAATATGCTGAGGGTTAATTTTCTTTCTTGGTAGATGCTAAGCATTATTAACGTTATACAGCTTACCTACTATGCATTTTTATGTAGTCCCTGCCTTAAGAAAAAATTACCCTTTTCTATAGGTTAATTTATAGGTGCATGCAGATTTTCTAGGTGTATTAGCAAAACTTACCAGGAATATTTAAAGGAGGAATTCCTGTTCTTTTAGGACCCCTTCGACCAGAAACAATACAATCTTGAGTAAAATATTCCTCACAAATCACATATCGCACATACATTTCTTAAGTGCTTAAAACGTCGTAATTAGCCAGTTTAATTTTTCGCACCCAGGCATCGAAAATTTCGGTCTCCCTTTTGGAAGACGGTGCCTATTGTCGTGCCGAAACACAGCCAGGAACACAACAACTTCTCGCTTTTTCAGGCTTAAAGTCATCGAAAAGGTACATAAGCAATAAAAGTACGGAGGAAAAATTCTGCGGGAAACACTGAACAATATCAATAATAAGAATTGAAAAGAACGATAGCCGTGTCGTCGTAAACGTTGCATAGTGTGGTTTCGAGTGGGTATCTACTCCGCCATCTATTAATAAATTTTGGTACCGCTCTGATACAGATACCGACATAAAGACAAATTTAGGTATAACTGTCATCAGCACCCCCTTAGGCTTGGGCACGGAAGTTTTTAGTATCAGACGAAAACAGTTTGACTTACTTTAATAAAAATTTCAGTGTACTGTGCGCCACACTTGCACTTTTAGTTACGGTACGAAACAATAGCTTGTAAAGATTGTTAGCGTCACGCACTACACAAGCACCGAGAGTGTCCAGGTTATTTGTTTCAGCTCTGTCATTTTGCTTAATGACTGTCATGCCCTTATTTGTCACAACTCCTTCAGAAAACAGGTTCTTTCTCAAATCTGGAATGTACAAAACATCGTTCATTGTTGAATCATTTGAATTTTAATACAGCCCTTTCCTTTTACTTCTAGGCTTTGGTTGTTTCCCAGAAACACATTTGTATTAGACACTTCTTTAAAAGTATGAAAAAAATCACGTCGCTAAGTCATATGTGTTGCGAGGCACCACTGTCCATAATCCAGCTATCACTTACAAAGTGTACATTGGCATCTTCAACATTGAGGGCTGTTTCCCTGGTTGTAGAAAAAACTTTGTTCTCTCTTTTATTGTCAACTGTATTTTGGTTTCTTACCTTTTTTCTTGGAGCTCTACAGTTTCTTGAAATATATCCTTTTCTTCTACAATTGTAGCATATTACTTTACTTGAAAACTTTGGAGGCAGTGAGACTGCTGCCGGTGCAGTTTCACTTTCTTCATACAAGGTCAGGCTTGATCCTTCATCCAAAAGTCTCGCTGTTAGTTTGGAAACATGTTGAGCCACAGTATCACACTTGGATTCATTTTATATTAATGAAACCTTTCTTGTACCAACGTCCTACTGACCTTAGACTTTTGTTGATAGATTGAACCAAGCCTATCCATTATTTCTTTTGCTGTGTTGCAATTTTAGAGTTAGAGTAAACATGGCGATAGCGTCCTTCTTGTCCCAATTGGCCATTTCATCATTATTGGATTCTGGTTTAGGAACAGATCCGTCGACCAATCCATAAATTCCTTTGACTTTCAATGCACAATTAATCTTCCGTTGCTGGTAATTTCCCCCATCAAACTTATTGATGCTAGCAACATCCAGTTGGTTCGCCATTTTGTTAATCATTGCCGTTTTTTTAGCTTGTCACAAAACTGAAGAAACAAATTGTTCGCGACTAAATAGTGTTTTCGAGATTCCGTTATCACTCAAGCGGTATCTGGACCCATAACCTGTTTAGGTAAAATAATAAACACTACTTGGTTAGTAAACAAGCTTTATAATTATTGAGAAAGAACACATAGTGTTACAAAACGGCCATGATCAACTTATTAACTAACCCATAGACAAGAGAGATGCGCTTAGATAGGCAACTCAACATACTAAATTGGTTCCCTTATAGCTCCATTCGTGTCTGGTTGAAGAACTAAATGTAGCACTGTGGGCGAGGGGCGGGGGGTCGGCGCCACGCATGAAAATTTAAAGTTTACAACTTTGAATTAAAATTTTCGCGCTTCTAACTCCGATGAAAAAGTTAGAAGCACGAGCCTTTTGAATTAAAGTAAATATAATTTGGGAGATTAAAAGAAAGTTGTAACTACGTTTCTGATATGGCGACAAGCTTTATTAATATTAGATATTTACATAAATTAATATAATAACAAGGCAAGTTTTACCTAGGATTGTGCTGTAAAGAATTAACATAGGAACAGCGTTCAGCTTTAAATAGGATCCTCTGCTGCCATGCTCATATCCAAAATGTGTGTGACAAATTCTATAAGTTTTTTGAATGCCAATCTTGTCTTTGCCACAGAGTAATGAATTTTAAATAGCATTTACCCAAAGTTTATGCGTCTAAAAATACACGGACATTATACTAAGATCGTAACCTGTCATAACTATAAGAAAATCAGTATATAAGTAATGTTTATGATTATTCAGGATCAATAAATTGTGTCCTGCATACATTTTTTTTAGATACCAACAATATTTTGTATACAGTATAGGCGCAAGGTGCCTTTTTGGCTCTTCACGATACACCCTTTGTTTCACTTCGCTAAAACAACAAAAATCTTACCTGGTCGCTTTTTGAAAACCTGTGCATTTTCACACATTTCCCACTTTGTACTTTACATCCAAGACAACAATAAATCACCATTTTAGCAGAATAAACTTAATACACTAGTAAGTCGCGCCGCTTCGTTTAAAAATTTAATTTTACTTGGGTCCGACTCCGGAAGATATTTTTATTATGGATCAGCACATAAGTCACATTTTCATCTTTATTGTACCTTAGCTGGTACGGTTGAATTCAGAGAGAGAAAAATAGAGAACGTTCCCCACGCTCATTCTAAATACATGTTTTACCGCTACCAACGTTAGGATATGAACCGTCTTATAAAACAAAATCCCTACAATAGCGCCATCATCGTCTGGCTGAAGAACTAAACGATCAAACGGGGAACTATCCTCACCATTTAAGTTATCCTAGCCTGAACTAACCTAACTGTCACTCTGGACTTATTTCTAGAGCTAATGAGCCACATAACACCTACAATATAAAGGTAACTTAAATGGAGAACACTGACATTATTTTACTTATACAACTAAATAAACATTGAATGACATGGTTCGGAGACAAGACACATATGGCGCCACCAAGACAATTTTAATACGAATAATCATCGCGTCGGCGTCGCATATGCAGCCATTTTATTTGTATTTCCCCGTTAAATTGATTTGATTTAGAGGCTTTAGAGCCGTCTTTTCTTGTTACATCGGAGAATCGGATGTGTTTGTGCTGAAAATCATTTTAATCGTGTAAAAACTTTCTAAAAACAATGCGAGTGTTACCGTGAAAATGCTAAGTGTGTGGTTCCTGGTTAATTGTGAGGATTTATTTACCAAGAAACATAGTTTTCCTAAGAACGATATCGCGCTTTTTGATAAAAGGATAAAACAGGTGTACAATCCAATTTGAAATGATAAAAGTCGTGAACAAATCTATAAATCGTATAAGGTGCGTGATTTGCATTCTTCGGAAAGGGATCGAGTACCGGGGACAAAGAGGGGCTTAAAGAAGTTTGCTTTTCCAGCTCTGCTAATAAGTAAGTACCTATATCTGGGGTCAGCACAAATACCTAAGAAGTAAGTGTAATTTTTTTTTAACATGTGCTATATATAATACATTGGTACAAAAAAAATTATTTGGGCGGGTTGTATAAAATATTATAGTCCTACTTTACACAAAACAATATTACTTATTGATATATATCTATATATATAATCGAGAGGGTAGTCGTTGCTGACTAGTTGAGAAATACACTAGTAGATATTGGGACTGCAGCAAATGAAAGAGTACTCTTTAAAGTTATTCCAAGCTTTCGGAAATCGTAAATTTTATTTCCATCTTCAGGAAGACTACAAATTTACATAAAATGATATTAGGAGATTTGCTCTAATTAATAATTAAATGTTTTTACTTACAACTTTGGTGAGATTGTTCATACAGCTGTTAATATAATAATTATTAATAAAAGACATTCGAGTAGAAAAAGTGTTGAAAATCCAAGTCAATCATAAATACAACTACAGTTCAGAGATAATATTAAAAACATTGTATATGGACGAAGAAACACACAATTTAAAATAAAATCAAACTTAGTTGTTCACATTTTTAAAAAATTCGTTAATTATTTGAAATTATGGAAATATTAAGCGGGAAAACATGACTTGCGTGTCACCATTTTAAGTGACTGAATAGGTTAGGAAATACTGTCGTTTTTATATGTCATTGAAATTTGTCAGAATTATTTATAATGCGGTTTGTATCAAGATAATATTGAATTGAGAAGATTCGGATTTAAGTGTTATCATGCAGCATACTTGAAAAATCGTTGTACTGTATTATACGAGGTTCGAAATGTTATCATTGATATTGGTATTGATTGTGAGTAAATTTTTGTCTAAATGAAGCAGGTATGAGTAGATTACACTTAAATGTTGGATATCCGTTCTTTTGTATATACTATTAGGTTCCTGTGCAATAAATGTCATTTCCAAAAACAATCTTTTTTTATAGTTAGTTTGTGAGGTTAAAATCTCAGCTGAATTGAAATTAATGTTATGGTCTAAATTATTTGCATGTTCTGCAAGGGCACATCTCTCTGGATGGTGTCTACAGTCACTCTTGTGGTTCGTGATCCTACTAGACAAGGGTCTAGTAGTTTAGTGTAGTAGTATATAGTAGTAGTGTATATCTATATATATGTATCGGTCCATCGTTGTTCCCTCCATAATAAACACCAGGCGGACCGACCTCCGGTATTTCTATTACAGTTACAACGTAATGTTTGTATATATAGATTTGGGGGAGGAGCCTTATTACGTCTTTCAAGAGAGGGGTAAAGAATTGTACCAAAAAAAATTATATATATTTCCAAGTTAAAATGTAGTATTAGTTCCCTCTGAATTTATATATTTTAATTATGGTAATTACTCGTAGTTCCCTCCAGCGCAGTTGCCATTTTGTGGAGGGCGCTACGTGTTATTATTATTGTGTCCTTATATTCTTTAAAGGTGTAATGAAATAGGGTATTCGTGGAGGTTTAGCTGGCGCGAAAAAAAAATAAAGGTGTTGAAGTTTCTAAGACAAACATATTTATTTATTCTTTTATCTTAATATTTATTGAATTTTTGACTTAACTGGACCATTTCGTTAAAGTTTTTGATTATAATAAACTCTTTTATCTATCACCTTTTATCACAATTCGCTAACGGGTTTAAGGCGGCCGATTTGTACGAATCCTGAATAATTGATGGTTGACAGTAAGCTTTATCATCTACCAAAATTTCAACTCGCCAACCCCTTAAATAAGGATACTTCACCTTTGACATTTTTTACATTACAGAAATAAGTATCCAACTTTTTGGTGCTATTTGGATTTTTCTACGCAGATTCAATTTTATTTTTAATCTGTACTCTGCAGGTAGAAAGGGTATAATTGTAGTGATGGTCTAGAATACTGATTTGCCCCATAGCTATGATTGCGGCAAATATATAGACGTACAAACCCCAGTCATAAGGGTTGTATTGTTTGTGTACCTCTTTTGGAATGTATAATTTCCAATCTTCAACGGTAAAGGTTTTTTTTTATAAAAAATATTGTATGCCGTATAAACTGGAAATAAACAATACAATTCGATTTATTTTGAGGCACTATAGTAATGCTGTCCAGATATAATTTATTGACTTCTTAATATAACACCACAGTCTTACAGTGGTTATGTTTTGTTATAGGACATAAATACTATATCGTTATACCGGGTGTTGCATCGTCGAGCGGGACATAGGAAATCCCATGTAATTTTAAATGGGGTCAATTATTGGCTTCCCTAATTATTTTAGAGAAAAATTCTATTTAGGTTTATTAAAGAGCACTAAAACCCACATTCAAAAGAATAACTTTAGATATTTTTGATAAGCCCGTTTACGGGTTATCGCCGATTTCTTTTTAACTATTTCTCCTTTTTATGGCCCCGTATTTGCGGGCACCAGTCAAGGTAAAAGATGACTGTCAAATAAAGTTGTCATTTTAAAATGTGTGCTTTATTGTTATAAAAACTCGTACATCGAAAATATTAAAGGTGTATTTATGAGTACAAATTAATCTGAATAAAACTAAAATAAAGTATCCAATTACAAGGTTAATTATGACATTTTACATGTTTCAATATTTTACTAATTAATAGGTAGGTACTATTAAATTGTTAGAACTTTAGGATTTAAGAAGATGTTCAAATATTCCTCCATTGACTGCTAGACAATAACCGAGGCGATCATAAAATTCTTCTCTTACATTCGCTAGTTGGTAAACTGAAATTCTATTGCATTCGGCAGAAATAGCATTTTTTAACTCGTCTAGATTTGGGTATTTTTATCTTTGTATATCCTGTTTTTTAAATGGCCCCAGAGAAAGAAATCATTTGGCGATAAATCAGGAGACCTGGCTGGCCAATTTACTGTGATTTAAGCCAATAACATTTCCATTAAAAGCACGGTTTAAATATTCCCGGACAGCCAGGGTACTATGTGCCGGGCAGCCATCCATTTGGTACCAAACTTCCTGATTTTCCCTGGCGGCATCATGTAAAGTAGGTAAAATATGATCTTCAAGTAGTTCCAAAAAATATTCTGCATTTAAATTTCGTGTAAGAAATAATGGCCCGATAATATTTTCTCCGAAAATCCCAGCCCATACATTAACTTTTTGTGGATATTGCGTCCTTGTTTCCACAAACCTGTGTTGGCTTTCTTTACTCCAATATCGATAATTTTGAACATTGGGTTCATTGTTTAAGGTAAATGTGCATTCGTCAGTGAAACAAATGTTTTTTAAAAATTCCCTATTCATGTTTGCTCTTTCCATCATACCAAAACAAAACTCCTGTCGTCGTACTTCGTCCCTATATCTTAGCTCTTGGTGCTTTTCATATTTGTATGAATAATATTTATGTCGTTTCAAAGCTCGTAACGCTGTGGTGTGATCTAATCCTATGTCATCCTCAAGTTTCCTTGTGCTGATCTTCCCATCATTTTCTTCCACGCACAATAAAACTTGCAAGTCCCTATCATTTCTTGCATCTCTTCTTTGTTCCTGCCTTTCTTCACATCGGCAGTTATTTATTACAGTGCCTTTTGTCTCAAATTTCTTGATAGTCCTTTCGACTGTAGATTTTGCAGGTATCGGATACAGAGCAGCAAACATGTCTGACACATTTTGATAACTATTTCCTTTATAATACCATTTAATCATGAATATTTTTTCTTCAGAAGTGTAATTCATGGCTAATATTTTCGATGTACGAGTTTTTATAACAATAAAGCACACATTTCAAAATGACAACTTTATTTGACAGTCATCTTTTCCCTTGACTGGTGCCCGCAAATACGGGGCCATAAAAAGGAGAAATAGTTAAAAAGAAATCGGCGATAACCCGTAAACGGGCTCATCAAAATTATCTAAAGTTATTCTCTTGAATGTGGGTTTTAGTGCTCTTTAATAAACCTAAATAGAATTTTTCTCTAAAATAATTAGGGAAGCCAATAATTGACCCCATTTAAAATTACGTGGGATTTCCTATGTCCCGCTCGACGATGCAACACCCGGTATAACACTCTAATGAAAATATTGTTATGGATAAACCTAACCTATCCATGATAAGTAAGAGTAAAAAATATCAAAAACTGATTTGGATAGCTTGCCAGATTGAGCTAGTCGGCCAATTCGCTGTAGATCCATTTTCTGCTTCTATTCCGACAGTCGCCTAGCTGATGTATATTTCTTACTGGTTCCATGCACAAAAATTTTAAGAAGTATAAATTCTTTCCTCACAAAATACAAATTTTACACGAACTCGACGAAGACGATTACGATAGAAGGACCAAATTTTGTGAATTAATATGCCAAACGATTGACGAAGACCCCACCTTAATAAAATAATGTTTTGCTTTAGCGACGAGTCAACTTTCTTTTTGAATGGGTATGTTAACAAACACAATAATTAAAGGTATTAGGATAATAAAAATTCGAGAATTTTTTCGGGAAGACCACACTAAATGTTATGATGATGGTTCCAAGACCAAAATGTTCCGGAGTTAAAATCGCCCCCCCCCCCCCCCCCCCGATCGATCTCAAGCGAAATTATTCAAACATCCACCATGTCCAATAGGCGGGTTCTTCGAACAGCATTCAAAATGAAAATGGTGTGACAACTTATAGTTATTAATGATACTAGTTCGATATGAACACTATAATGAAACGCGTGCAACGTTAAACCACGAGGCGTTAGCCGAGTGGTTTAATTGCACAAGTTTCATTAACAAAGTTCATATCGAACGTGTATCATTCAAAATTTAATCTACGACAGTGCAAATAGATTTTATTCGTCTAAATTTCAAAAAGGAATCAAAAACATCAGTAGCGAGAAGGTGCTCCTTGCATATTTTAACCATC
Source organism: Polydrusus tereticollis (assembly GCA_963920685.1). Classification (NCBI taxonomy): domain Eukaryota; kingdom Metazoa; phylum Arthropoda; class Insecta; order Coleoptera; family Curculionidae; genus Polydrusus; species Polydrusus tereticollis. The sequence goes on along the minus strand of OY987330.1, from coordinate 84,885,677 downwards.
TCGCAAAACATAGCAAGGCTTCGTCGCTTTGGGTTTATTATTCTATGCTACGTTCAGTTATGTCAGTGAAGAAAAATACGGATATAGTTTGCACCGACTTTCTTTTTGTTTTTGTATCTTAACATTTGGATGTTATTATGAATTCATAATGGCACTGAGTGCTATTATGAAGGTCATAATGACATCTAAATGATAATGCTAAATACGTCATAATGGCACTGTCGTAGATTAAGTTATTAAAAGACCCGAGATTACCAGCTTTCAAATTGACTTCTGCAATTTAAGAGGACTGAACTCGAACATCAATGCAGTCCATCAATATCAACAATCTACCAAACCTCATGTACTTGCACTAACCGAAACAAAGGTCAGATCATCATTTAGTACGGTTAGCTATTTATATCCTGGATACGACTTTCATCACAGATTTAGGCGCCATTTTGGCCATTGTCTCTTTGTCCGCATTGATATTTCTTGTCGACGGGAGAAGACACTCGACCCTAATGACTTTGATGTAATGTGCTTTAAAATATTAATGCAGGGAATTACTAAATTCATCTGCTGCCTTTACTGGCCGCCAAGCGATACCCATTGAGACTTGTTCTCCTCTCCTGCTAAGTCGACTTCTTGCAAACCCACCATCCCAATTCCGAAGTTGTCATCCTTGGCGACTTTAACGTTCGTAATATTACCTGGCTGAAATACTCAAACGCAACCGACAAGTAAGGTCACGAAGTCATCAGCTCTAACCTCATCCAACTCGTAAGTGAACCAACTCGGATTTCAGGCCGAGATGGCGATGTTGCTAGTTTGCTGGATTTTTTCTTAACTTCAAACCCCGAGTTTTACACTGCCACCGTGAGGCCTCCGCTAGGAATGTCTGATCACAACCTCATTTCGGCACTGAACAAACTACCAATTAGTGCCGAACAACCTTCTAAAAACTACGCAAGATCTGGCATTATACATCAGCTATATGGGATGACCTAAAGGACCATTTTTGAACCTTTCCTTGGCAGAACGTTTGTTTCACCTCTGATGATCTACCCATCCCTTTCTTAAGAAAGTGCCCTTCTAACAACAAGCCTTGGTTTACCAAAAATTGCGAACGAGCTGTTAAATTACCAAATTATTTCTACCGACAATGGCGTCAAAACCCTACCTCCGAAAATCGTACCATCTTTGTTAACGCTCAAAACTAATGCAAGCAAACGATAAACCAAAGCAAGAAAGCACGCAACCAGAGAATCAAAGACAAACTTGTTAAAGGTCCTAACAGCTCAAGATCATTTTGGTCGGTAGCTAAGACCGTCAGTCAGAACTTTACCAAGTCAACCGTTCCACCTTTGACATGTTCTGATGGCACCATTGCGACCAAAGCACAGAAAAAAGCAAACTTACTGGCGGAACTATACTCTTCACATTCAACGGATAATTTTCAGGGAAAAGCTCTACCGAACACTCCCCCTGTAGAATCGGGAATGCCCTAAATTGCTTTCCTGCACCGCTATGTTAAACGAATCTTGAGAAGTCTTGACACTAAAAAGGCTTCTAGTCCTAACGATATTCCAGTCATTGTAATTAAGACATGCGCTGACGAACTGACACCGGTATTTTGTAGACTTCTTAACTTATTTTACAAAAAAGGAATATTCCCTCTTGCTGAAAAACTGCGCGAGTCAAACCCATACCTAAAAAAGGCAAGAAGACCTTGCCAAACAACTATCGTCCAGTCGCATTGCTTTTGGTTATATCAAAAGTTATGGAGAAGGCTATCAAAGAAAAATTATTAAAATACCTGGAAGGCTTCAACATTATTAGTGACCGCCAATATGGATTCCGTAAGTCTAGATCAACAGGAGACCTTCTCGCTTATGTTACTCGCGTTTGGAACAACGCAATAGAACATCATGGAGAGTCCCGGGCGGTAGCACTGGACATTTCCAAGGCCTTTGACCGAGTATGGCATGAGGGGCTTCTAACTAAAGTGAGAGCATACGGGATGCCGGTTCAGTTTTGTTAATGGCTGTCAAGCTTTCTTAAAGACCGTTCTCTGCGAGTGGCGATGGACGGATTTATTTCAGACACATTTAACATCAACGCCGGAGTCCCTCAAGGTTTTATATTGTCACCCACCCTCTTTTTACTTTACATTAACGATCTTTTGAAAAAAACTAAAAATCCTATGTATCGCTTCGCCGATGACAGCACACTTGTTTCATCTTTTACTTTGGATGCTCGGACATCGGCTGCCAGTGCCCATCTCTATAGGCAGCAAGCGGTCTCACATCTCAGCAAAGACCTGAAATAAATTCTGTCTGAGGGTGACAGTGACCAAGTAGAACTTAACGCTAAAAAACCCAGGCGGTAGTTTTTTTCTAAAAAAGATAATGTTGAAAAACCGGATATAGTCATGGCGGGACACTCGATTCCCTTGGCTTTATCAATTCATTTATTGGGCGTCAATTTGGATAGTCATATGTCTTGGCATAGTCACGTTGCGGCTATTGCTAGGGCAGCCTTGCCGACGCTTGGGATACTTTTCCGAACTAAGAACCACTATACACTTCAACAACTTGATGCTCTATCAAGCCCAAGTTAGAGCATCGTTGGGGTACTGTTCTCATATTTGGGGCTCTGCTCCTAAATGATCAAGCGTGCTGTCTATAATAAATGTACCAAGTTTGGTTTGGATCGGCCGTTTTTATATCATTGGTCAATGGTTTTTTGTAAAAAGTATCACGGGTAACGTAATACTGTTTAAAGGGTTAGTGAGTTAAAACTATAGCAAACGATAAAGCGTATTATCTAGAATAGATGTGCCAAGTTTGGTTAGGATCGGCCGTTTTTAAACCTTGTGTCAATGGTTTTTTGTAAAAAAATATCAAAGGTGAGGTTCCCTTAGTTGAGAGGTTGGCAACCTAAAATTTTAGCAACCGATAAAGCTTACTGTCTACAATAAATGTGTCAATTTTAGTTTAAATTGTTCGTTTTTAATTCCCTGGTCAATGTTCTTTTGTGAAACATATCAAGGATAAAATACCTTAGATGATAAAGCTAAGTAGCTACAATAACTGTTTCGACTTTTGTTCAGATTGGCCGTTTTTCAACCCTAGGTCAATGTTTTTTGTGAAAAATATTAAGGGTAAAGTAGCCTTATTTAAGGGGTTGAAGAGCTGAAATTTTAGCAAACCATAAAGCTTACTGCCTGCAATAAATGCGCCAAGATTGGTTCGGAGTGACCCTTTTTAAACCCTCGGTCAATAAATTTCTAGTCGATAAATAATTAGGTATTCCCCACTCGCATCTAATATTCGATCATCATTTTTGCGGAACAATGTTAAAAATACATGTAAAACATTGTTGTCGGATTTCGAAGGGAACTAAATCGACTAATTAAATTGAAATCTTCTATAACATTCTGGAGGGAACTACGAACGAAATATTTAACCTACAAACACGATTACAGCGCCGCCGGCAATACGTCGAACTAAACCATCCATTGTCAAGATAAATATGCACAAATTACCCTCCAGGCAATTTTTCGTCAGTTGCTAGGAGGAAGCTTGGACAATGGTTCAAAGTGAAATTCAAGGCAAAACGTAGTTCCCTACACAATCGAAGGGAACTTGGTCATATATGAGGGAACTACGAATGATATATTTGTAGTTTGGAGGGAGGAACGTAGGGGTTATACATATAATGAAATAAATATTTTATATCACAAACTGCATAAAAATATCTAAGTATAAGCAAGTATTAGGGTCAACCGGGGTAATTGTAAACGATTTTTGCAAGTTTAATGTTTTTTAAATAATCTGTAATTTATGGCTTTACTGTTCTTAAATTAACCCCAAATTAATTTTGGGGCATTATTTAGACCTTAAACTTTACTAAAATAAAGAATAATATTGTAAAGAAAAATCCAAAACTTATTTTAAAAAATATCAAAAATTATCTGTCAATGTTTACCTTTACCCCGGCCACTCTGGGGTAAATGTAAACACATATCACAAAACTGCTTTAAGGAAATGCTATTTTTTTAAGGGGTATTTGTAAACAATAACCTTCTAAACTGATAGACCATTTTTTGTTAATATAAGCCAGTGTTTACATTTACCCCAAAATTATTGGAGAATATGGCATATATTCTTAAAAATACTTTATTTTAGAATATTACAACGTTTATTCATAAAAATATATTACAAAATTCATAGTAATTAAAAGGTACCTACAACTGTTAAGCATCGGGTAAAAAAAACAAATTAACATTGTGTTAAGTAAGTGCAGAAGTAGGCGCAACAAAAATTATATTATTTTATGAATGAATACAAGGAACTTTATCATTAAAATGGTAAAATATTCGTTCCCCTTTCATTTTAATTATGGGAACAGGTAGAACCTTTAATATTTGCTCCTGAGAGATAAAACTAACATCACTTTGGTTAATGAAAAAATGTTGGTAGGTATCGTCAATAGATTTGAGGGCTACTTTCAATGTCACTTTCTTGAATATTCTCTACAGCACAAACATATGTATGTATAGTGGTGTTTCTTTTACCCCCTATAAATTTCACAAGGACAAAGTCACCATTTTTCAAATCTGATAATGTAGTGTCCTTCAGTGATATAATTTCTTCATTTTTGGTAAAATCTTCTTTCCAGGGGCTCTCTGAATCACTTTTAAAGTATTGATCACTCAATTGATCGTCACTTGAGAAACTTTTGGACTTTTTCTGTCTTTTCCCTTTTAATATTTTCTTTTTTTTTCAGGCTTATTCAGTCGCTTCTTTGGTCTTCCTGTTGTCTTTGGTGGTGCAGTGTCATTCTTTGGTTTTTCTTTTTTGGTCTTTCCTAACTTTTTTTGTTGCGCTTCTTTTGGCCTTTTTAAAACGTCTGGTGTAGTTAGCACTTCTCCATAACTGAGTTGTTTCAATCTTGGTATTACTATCTTTTTTGCGGGTGATTGTGTGCTTTCAATAATAGTAGAATTTCTTTAGCGATGTGTCTGAAGTACTCGTGGATGGAACTATATTTGTGTCAAGGTTTGTTTCTAAAAGAATATTTGGCGGGCATGCAAAAGTACTAGTAGATGGATCTATGTTTATGCCAAGGTTTGATTCTAAAAGAATATTTGGCGGGCATGCAGAAGTACAAGTCTCAGTATGATGGTGGTTGCATTGATTATTTTTTTCTTGATATATTTTAGAGGGTTTCATGACATTTTCTCTGGAATCTTTCTCCTCATTTTTCTTTTGCTGGTCCTCAGTTTCAGAACTGACAGTATTTTGTTGTAATAGGTGATTATTGGTAGCTGGTAACAGGTTTTGAGGTTCCACAGGTGGATCTGGATGATTCTGTAAATAGGCTTCCAATCTTCCCTTTTAAAGGCATCCTTGAGAAATTTTGTTTTGTCTACCGGAAATATTCCACAAGTTTTAAATCCCGCAATGATATTTGATTTTTGCGACTGACCATCAGTTGTGGGTACCGTTTACAGTTACCCTGGTTGACCCTATACAATTATTATTATAATACCTACCTATAATTTAATGTGCCATTATCTGCTTAACTAATAATTTATATACCGAAATTATTTCATGTACCTAAGTACCTATTTCTTTGGGATAATCTGCATGCTGTATAGTACCTACGTTAAACAAAAACTTGGGTAATATTCATACAATATTATGTAAAAGTACATATCTATAGTTACCAAACTTGTAGGTACCACCCCTAGTCGCATGCAACCTTCACCACTACTCGGCAAGGAGGAACAACCGAGGGAACAACAGTCACAACAATATTCAGTGGCCAGTCCTTTAGCAACAAGTATTGCCATCAAGCTACAAATAATATTGTAAACTGCTAGCTTTGTCTCAACATCTACATCAGAAAGACCAAAAACAGCAGAAAACAGTAAGTACCAATACATTTAGATAGTATAAGTATATGTATATAATATATCACTTTATATGTACCTAACTGACTACCTGCAAAGATTTTCTTTTTTTTTTTGGTTAAAGCTTATATTATATTATCTGGTTACATAAATGCGGGCATAAATATTTTGTGGTAAATATATATACTATCTTTATTAAATTATTCTATCTAATTGGCATAAATCTGGTGGACAATATAAAATTTAAATGTGAGCCCCCTCCATTCTTTTATTTATTTGCCAAACTCACCAAAAAATATAAGTTACAAGGTAGGTGTATGTACGGGTATGTACCTACTTTTACTGTTTTTTTAACTATTTAAATTGTAGCTTTCTGTTATACGGAGAGGGTGTGAAAAAATTTCTTTAAAACAAAAAGATTTCGCCATTACCTACTATAAAAAGCAGTGTAAAAGAGTGAATGTTAAAGTTTTAATTATGTATTTTTATATGAGAAAAGGAAAATTTTGTGAATTAAATTTATATAGGTACACTTATGTATGTATGACCTTTGCCCACATTAGCTGTATTGAAAGAAAAATTGTTTATATACATTTTTGTATGTTTTAGGTAGTTTGAATGACTCAGTGCCAAAAACTTCAAGTGCCTTTATTACACCCAACTTATTTAGAAATTATAGGCATTCTTTTACGTGAGGAACATCCGGTACCATCTTTAATTAATTGCCTAGAACACAATTTAAAAGACCATATTTTAGTTTTCCTTATCAGATGTGCTATTTACTTTTGGTGTATGAAGGTCATCAAAATATGTCGGGGCAAAAATTTAAAGTTTGCCTACTTTGTTAGGAATTCAAGTCGTAAATTAATTGATCCTGTTAAACCAAGGGCTATAAAGAAATTGGAGAACAGGCGAAAATTAAAATCAAAGTATAAAAATGTGAAATAGGAAGTAAGTGAATATTTTTTATTTTTCTATATATTTGTAGGTATTGTATTTACATGACAATATATACAAATATTTATTGCTACTTAACCAATTTTTTTATTTAACTTTTTTTTCTTATTCATATTTTCCTTCATAGGTGCTGAACAAATTCTATTTGTAGCCCGAAAATTGAAATACAAAAAGAATCGTTTAACACTTTTCAAGGAAAATAAGAATTCCTAAGATTTAAATTTTCGAATTTTAATACGTTATTGTAGTTTCTGATAATCATCAGAAGATGGCACCACAATCGATAGTCCACATAGTTTTCTATAAATTTAAATTTGCAAACGTGGGTTAGGAGACAATCCGATGTATGGCGCCACGTACAAAGCCGTTAACTTTACAACACAGTGCAGTATTGCAGTTACCCTTATAAGTTATGTGTAATGAGCGAAAGAAAGTTTTGACAACTCCACATGTTATTGAAGCAACTCAAAGATGTGCAGCCAACAGTGCAAGCAAGAACTATTGCTGGTTGCCTATGTAAGGGTAAAAATGCTATAAATAGAAAAGTACAGATTGGGTGTAAAGTATTTCAAACCACATTACTTTTAACAGTTGTCTTATAGTCGTCACCAGACATAAGTGAGATTCCTATAAAAACTGATATTTTTTATCTTCTAAAATCAACCGTCCGTATTTAGACCAGGCGGATAGTTTTTCTGAATAGTTTAAACAAATATTAAAATAAATTCGTTATTTGTACAAAATCATTGTTTATATTTATTGCAAAAATGTATTTTAATCAGTACGTTATTTTCAGACTTATTAAATTTTCAACAAAAACTAGAACAATATAGTAGGTCTAAAGGTAATATAAAACATATTCTCCCGCACTAAAATATTAAATTCAGTTCCCGATTTTTTGGCTGTACTATACTGTAATGATTTAGATAATCATTCAAATGGTGTTGAATTGCCTCGGCTAAGACTATATTTTTTTTTAACAGGTGTGGGTTTGTCTTATTATCTGACAATTTTTTTAGGGCGCCATCCTACCAGAAATAATACCTACCAATTCTTACAAACACTTGGTAGTTTATTAAATTATACTTGTATAACAATGATTATTGAGATTGGTTTCTGAAGAAACAGTTTACAATATAAAAAGGTGAAAATTAAAGTGAAAATAAAGAAATGGTTTGCTGGTCTTATTAGTTATCCTCCTGACTGACAAATACTTAGCTCTGCTTGTCATCCATGTAGTGTGTCGAAGAGTCAGTCCTCTTCACCTGGAAGTTGTCTCGACGAGGCGTTCCATGCATAGAACTTCAGCACTGCAGAAGGTGAGGGAGACGTCAGGACTTGATTAGACTTGAATGCTTGTGACAGCGATTAATTGGAACAATGGCATCAGATGAGCTTGTCAGCCTCAGGTTTGCTTGTATACATGTAATGTTAGAAAGGTGGAGTTAGACCAGTGAGTAATAATGCAATGAAGGGTTTAAAAATGACTACTTATGTTAAACAGTGCCAGTGGTAACCTAAACTTCTATAATATAGTTACAGGATGTTTTAACTCCCTGTTACTCAAGTGAATGTGAATAAAGTTTTATATTTAGAAATGAAATAACCATGTTTAATTACATATGGTCAAAAACAAAATTTCTTTCGTGTTTAAATATTTAGAAAAATAAATGATTTGATTGACTTAAAAGATATTTAGCAAGTTTTAAGTTAGGCCAAGAGAAGTATCTTGTGCCAACTAGATAAAAATTAAATGACTCATATACTATACTATGTACAAATATATTATACTGATGCTTAAAACTAATAGAAAATGCTGGATTCAAAAGTATCTATAACTTTTGTGCAGGTACGGTAGGCATAACGAGCAAAGAGGCAATTGTTTACAAGATAGATAAAGCATTCAAAAGTATCTATAACTTTTGTGCAGGTACGGTAGGCATAACGAGCAAAAAGGCAATCGTTTGCAAGATAGATAAATGTGGTTTAACGAGCTACAGGCATTCGTCACCAAATGATATTGGTGTACCAGACTAATGTCTTATGGCACTCAAGGTAAGATACGTACAAGATAAATTCAAGATACGGTACAAGAGAAATTTTATACATAGTGTGACTTAGGATATTGTCCACCCGATATAGGTATGATCCACCCAGTACAGGTATGTCACGCCAAGTGAGTTAAAATTTTAAAAGAAAATAAACATTGAATCAGAATTGATTCCTGACAGATATTAAGGGAAATGAGGTGAGTTCTTCAACAAATTCAATTTAGGTTTCAAAGCTTAGAAAGTAAAGAAAAACTCACCCGCTTCCTCGAAATCAGCTTCCTGGGATATTCTGTCAGCAATCAGTTCTGTAGAGCCTGGATCTGTCGGTTCCCTTGAGAATGGTCCAGTCATGTTTACTCTATATCTGGTTCTCACCAATGTTCGTCAATAACTTAAATAAACTACCAACTGGCCAACGATATTTGCTAAAACGTAAAAGAAACGACAGAGACCCGAAAAACAAAGTCAAATTGAGAGTTTAGACATTATTTGACGATGAAAAATAAACAAAACCATGACCTGATAGTGAAAAAAGGTGCTTGTTTATTTATTTATTTATTTACAAAATTTAGGATACAACAGAACTGAGTTCCAAAAAAGCATCCGCTAAATACAATTTAATATTAATATTGGGTTTCTACATTAATATGAATGGAAAAAATAGACATAGAATATTTTTCATACATTAACAAATACATGCGCGATGAAAAGTTCTTTTAGTTTTGATTTAAATTTCAAAATTGAAGCAGAAAAAACTTCAATGTCATAACAATACTTATTACAAACTATTTGCATTCTAAGCAACGGGGTATTACGTCCCAAATTTGTTCTGAGCAATGGTATATTAAACAATTCATGACTTCTTAGTTCCCTTGCAGGAACATTAAAACTCAAAAATGATAAAAGAAGTGGTGAATTAATTTGATGGTTTATAAGTTTAAATATTGTGTATACAGGGTGACTCGGATCTAAATGTACATACATCACCAGGAGATAGTGGACATCTTGGGGGTTCTAAATAATCTATCTTTAGTGGGTCCATCTTTCCTCGTTACTTAGATACAGAGTGTTTTATAAGGTTTGGCTCATTTTTGTTTTTGCCATAATTCTTTTAGCACCCGGTATAAAATGTTCATATTCGGTGGAAATATTTTGAGTAGCTATCGCTTCAAAATGCCGTATGAAAATTTTTTGAAATTCAGGTTCGGACTTTAAAAACAAGACTGATTTCATTTTTTTAAATTCAACACCCTGTATATCCTATTTTTGTCAATTTTATTTTTTATTTGAAAAACACATAAAAAACTAATTCTAATGACATACTTATCAAAATCCCCGCACTCGCCGCTCAGCCATAATAAATTGCTCTTCTTTAGATGTTGAAACACATACAAAATAATAACTGTTTTTATAACGACAATAATACCAATAATAAGAAATAAACCAAAGTAATAAAATAGCGGCGTGTTAAAATTTGAAAATTTTCGATTCAATTTGACTCCATGGCTCGGCACCTCAGAACAACGAAATATTGGGGGTCAACAAAACATAATAAGTCATTGTCAGTTGTAACCTGTCAGATTTTTGGGCATTACGAGGATATTTTTGTTAAACATTTACTTCTCGTTTAAAATGCCCCATCAATTTTCAAACCAAGAATACGCTGATATTATATTTGTATATGGATTTGCGATGGTAACGGGCGAGCCGCTTCTCGAGAGTATGAATTAAGGTTTCCTGGAAGAAGATGTCCAAACCATCAGACATGTTCAAATGTATTTTCTTTTGTTCGTGAACAAGGACATTTTCCGACACAAAATAATATTGATCAGCCTGTAAGACACCCAGTTCAACAGGAAGAAGACATTTTAAATTTGATTGAAGAAAATCCAAAAACATCCACAAGGAAAATTGCTAGACGTCTGCATATAACGCAAAAATTAACCCATTCAACAATAAAAAATGAAGGCTTATATCCTTATCATATTCAAGAGGTACAAAGGTTGGAACCAGGTGATTATGCTAACCGTTTGGTTTTTTGTCAGTGGATTAGGAGGCACCAAAGAGATATTCACCGGACTTTGTGGACCGATGAAGCTCAGTTTACCAGAGAAGGAGTCAACAATTCCAGAAATTGTCATCTATGGTCTCTAGAAAATCCAAATGCTATTAGGCAGTCGCACTCGCAACATAGATTTTCCATAAATGTTTGGGCAGGTATAATCAATGGTAAATTAATTGGCCCACACATCTTTGAAGAAAGATTAGATGGATATCAATATTTACACTTTTTGGAAAACATTTTGCCAAATCTTCTCCAAAATGATAATGTTAATTTAAGACGAATGTATTTCCAACACGATGGAGCCCCTCCACATTATGCAAGAATTGTTTCCGAACTTTTAAACAATAGATATCCCAACAGATGGATAGGTCGTGGGGGGCCCCATTTTTGGCCAGCAAGATCTCCCTACTTTAACCCGCTGGACTTCTTTTTTTGGGGGTATATGAAAAATTTAGTTTACGAGGAAGAAATTAATACACGGGACCAGCTCTTGCAACGCATTATCACTTCATTTCAGGAAATAAAAAATAGACCAGGTGTAATCAGAAGTGCAGTTTCAAATTTAAATATCAGAGGAAGAAAATGTAAAGAAGTTAATGGTGGGCATTTTGAAAATATTCTCAAATAATTATGTTTTTGGTATTTTTGTTATTATTGGTATTATTGTCGTTATAAAAACAGTTATAATTTTGTATGTGTTTCAACATCTAAAGAAGAGCAATTTATTATGGCTGAGCGGCGAGTGCGGGGATTTTGATAAGTATGTCATTAGAATTAATTTTTTATGTGTTTTTCAAATAAAAGATAAAATTGACAAAAATATGATATACAGGGTGTTGAATTTAAAAAAATGATATCAGTCTTGTTTTTAAAGTCCGGACCTGAATTTCAAAAAATTTTCATACGGCATTTTGAAGCGATAGCTACTCAAAATATCTCCACCGAATATGAACATTTTATACCGGGTGCTAAAAGAATTATGGCAAAAACAAAAATGAGCCAAACCTTATAAAACACTCTGTATCTAAGTACGAGGAAAGATGGACCCACTAAAGATAGATTATTTAGAACCCCCAAGATGTCCACTATCTCCTGGTGGTGTATGTACATTTAGATCCGAGTCACCCTGTATATCCGACATTCGACGCTTCTCGGAAAGCGGTAAAATCTTAAATTTTTTTTCTACATTCTCCGGGTACAAGCGGCTTTATATGCCAATACTTTAAGAAATTTATTTTGAATTGCTTCGATTCTGTTTATATAAATTTTATAATTAGGATTCCATATAACTGAAGCGGAAGAGAGTTTACTGTAAACAAATGCGAAATAAAGTGATAATAGTGTTTTTGGTTCTCTAAAAACCTGACAGTTTCTGACAATGAATCCTAACAATCTGTTAGCTTAAGCCGTAATCATATCAAAGTAAAATCGAAAAGACCATTTGCTGTCCAAAAGAACACCAAGGTCCCTAATTCGGTCAACTCTTTTTAAAACTTTTGAATTTATATTGTAGTTAAAGTTAATTAAGTTAATATTTTTAGAAAACGGAATAGATATACACTTATCCAAATTCAAAAAGAGGCCGTTTGCATTGCAATAATGAAGCAACCTATCGAGGTGCCCCTGTAACTTAAGGCAGTCCTCCGGGGCCTCCATCGTATGATAGATTTCAAGACCATCTGCATACATGATGAAATTACTATTTAAGAAGCACTGGCTTATGTTGTTGATATAAATTATAAAAAATAGAGGCCCTAAGTGACTTCCCTGGGGAACCTCCGACGTCGCCCCAAATGGCTCCGAGTGATAACCGTTTAACACAACAATCTGCTTTCGGTCACAAATGTAGGACGAAACCCATTTTAACATCGCTACACCCCGACATCAACAAGTCGCTTCATCAGCACCTCATGACTGATCTTATCGAAAGCCTTGCTGAAATCGGTGTACACGGCATCGACCCGTTTCTGACTATCCATAGCCAAACAAACATTCTGAGAAAAACACAATAAATTTGTCTCCAAGGATCTTTTGGGAAAGAATTTTAACAAGTTTAAAATTAAAATAAAACTAAATTCATTTAAATTATGTTTATTCATTTAATTTTACTTTAATTTAAGATATATTATTTACCGAATTAAAGTTACATATGGTTTCATAAAAATTTTTCTGCAACATTAGGTAAGTCTCTAACTTGACTTTATTTTACTATGTTCGCGGTTTTATGTTAATCACCACATTTTACTAAATATCTTTTCCTAATCATATTAAACTTTTATTGATGACACCTTTGCGGTTTTTAAATTGTCTAATTTTGTGTTTTTTTCCTTCCCTTTTCAGTTTATAAAAAAACGTAACAATGTCATTGGTCTCTTCATAAATAACAACATCTTAATAATTACCCACTGAAGATGAAGGTTTATGCCTTTGAAACATGTTTGGGATGTTAATCTGAACCTATTTATTAAATTAGTGGAGCAGACTTTGTGTTTCATTCCTCACTTAATATTTTATTATTAATATTTAATACATTATTAAACTGCATTAATTCGAAATACGAGAATGCGTCGACCATAGAGGAAGACCTTTCATCTGCTTGCGTAGAATGCAAATATTTTTCATTATCTATAGAAATCCAATTTATATTTGATAAATTAAAGTCCCCCACTATAGTCACGGTCTTCTCTAAAAAGACACGTTCGAGTGTATATAAATTATTTATAAATGCCATAAAGGCGTAAGTGTCACCTGGCGGAATATATAATAATATACAGGGTGTCCCAACTTTATTTATACACGAAATATCTTCCCTGTTCATGATATAAAAAAAGTTTCAAGAGAAATAGTTCTTGGTTTAAAGAACTACTTCTACAGAGAGTACATTTAAGTATACAGGGTGCCTCAAAAGTACAATTTTTAATATCAACTTTACTTTTTTAAATAGGACACCCTATATTTTATGTCAAATATTGCTGCTTCAATCAATTTTTTATCAAAAATCTATGATATGTTCTATGCCTAATGTGGTCCGTTTCCTAGATAATGGTAAGATTAAATTAGTATCAAAACTTTGAAAATGCTTTAAAATATTAGGTAAACAATAATTACCTATTACTATAGTAACAAACTAGTGACATTTTAAAATAAATTTTTACATTTCTAACAGTGATATAAATTTTTAACTACACTCAGTTCCAAAAAAAGTGACGCACCTAATTTTTCTTGCAACTTTGAAGCTTTGTCATTTCTGAACGAATAGACCGATTTTTATTATCTTTCCATTTGTTGGTAGGTAATTCCGTTACCTTTAAGAAAAAAATAAACTGGTAGACATTTTTTCAAATCCCCCTGGATGATAGTGGGAAAACTCAGGCCATGTTATTATCTTAATTTTTGACTCACCCTGTGCGTTAATCAAGTAAATGTATAGAAAGCGCTTACACTCTATATGAAAGTCGCTTCTTTTACGAGCATTTTGATTTTTTGTTCATTAATTTATCTCTAAAACTGTCAGAATTACAGCTTTTTTACTGAAACCTTACATTTATCCCACAAATGTAATTTATTGTAGGGTCACATTGCCTTTAAAAAAACAAGTGCCCTTGCCATGGTAATTACTCCATATTTAACCCCTTGTCGTCGTGTCATTAAAAAAGTCAATGTCATTATAAAAGTTTTAGTGGCTAAAATTACATAAAATGCCTCAAATAAGTTCAGAACAAGTAGCAGCATTAGTTACTTTAGTTAACGATGAGCGTAGTAAACGTTACGCCGCTCGTGCAGTGGGTGTCCATGAAGCAACTGTTCGTAGAGCAATCCACAAGTACGAACAAACAGGAAGCACTGCTCGAAGGGTTGGTTCTAGTCGCTCTCGAAAAACTTCTCCAAGAGATGATCGCTTCTTAAGATTCAGGATATTACGTGATCGATCAAATACTGCGGTAAATGTTCAGCAAGTTCTTTGCCAAATTCGGGGTGTTACGATAAGTAAGCAAACGGTATGTCGACGTCTAAACGAAGTTAATTTGAAAGTTAGGAGACCTGCAAAAGGTCCCAAATTATTGCCACAACATCGTGCTGCTAGAAGAAACTTTGTTGAAAATTATGGACAATGGAATATTCGTGAATGGTCGAATGTCTTGTTTACGGATGAATCACGGTTTTGCCTTAACATGGTGGATGGAAGGAAAAGAGTATGGAGAAGGACAGGTGAAAGGTTTTTCAGAATTTGATAACAGAATGTAAAAGTTATAATGGTGGATCGGTTATGGTGTGGGGAGGGATTTCAATGAATGGAAAGACACCCCTTCATGTTTTTCCATTCATTCCATGACAGCGCTAATCTATATTGGCATTTTACAGTAATATGTCTTACCTCATGCAGAGTTAGTAGGCAATAATTTTATATTGATGCAGGATAATGCCCGACCACACACCGCAGCAATTGTTTGAAACTTCTTAGAAGCTACGGATATCACCACATTACAGTGGCGTGCCAGAAGCCCCGATATGAACCCTATAGAACATTTGTGGGACGAACTAGGGAGAAAGGTACGTTCTCGCCAGAGGCCTGCTGAAAATCTCGCAGAATTAGCATTGCATTAGTGGAAGAATGGAAACCTAATTTCTAGTATGCCGCGTAGATTAGAAGCTCTTAGAGTTGCTAGGGGAGGCAATACACGGTATTAAGCAGTTATCCCGGTTTATAATTTTGTGTTTAATAAAAATGTTTTTAAAATTCGTATGTGTTAAAAACTGTTTCTCGATAAATTCATAAAGTTGATAATATTATGCAAGGTTTCAGCAAAAATGCTGTAATTCGGACAATTTTAGAGATAAATTAATGAACAACAAATCAAAATGCTCGTAAAAGAAGCGATTTTCATATAGAGAGTAAGCGCTTTCTATACATTTACTTGTTTAACGGACAGGGTGAGTCAAAAATTAAGAAAATAACATGGCTTCAGTTTTTCCACTATCATTCAGGGGGCTTTGAAAAAATGTCTACCAGTTTATTTTTTTCTTAAAGATAACGGAATTACCTACCAACAAATGGAAAGATAATAAAAATCGGTCCATTTGTTCAGAAATGACAAAGCTTCAAAGTTGCAACAAAAATTAGGTGCGTCACTTTTTTTGGAACTGAGTGTAGAAGATAAGAGGTCAAAGTAGTAAGTAATTTTTATAACTATGCCATCACTTTTTACTCCGAACGAATATGTTGACATGCTGTTAATCTACGGCGAGTGCAAGAAAAAATCGCGGGATGCACAACGGTTATACAGGGAGCGGTTTTCAGATCGTCCAACACCATCGCTTTGCACTTTTGCAAATGTGGAAAGAAAAATGCGAACGGGTTCTTTTTCTACCTCGAGGGGTTCACAACATGCTCGACCAGTAAGAAACGAAACTAACATAATAAATGTCCTTGCACTCATAGTACTAAACCCTTATGTGTCAGTAAGAGGCATATCAGAAGAAACGGGTATTAGCAGGACTTCAGTGCAGTGAACTCTAATTGACAACGGATACCACCCCTTTAAAGTTCATCTGGAACAAGCTCTACGGCCTAATGATTATGAAAGATGATTGGAATTTATCGCCTTTTTGACTACACAGTTAAATGAGGATCCACGGTTTCTGGAAAAAATTATGTGGAGTGATGAATCGCGATTCCACAATAACGGAATCGTGAATCGTCATAACATTCATTATTGGTCGGTTGAAAATCCACATTGGGTTCGGAAAAATCATTTCCAAAATATCTGGGGAGTAAATGTGTGGTGTGGTCTCTTTAATGGACGATTAATTGGGCCACACTTTTATGAAGGTACATTAAACGGTCAAAGGTATTTAATTTTTTTAATCGAGGTCTTACCTATGCTTTTCGAAGAAGTTCCCATAAACGAACGTTTTAATATCTGGCTTCAACAAGATGGTGCTCCGCCACATAAGTTCCGGATTGTATCAGATTATTTAGACAATAAATATGGGAGAAACTGGATTGGGAATCGAGGACCTGTGAGGTAGCCAACACGATCGCCGGATTTAACACCTCTAGATTTTTATTTGTGGGGATATTTAAAGCAGGTAGTTTATACTGAAAAACCAAACAGTTTAGAGGAATTAAAAAATAAAATTTCACGCGCCTGTAGAGAAATTCCAGCGGAAGTTATAAGGTCTGCCTGCACTACGGAACTCCTCAAGAGATACGAGATATATCAGACCGAACATGGTCGTCACTTTGAGCATCTCTTATAATATCATTGTTATTTTTTTTTAATTTTACGTTCATTTTAAATGTATTTTAATTAATAAACACATCAGAAAATTGTATTTGTAATTATCTCGAAAACGGACAACATTATGCATAGAACATATTATACATTTTTGATAGAGAATTCATTGAAGAAGCAATATTTGATATAAAATATAGGGTGTCCTATTTAAAAAAGTAAAGTTGATATTAAAAATTGTACTTTTAAGACACCCTGTATACTTAAATGTACTCCCAGTAAAAATAGTTCTTTAAACCAAGAACTATTTCTCTTGAAACTATTATAATGAACAGGGAAGAAGATATTTCGTGTATAAATAGAGTTGGCACACCCTGTATATATAATTTTAAATTGAATGCAAAATTATGAAAATATTGATTGAAATACACATTTATACAAGAAATATTATGATTACTGCTTGCTGTTTGTTAGGATGATGCTTTTAGATCATTAAAGACATTATAATTTACAAGGATGAATGAGATGAATGAAGATTACTAATTTATGACGCCATTATGGCCGGTACGTCTTTATTTTGTTAGAACATAAAAATGTGGAATTTAATTCGTGTAAAAATAGATTAAAAGGTCATGGCTTATTAGTAAGGAATATTTATGGTTCAATTACATACTTATTATTAAACAAAATATAAATTTAGTGAAACTCAAAGTTAGCGTGACATACCTGTATCAGGACAAAACCAAAAGTGACCAGTCAAAAAATCAACCTCCCTGCAGTGTTGCCAGGCCGATCAGATCAAAAATCGCTACCGGCCGCTCTCAAAGTCGCAATTTGTCGCTACAAAGGAATTTTATTACTTATTTAAGTGAGGTGTAATAAATCGGTCAATTAATCAAATAACACAAAAATAACAACTAATTTCAAAATAATTAAGTTTTTATGATAAAAAAAAATATACATTATCAAAAATGTAAAAATAAAATCTAGCCTACCCTAATCACTGTCACTGTCATTTGTAAAATACTCTTCTTGTTGTAGCGTTGTAGGATTTTGATAAACCATGTTAATTTTTGATAAGTGATTATCATTAAATTTATACGTTAAAAAACAACTCTTACTTTGATTTAAATCTAATTTAACCCTTAAAATACAACATAAAAGTTCAACACTCAATTTATTTCTTTTCTTCGTTTTTACGTCTGCCATAACCGAGAATGTTCTTTCAACATCCGCATTTCCATGCGGAATTATTAAAATAGCCGTAACAATTCTGGAAATATTTGAAAAAATATATTCCTCATTAAAATTTTTCATTTCTTTAATTCGCTCCAAAAAGCTACTGCTGGTTTTTGCTTAAGCTGTTCTTGCTCGTCAATAGAAAAATAATTTTTAATTTTAGCTAATTCTGAAAATGCCAGATTGTTATCAGCAATATGTTTAAATTTTTCTTAAACAACATGTATATTTTTTGTGGAATTTTCGGTGAATTTATAATTTAAAATATTATTTGGTTCAATGAAATCAAGATTTTCCATCCAAGAATCTTTTACATGAAATCTTTTGATGGAATCAGCAGCAGCTTTTTGGTAAAAACTCAAGCATTTTAACTTAAATTGTTGAACGTCACCTTTGTCTAAATTTTGGAATGCATTATAAGTTTCCAAGCTAAGCCCAAGTTGAATTTCTTCTAATGGTAGTAAGCAATGAGGATTGAAAAAATGAAGTGTAAATAAGGACTCATTAGCAAGAAGTTCAGCTTTAACAAATTCTCCACACAACTGTCGAATAAATCTCTTACTTTCTTTGCTAATCATGGGAAATAAAGCTTTCTCTGACTGAAAAAGACAATTGAATTCATTAAATAGTGGCAAAATAAAATTAAGAAATTCTAGGTAAGCTTTTATAAATGGATTTAAAAATGCATTATAAATTCCAGTCGTAGTTGGATTTTTATCTTTGATTACTGCAACTTTAAATAGTTCTTTTAGTATGTTCCATTGATTAAGGACCTTTTCTACACATTTAGACAATGAAAGCCACCGAGTCTTAGCGGGTCTTAAAATTTTGTATTTCTCTTTCTTAAAAAATACCTGAAATTCTTCCAGAATTGACTGATGCTTAGGACTTGACAAACCCAACCATTTACCATAATATTTTTATTTTTACTCAGTAAGTATGTTTTGAACGATTCTTTATTCCCCATCATTACGCTGGCATTGTCTGAGCAGTATCCCACGATATTTTCAAATTTTAAACCAAATTTTTTTAGAGATTGTTTAAATAATAAAATAATCCCTTAGCTGTCCCCTCATCTGCATCAATTTTTATGCAGTCTAAAAGTTGAGTTGTAAGATTATTTTTTAAGTTTACAAATCTAACTAAAATACACAGTACCCTCTTATTAAAAACATCAGTACTTTCATCTGCTAATGCTGAAAATAGGGCATATTTTAGCTGAAATTTTAATTCATCACATATTACAGGTGAAAGAACATTTTTAACAATTAGACTGCAGTTTGTTCTACTTTGTTCTACTTAATTTAATTTTTCCACTTACTAAGGAATCATTAAAAATTATTTTCGAGATATCTACTGTAAACTAAGGGATTCTTTTTAGGAGTAAAAGAAATAAGGTTTTTATACCAAAATTAGGTTTAATGGGTATTTTAAAAATAGCCAAACAAAAAGAACAGTATATCGTACGTAAGTCTCTCAAAGAGTCATCTCACTCCGTCTCAAATATGCCGATACACCAATGTTTATTTAATAATCGGCACCACACACGCTAAGCCAGACATAAACAAATCTTGGTTCCTTCAAAGAGCCATAAATAAGCCATAAAAATTAATATACAAGACACCGACGGTATAGTAGTAGTAGTAGTAGTGGACGAGGAGGCTTTGACGCCAAGCAAGTAGGCCAGTTTCTGACCCTTTTAGCCAACCCCGTTTTAACGTCTGGGTAATGTCAGCCAGACGGGACCTACAGTTTAACGTGGGTTTCGAACCACAATATAACCGACAGATGTTATTCTCGGCACAATATTTTTACGGTCTTGCTATTATTAACGTCTCTTTGCTCACCACAAACCTCGACGGGCGGGTCCTTAAACGTCCTTGTGTGCAGCTAAGAGAGTTATGTATGTCGCGGGGACCCTCGAATCATCCGGAACAGCATCAGACCCGTGCACTCGAGACTCCGCCGCCAATTCTCTGGTCAAGGTTTTTACCTCGACCGTACGAATATCAGGCAGTGTCCGAGATACACCATCCGCACCACTGTTATCCTTCATGTGGCTCAAGGGTCCCTCCCTCGACAACATGCCGTTTCTAGATTACCTACTGGACTAGAGTGCCGTTGAGAATTTGTCGGTGTGTGTTGCATACGCAACACTACGTAGTATGGTGACCTGGGCCCTGCAAACCAAAAAAAGTCTGCTGGGCCAGCCCGGGCTTGAACCAGGTACCTGTAGCATGGGAAGCGAGAACGCTACCACGCGACCAGGCCGTCACCCGACGGTATAAGTACGTCGTCAAGGTATGCCATCGCACCGTCAAAACGTAAAGGGCCTAATATTTTGTTCATAGTCTTTTGGAATACAGCAGGGGCGTTTACCAAACCGAAAGGCATTCTTAGATATTCGCAATGGCCATCCGGGGTCACAAAAGCAGTTTTTGGTATGGAATCTTCTTCAACCGGAATCTGATGGTACCCGGACGCGAGGTCTAATGTTGTATAGTAAAAATTTCGTTCTAGATTATCCAGAAGGTCATCGATTCGTGGCAATGGATATTTCATTTTAACACTCTTGCGATTTATGGCCCTATAGTCTATAACCATTCTCTCTTCGCCATTCTTTTTCTTTACCAAAAGTATCGGACTAGCATAGGGAGACTCTGACTCTCGTACTATTTCATTATCAATAAGATCTTGGACTATGGTGCGAACTTTCTCGCGACTTAAAAAAGGCATACGGTATGGGCGATAAGTTACAGGTTCGCTATCAGTTAGTGTGATCGACATTTTCGTAACAGCCGTCTTACCAACCTCCCCTAAATTAGTAGCAAAACAATCCCTATAACTGTTAAGTAATTTTAGTAATTTAGTACAGTCGACGCTCTTTAATTCTAAATCCGTACGTCAAAGGTAAACTGTATTAAGTCACACAAAGGTAATTTTTCAGGAGACGTAAAACAAAATTGGAAAGTTGGTTAAATGTCTATACTGCTTACGCAGAGCATAGCATTAGAGCGGATTTTTAAAGCTGAGATTTAAGATTAATAAGGAAACTATTATATTAGAAAAAAATATTACATTATTAACTTAACCCTAGTTTTTTGGACTTAATACCATTTACTTCATTTTATTTTTTCAATACGATGGACTTAATACAGTATTTTCGACTTAATACTGTTTACCTGTCAAATTCTTATTCAAACCAGAAACGTCCTTTAATAAAAAAACTTTTATTAAAAAATTATATTAATTATTCAAGTGAACAAGGGTTGAAAGCAAACAAAATATTATAAAAATGATGTAACAATAATATTTTTCTAGTCTTCGTCATCGCCTTTTTCAGTGTGTGGCAGATTGTCATAATATTGGTGAAAGGTTTTTGGTACCCACTGAAGTAGTTTTTGTAGATGCTGATACTTTTTTGTGCTTATAGGCTTGGGGCCATTTCTGATCACTGGTACATCTTCCGGAAAATGAACATGTCTTGAAGCCCTTTTTAAATCAACAACTTCAAAGTCTGACTCCAAGTTGGTTTAAAAAAAAATCTTGCCAATATCTCCTTGACGCACATTCATCTCAACAGCTTCTGAAATTTTAAAATTATCACCATCTTCAGTCTTTTTCCTTAGAATAAAAGGAGCATTTTGACCCTGAACCAAAATTTTAAAGTTCTTAAAATCGTCACCTTCCATACCAATGACATTAAATGGGTTCTTATGGCTGGAAATCCGTATTAGCTGTTGCCAGTCCCAAGGTGTCATGATTTCGAATTGGCCTAACCTTTTTTTCTCTCTCTCAATAAGCGAATGGCTGCTGTCTACTTCTAGGTGGGTATGCCCACGCAACAAATATTTGTGAGAAATGGTCTTTAAGTTGGAAAAACTTTTTAAAATAAAAAAGTATGCTAAAACCGCGTTAATATTGCGGTTTTGGGACGGACAATTGTCTGACCAAATAACCAGGTGTTCAACAGTGTTTGGTACATGGGCAGTGAACCATTTCAAAACACAAGATGCCATTTCGTTTCCACCCCTGCCGCCAATACTTTCATCCCAAACGCAACACGTTGTCTTATTTTCAAAACAATCCCAGATGGTATAGTTAAACGTCCATAATTTTAATAGATAAAAAGCTTGAGCATTCGTTAACATTGGTGTGGGTAAACATTTTTCTAAATCGACCATTATAACTTTTATCTTCTTGTTTGTTTTCGCCTGTTCCTTATCTAATTTTTTTAAGTCATACCTCTTCTTAGCTTCATTTAAATGTTGATCATACTCGGATTGAATTTTTTCTCGGTCGGTAATACTAGAACCAGATGAATCTTTAAGCCTTATTAAGAACATATCGCACAGGTCACATGTATCATTACCTGGTGGTTTAAATGAGTAATTAAATTCAGTGTTAAAGATATCGGAATAAACCCACTGTTTGGGTACTTCGTTTTCAGGAATGTTTTGCTCCACACACTCCTGTCTATAAAGTTCGTACATTCGGGAAATATTTAACTCACTGCCTAAATATTTCCGAGAAGTTCTTTCTCTGCTATAATGAGATTCGATAGTTGGAAACTTAAGTATGTGATTTCTTATAGTGTCTCTTACTAGCTGAGAAATTTTGTTCGGGGTGATTTTCTTTCCACGTTGATCTGGAAGGACCATTCCTGTCACCTGAGATTTTTCCAAGGCAGTCCTAACAAATGTTTGAGAAATTCCTAAGGTACTTAAGAAGAATAACTGACAGATATCAGTATGTAAATTATCAATGCGGAATGAATATTTCAAAGTAAATTGTCTCTTGTCAGCTCTTTGGCCCGTCCGTTGTCTTTTTCTATTAATTGGAAGTTGTTTGATGGAAGAAGCCACAAATTGTCTCTTCAGGTCATTGTCTTTATTTTCAGACCAGAATTCGTTAAATATTTCACGTCGTTTTTGTTCAGTTACCTTTTCCCTGCATTTATATTTACAGGTCTCTTTGCACAAACGGCCGATTGTTTTCGCTTTTACAACAGAATTCTTTTTATAAATATATTCCTTTCCGCTCAAACGTTTCTGTTTTCTTATACTACTTTTCCATTCTCCTCTATGCTGTTTACGCTTCCTACCCTTTTTTCTGAGAATATTTTCATTTTTACCTTCTTGTTGATCATCATCAATGTTGTTATTATTTACAGTCTCTCGCTGAATACCAGCTACATTGTTATTTATGACTTCATCTTGGTTTTGTTTTGTAATAACTCCGTCTTCTTCCACTGTATCAGTATCACTGTAGGACTCACTTTCTCTATCTTCGCTAGCTACATTATAGTTAGGATCTTTAACGCTGTCATCAGAATCTTCAGATAAAATGTCAATTTTTGTTGTAGGATGTTTGAGTGTTCTTACTTCAGCTGAGTCATTAAAATCTGTAGATGAGATAAAGTTGGTGTCTGCGTGATCAGTTGTATTATCCATTTCAACCATTTCTTGGTGTCCAGAGATACCTGTTATTAAAATTTGTTTAATAATTTTATTACATAAAACATTTTTATCTACAGCACTTACCTGGATTGTCAGAGGTGATTAGCTCAAAAGTGGATATTCCAGAGTGGCTGCAAGAAACATTCACCAACTGAGTAAACACTTTATCAGATTCCTTTTCAGTTTCATTAGGCCCTGAAATAGGTATTGGTTTAAAGCTTAATATCATAATAAGCAGCAAGCAACTTACTTTGAAGACCATCTTCATTCGCCGGACTGATAATATTTTCCGGGCTTCCGACAAGAAGTTCGTTTTCGAAATGATCGGTAGGATAGGCTAAAACCGATAAAAAACGTTTATTTAGAAGTTACCATGTTTTTTAACACAAACGTATTTAAGATATTTTCAAAAATTTTCTCTAATTTAGATAACGGCTTTTTTCTGAGCTTATGTTCCGAAACCCACCAGACGCCGCTAGCTACGCCACTGCTTTGGTTTGATGCGTATAGGTACTTCGTGATGTAGGTATGGGGTGTTTATGAAACGTTACATTTTTAGCAATAATAATTTACTTTTAGGAGACTTACCGTTTTGTGTTATCCTGTGGACGTTACTTCCAGCATCCCATTCATATGCCTGCGCTTTTTTTGCCAATTCCAAAATAGCTTTGGTTCTTGAATGCATTTTTTAATAACTTTAGTTTTCAAATTATTATTAAAATGTAAACCGGCTACAGTGTGCTCGCCAACACTTGTTAAAACCAAATGAAATAAAATGGGCCAAAGCACGTGTTATACCAAGAAAGACCCAATTCCCAGTATTATTTACAATATTAAGTCCATTTCGTGCTCCGAGGTAAATAATATTAGAGTGACTTAATACTAAATATTAAAAAATATTTCCAAGGTACACAGTATTAAGTCACTATAATATTATTTACCTCGGAGCAAGAAGTGGACTTTATATTATTTAAAAATGTCTAATAACAAAACCTGTTGGTTATTAACTAAATACTCTTTACCACAAATAGAATAGAGTCATTATATGTGACTTAATACCAAAAACTCAATTTCTGAAAAATTGGACTTAATACACTTTACCCCTGAGGTACAGAAATAAGTTTGTTTCTTGAGATCTAACAATGTAAAAGGTGGTAAATCAGCAATGCTTGTCGCTAAGCATATTTTTGATGGTATTTCAGAATCTTCGATACATGTATAGCCACTAGCAAGTACTCTGCCTTTTTCGTAACAAACAGACTTATCGGACATATTGGCAACGGGAATGCAGCAACAATTATTCATGTTTATAACACACGGTAAGATAACGTGAAAATTATTATCCCAATTTTGAAAGTTTAGATCAACAAAAACATCCTTAACGTTTTCATGTCTAATCAAAGAAATATGACTTACAAAATTCGCTGGAATACTAGTAGTTTCCTTAACACATAAATTAACCCAAGCAGCACAAAGACATCCTATAGATATCTTGGCGAGAAACTTTTAGGAGGATGTGACGCCTTTTGTAACTTATTAGAAACCCAAATAGCACAAATACGTCTTTAGGATGTCTTAAAGATATCGGCGAAAGATGTTTAAGACGTCTTTAAAACATCCGCTAATATCCTAAAAACATCTTAAAGGCGTCTTAAAGGCGTCTTAAAGACGTACAATGTTACAAAATTGTACGTCTTTAAAACATCTCATTAACGACATCTTAAAGACGTCCCATTTCGTCGTGTTTTCGGCATTGTAGGTAAGGTATATAGGTTGTCCGCGGAAAGTCAGTCATATCTCAGAAACTGAAGTAGGGAGAAAAAATATTAAACACGAAGAAAATAAAATAATTCTATGTAGATACACATATGTATATAGGATTTCAGTAGAGGTACAAAGTGCTATTTAAAAAAAATCATCCTTTAATCAAGTCGTTTAATCACTTTGTCACAAACAATATAAAATGTTGAAATAAGTAAACCACAACTACCATTATCTATATAACAACTGAGTTTCGGCGTCGACCTAATAAGCAAATGAATTTCTCTGAAATAAAAAAAAATAATTTTTCTTGGGAGCTATCTTTATTTTAATTATTTTTGGGTTAATTAAACAGGTAATTTTTTTTGTCTATCGCTAGCCCGTCGCAACCAAGCCTGAATGGACATCTCCGTTTCCTTTTGGCTTGCACCTATTTTAGCTACCTCAGCAGACCCTAAAAGTATATGTTTCAAAATTAAATCGATGTTTCCTTTAAATAATTTGGGTAATAAAATCGTAATGTTGTAGGCACCTGGCACATACTACTCATGCTAGTACGTTATAAATTGAATATTTTATTCTAAAAACCAGTACATACTAAGTTTTATTACAATAGGATTATTTTGCTTACTTATAACCAGTTTGGCGATCTGTAATTTATGGAAGTCCTTTTTTTTTTTTCTTCCAAGCCAGCTGTATTGCAAGGCGAAATCATTTGTTATTAAACAGCTGAGAGCCCTTTTGACAAAATTATAATTGTTAACACCTCCCAGCTTTGCTAGCTCACTGACCTAAAAATATTAGTAAGTTTTTAAATTCTGTCTACTTTGTTTTTACTAGCTTTGGTAGTAAAAACATAAATAAATGTGCATTTAAAACATTTTTCTAACCATTTGATGGTACCGTAATATATCATAAGAATTAGTAAAAACGCTAAATAACAGTTATTTTACTTACATACATATATTATGTAAGTAATAATATTATCCAAAATCACCCAACCTATTATTTAAGAATAACTTACTCCATTTTCATATTCAACTTCATTTTGTAATGTAACTTCGAGAATTTGTACCTCCTCTTCAGAATTTAAAGGGAAATTTTAATAGAGGAAATTTGGTAAAAAAATTTGTCATCGGAGTGACCTTATTGATCTTCACATCTTCTTTTATTTCCTTTACTTCCTGTAAAGTGTCGGATATGAGGGCTCGGAGCAGGTGAATTTGTTTTAAAATTGTTTGAAGTTGTTTTTCTAAAATAATAAATAATACTAACAATTCTACGTTCGACATAACATCTGAAATTTTAAAACTAAGTTTTATGTTCAATTCAAATTTGATTATAATTAAAATTTTCTAGGAAATCAATAATATAAAGATTTCCAAGTAATCCACGTTTTTTTACTAACTAAAACAAATTACCTGTATTAACGCAACCAGAGCACTGCCGGATATCTGTTATGACCGGCACGTCAATTTCAATATTTTGTAGATTTCGATCTACAATATTTTCTGTAGCACTATTATTGCTATTGAAGGTGCTATTTGCAGGTTCCTTTAAATCATAGCTGGAATCAACTAGAAAATACATATTATATTAATTTATAAAAATATGAATAACCAAGGTTAAACGAAACTTAGTAAACTTAGTAAAAATAAATAAATGTAGATTACCTAGAATCTGTTTTGCTTTCTGAAACTTTGGTGGCATGGGAAGTAGCTGCGATGGTCTTCATCGTTACTCGAGTCATCACTAGAGGATATTACTTTCGGGATTCTTTTCCGTTTTGTCAATAATTCCTTTTCGTTCTCATAGCCCGAGTTGGGGTCACTTGTGTCTTCGGCTAGTCTTGCCTTCGCTCTAGCTTTTGTGTAGTCACCTAAAAATGTGGTGATTCAATTATTCTTATCTTGTACATAGAAATTAGAGTATTTACCGCTTCTTAAAAGATTTCACTATGGTCCAAGCTTTATGAAGAAAAGAACACTACATATTTAGAAACTGATGAAAATTAAAAGGTTTATTAAATTAGGTAAACTCAAACTTACTAAATGTGGCCTTCCTAAATATTCGGACTTTGTGGCAAGGCCAGCACGTGTTTAAAGGCTCACATTTTTTAATAGCTCCAAGTAACTTTTGCTGTGACAAAGATGGTCAATGACAGTTGTCACCTTGAATCCATATAGATGGTACAGCTTCTACCGTTCTATCGTTTACGAATTGGACCACAGTCCATGTTTGATCATCCATCATGGGTCGGAAGCACGTAAAACAGAAATTGCTTGTTGTAGGCACTTATAAAGACCTGTTTCTAAAATGTCTTTTAAAATCCACAATAAATAAAGGCTTCGGGGAATAATGGAACTATGGTATATATTACCTAACTGTCAATTTTAAAATGTTACAAAAGCATTAGTTTAAGATTTGCCCCTATATTAAAGTTGTTCACCAATATTAACACTCTTGAAAATAATAATGAAATACAATATTTTAAATAAATAAATTAATTCAGTATTAAATTATTCTATTAATAACATTACGATATTAAAGAAGAAAATGACTTACTAAAATACAAACTATTAAAAAATAAAAAATACAAGACATCCACTGAACTCTGAATAATTTAAA
This sequence comes from Polydrusus tereticollis, assembly GCA_963920685.1. Taxonomy (NCBI): domain Eukaryota; kingdom Metazoa; phylum Arthropoda; class Insecta; order Coleoptera; family Curculionidae; genus Polydrusus; species Polydrusus tereticollis. The sequence goes on along the minus strand of OY987330.1, from coordinate 84,857,379 downwards.
TAATTGGTAACTAGAATAAAAAAAAAGTAACTAATTACTTAATAGGTATGCAACAGAGGAAAGATAATACACTTTTCATTATGATCAAATTTAACACATTTATAATCTACTTCCTTCGAATCAAAAAGTTCTAATGCACACAAACTATCTGCTTGTACTTCAAAAACTCCAAATTCTACTGAATTGCATGGAGTTTGATAAAAACTTTTTAAATTTAAATATTTACTTCCCACTATTTTATATTTATCTGACAATACAATATCCTTAACAATTATGACAGTACCATTTTTTAAACAACAGCAGTTATTAGGCTTATTCGTTCTTATGGTAAAATTATTAAAAACAACAGTTTAAAATTGTTTTAAAATTTTAATATTTTTTATTAAAGAATCACTGAAGTGCTCATCTTTTAGAGTAGGATATTTCTTTACTGTTTCTTTTTTCTTAGTATTAAATTTAGTTTATTCAGTACGTCTTTTAATAATTTGTTGTAAAGGTTTATCGGTTTTCCGTAGACTTTTTAAAATACTTTGTAAAACATTTTCAAACGGAAATGAGCTGAAATTATCCAATGATCCATGATCTTTGACGTCTTGTGTGAGGTGTAATAAATTGTGAACATTGTGTGATACATTTTCAGGGCCATATAATGTTTTAAAGGTCATCACGAAATACTGTAAAAGTTCAGATGCATACTGGATATAAATAAAATATCTTTTGTTGGACAGTATAACCATTGCCACGTGAAGTGCAAGAAAGTTTAAATATCTATCTTTGCTTATGTTATTCTTAAGGACTAAAGGTCCTGTGTAAAACAAAAATTGCCTGAACTCGGTAGCTTTCCATCTTTTTAATTCATGTAACCTTCTTGGCTTTCGATTAAATTCTTTCGGTATACATGCAGACATTTCAATCAATAAATCAGATATATCAGACACTTTTTGATAAGAAATTTTGGTTGATCGTTTACCACAGCACCAGAGCAGTAAAAGTTTTTTTACAACCCCTAAACATACCAAGTGTAGGTAATCTAAAGGAAAGCTACTAATCATATCAATGTGTGGTATATTTTGAAGAGCTGAAGTACCAGTATGGTGATTTTCATGAATCTGTAATCTAAAATCTGAATCAGTTTTTTTAAGATTGTTTACATCCGGAAAGCAAACTCTACCCTCAATATAATCCCCTTCAATACAACATTTACTGCATGAAAAGTAACCCATGTGACCCTTAGTACATTTTACAAAAGATTTAGCCGGTACATCACAAATGAAACCCTTAATTCTAACATCATACAATTGATTATTAACAAAAATACCATTATTGATTATATTAACAGCATCAGTAACAAATTCAGCCACAAACAAATTAGCATCTTTTGGTTTTTCATTTCCCTGATATATACCTATCATATCGACCACATCACTACCAACAATACTGCACAAAATTAGATATACTTGGCTGTTTGAACTTTTAAACAAGGGCAAACCATCAATATTTATATTAAGACAAATAGTATTAGAACCGCCTAAAATCTCTGGTATATCTAAATGACTGGTTAAAATTTCAATACAATTTTGAAAGCCAAAATGATAATAAAACCCTGGTTCAACATGTTTAAGTTTGACTTCCCTTACTGTCCCTAACAATGTCCTGGCATCAGCAGGCAAGTCAGCAGAAATTGGGGTACTTCTTAAAAGTTTTAATAAATCATTCAGGGCAACATGAGAAATGTTGTGCCGTAAAGCCCATTCTATTAATTTATTTTTAAGAGACTGGCTTTCAGGGCAAGCACTGATGCTAGCAAAACAAATATTTGTTTCCTGTTCGTGTTTGTCAGGATTGCTATCAAATTGTTCCATCTCTTCATCAGAGGACATCGAGGAGGAAACAATAATTTTTTCGAATCCAAAAGAATGAGAAATTGGTAAATTGGCTTCGGTTATATCCTGTACATCTAAAGCACTGTCAAGTTTATGTTTGTCGCTACGGACATAAGGCTGCTGTTGAGCCCTTTTAGCCCGCATGTAATATTTATGGATGCCCTTTAAACTCATGTTTTACTAGCAAAATATAGGTAATAAAAATTAACTTTTACCTGGATCTGTGTTAAGTATTATACCTAAAACACAGTAAAACAAACAAGGCTATAGGCAGGGAGCGTGGATTAAAAAATTCCACAACTGAATAACTGAAATTCACCAAAAACCGCCAAAAACACTTTATAACACCAGCGAGCTTATAACATAACCACAAAACAATATTAGCGTTTGTAAAAAAGTAAAAACCAACCAAAACGGCGTCACCCACGCGCCAATCACGTTCGCGCAATGTACTGCGTGTATAATAAAAAAGGCGCCACTTTTAAATAATATCGTATCGTATTTTATTTGTCATGAATTATGATTGTCACGTCTCGTGTCGGGATTTACTAAATATTAAATCTGTGGGATTTACACTGAAAAATTAAAAAGCACAGAACTCGCCACACACGGCAGACATATTTAGCAGAGAACTCCAAATGGAGTTATCTGTCATTAGTCATTATGCGCCCGTATATTACAGGTGGTGGCAAAAAATAATTTTTTCTAGCGGAGAAAACTTTTCTGTTTATAAAATAATTTTAGTATCTTTTTTTTTTATAACAAAAAGCATAGGTTACATTGTCGTCCACTTTTCGACATATTAAAGACGTCTAAACTAAGACGTCTTAAATATGCTAATGTGGTGACATCTTTAAAATGTCCATTTTACGTCCGAAGACGTTCAGGCTTAAAATAGGCATAATATGGACGTCTTTAAAACGTAGTGTGCTATCTGGGAAGCTCGCCAAGAGGTTCCTATTACCTCCCAATGTCCGCCTCAGGGATATCCTTATGCGAATTTCTATTTTTAATCACAAAGAAGAAGTACTAGGGAGGTACTCAGTATGAAGTCTTTAAGAAGTTCTTAAACACATCCTAGATAAGCTATTTCTGGGAGCTACTTTAAGAAGTCTTTCAGAGGTCGCCGAGAACTCCTAATGCGAATTTCTTATTTTCATCGCAACGAGGATATTCCTGGGACATAGTCATTGTGACATCTTTAGGATATTCTTATAGACGTCCTAGAAAGTACATCTCTGGGACATCCTAAATTAAACCTTAATATACTTATTAAGATATTTATAAGAAGTGCTATAGATGTCGCAAAGAAATCCTTAGACTATCTCGGTGAGTTCCCATAGAGGTAACATGTACGATATATTTAGGAAGTTCTGGGGATATTGTCAAGAACTCCTGAATGGGTCATATCTAGAAATTCTATGAAATAGAATAAAACGCTATTTTTAATTATTGCCAAATTTTATTTGAATTTTCAACATAACACTTGCTCTCAATCATTTAAAATCTGTCTTACACTCACAGAACATGTTTTGTTTTCCATGTATCTTTACAATACCTACTGAATTTTCCAAAATATTAAATCTTACCTACCTATATTAGTGTCAAACACGTATTTAGCGCGTAGCTAGCCCTATATTAAATCATTAATTAATTAAATATAAAAGTTAAATTATAAATAGAATATATAATATTTATATATAATTAACTTAACATTCTTCTGTATTGTACAAAAATAAAGGTACTTTATTTACACTTAAGTAAAATTGATATTTTTTGACAAACCTCGTATACGGCTTAAGAAAATTGATATCTAATGGTTGCATTTTAAGTTTTGGACCATGCACAACTTTTTATCAATCATACATTTTTTTATAAAACCAACAATTAAAAAGTTTTCGATATGGTTCCAACTTAAGTAGACACACTGTATATAGTATTGTTCTTAGTTGGACTAATTCCTTAAACTTTGCTTAAGCAACTATATGTCTACATCGTCAAATAAAAAAGTTAGCCTATGCCAAATTTAAAGAAAAAAAACTGTATAATATAGGCTGTAATTTGATTAAGGGATAACTTGGACTTTTGGACTTTTCGTTTTTGCTTTGCAAATCCTCCCTTTTTTTTCGTTGGGTACAGTGTCTGAGCCAATCCTGGGAAAACACTTCGAACTCCTTTTCTGTCGTTTTCCAGACCTGTGACAATACACCTAGAAATTTTGATACTGAATTGATCTTAACTGAACCGTTCATCTTAAAGTCTAATCTTAGTATTTAGTAGGTACCTACCTATCTATCTACTTTTAGTAATTTATTTTCTCTATCTATTCATTAAAATTAATTTAAAAAATCAAACATATCAATAAATTGAAGAATTAGGTAGCATGTTTTACTTACTCATGCATATTTTGATTACTAGTAAATTCTCAATTTTAATGTTCCCTCGCAGGCCTTTCCAGGAACACTTTAACCCCAACCTATTGGTAATTATGGCCTTAAACATTCGTGTATGATGGTCTTTGGGCCCAGATCCCCCGATTCCCTTAAGATAGATTACCTAAAAATACATACAATTAAATATAAGCTAATATGCTAACACTTAACCCCAATATATCAATTTTGCAAAATTTTATTAAAAATAATTATGAAATGCGTACCAATTCTTCTTGAATATTTGCCTCGCCGGTTTCTAATAATTCTGTGCATTTTCGTAGGTCCTCTTCGTCCTTTTAGGGAAACATATATTGCCACCGCCGCATTACCGTGGAAAATTTTTTCCCTACCACTTGCTGAGTCTGAAGAGCATCTTCAATATTATTTAAGCGAAGGAAAAGTGCTCCAATTCCCTCCGTAATATCTTTTTTAATTGATGAAACGTCTTTTTTGAGTAATGCAACATCTGTAAAAGTACATAGCGAAATGTTTATAATTCGGCATATTAAGGACCTACTTTTTTATAGTCGAGGATGAAAAAATAAAAATACTATACCTTCTGTTTGAAGCTGGGCACTTTACACAAATCACAAAATTTAAAAAGTTATAAAGCACTAAATTACAAAAATTCAAAAAAATAGTATGAAACACTTCGCACTACACCAAGTATAAGCTTGAAATAATTGAAGTAAGTAGAAAGTCTTCCCCAATTTCATAATTGAGAGTTTTTTTTTTATGTTTATTAGTGCCGAAGATCTTTCCGATCGTAAATTGTTATTACCTAAAAACCCCAAAAAATACTCGACCAATCCATAGACGTGCAATCTCAACAATTAAATGTTTTAGATATTTTTTAGGTATACGTGCTCCCGCTTCCCTTACATTTTTTTACAAAAAAGGATTTTCATATATACGTAACCAAAAAATGGAATCTTATATATGACCAATAATTCTGTAATAGCTATATATAAAATAAATAATAATAAAAGCAATATTTCTGAAAACAAAAAAATAATTAACGACATATTATCTAAAGATTTCAACAATATATATGTCGAAAAAGATAACTATTCTTCTCTAAATTCTTCTTTTCAGCTATCGCCAATGAACTGAAATTTTAAGCGTTGGGAAAGTGCGCCCTAGCGTCATACGTGAACATGCATACTAATATGGAATAAAAATAAATTCAGTAATAACGAAAACAAAACCTTGTCATCGTTATAAGTGGGATACTCTGTATATACATGATGCGAGGTAAATGAAGCCAAAACACAAGACATTTTTAGAAAGAAAAATTTTGATCTAAATTTGTACTATACCTACACCCTGTTCAAAATGAAGTCGGCACTATTGCTAATTTTCCTATACGCCGGCGTCGACTAAATTGGAAAATATTTGTATTTTTATGTGCTGGTTATTACCGTTTTGCTAAAAAAATAATTAAACATCAGAATCACGATATATTAACAAAACTATTTCTTTCCATTATCAATGTCAAAGAAGAAAAATAAGTAAAATAATTGATGTCATTTTAAATAATTTAGATGGCCGCGATTTAAAAAATAATTCAACAAATTATGAACATCATGAATAGGACATGGAAATACCTTGCCAGCGACTTATGGAGGAACTATTTAAAAAACTAAAACAACAACAAGCAAATATGTTTTTCAGAATGAAATCAGACGCCTCAAACTATATACAATATATACAGTATGACAAAATACCTAAAATTTGTTTTTATTTTAATAGACGCCAACTTTAACGCACCCTAATATTGAATAATAGATCCGCCACTGTGTACCTATAAGTTGTCCACACTGACTGTGTACTAGTTCGAGAGAACATATGGTAAACAAATGTTTCAAAGACCCCTTATTTTTTTAAACTCCCAATAAAAAGCTGTTCACATCACAAATATTTTTAAATACAATTCATACAACAAAACTACACAAAAATTCAGGCTGTAAAATACGGCAATAAAATAACGTAGGTACCGTTAAAAAATATCAATATAAGGCAATATACACCGGGAACCGCTTCGATCTATATACAGGGTGTAACATTTTTTGGGAATAAATTATACATAGATTATTATTATGATTATTATTTTCATTATTAGCGAAATTTTATTAGTTATAATATACCAAAAATTATCATAGAGCAGAGCACGTTACCTATTAAGAACTAAGGTCCCAACAACGTCCTGCGTAGGTAATCCTAGAGAGGTCCTATTATTTCTATGAATAGGAAATTAACAATAAGATATCGCAGAGAGCACTTTAGGAAATTCCATTGTGAGTAACATCGGTACTTCTTTTTAGGATATCTTTAAGATGTCCCAAAGAAATCTATGCAGGTATTGCCTTTTAGCATCCCGTAGTGGACGACTTTAAGATATCTTTCCAAGAGGTCCCCAAGAATTTCAGATAGTTAACTCCTAAAGATATCCCTGGGACAGCACATTGGGACTTTACATAAGGATCTAAATAGAACATCTCATAGATCGCCTGAAGTCTGTGTTACTTGGGAACTTTCTCAGACAGAAACTTTTTAACATTTGTAATTTTGACGTCATTTTGATTAAAAAGTCGCACCTCTAACTAAAACTGTAACATTATCATTATTTAAAAATGGCTGACCTACAATGACAGGTACATCCTGTACACTATCGGGTACCACAAGTGCATCAACGGTAGCAGACGCTAGGTCAACATTTAAATTTATAGTGACTTTTGAACGTGCTATCACAGAACCTCCAGCGTAACCACACAAACGTACTAGTGTAGGCTCACCCTGCAGATACAACCTGACTGCATCCGATTCACGAATTGTGACTGCAGCGCAACCCGAATCTACAAAGCCTCGTATTGGTTCATCGTTAATAACGCAATCAATAAAATAGCAAGTACTCGAAGACCAATTATTGGATAAGAATAAAATTGGTTTTGACTCACCCTTATTTTGTTGAACAGTTGGTCGTTTCACTGCATTTACCGTGCAATGGTCTGCCTCGTGTCCTAATAGATGACATTTTGTGCAACTAACACGTGGTTTTGGACACTTTGACTGATAATGCCCTTTCATCTTGCAGTTAAAACACCTCACATTTGAAACATCTGATCTTGCGTATGGTTTGTTATTACGTAGATTCAAAAGTGAGTGACGTAAATCCACTTTCTGGGATCGCCTTATCGAAACCTCTGCCTTTTGCATCGAAACATCATTGGTACTTTCTTCACGTAATGTTGACAAGTATCCTTCAAACAGTGCCTCTGGTTTTTCGTAACGACCAGCACGGGCAGCGTTTTGAATGGTGACATCTGGGATTCCGTCAATTAAACAGGACACTGCATTTTTTCCTGCAATTTGACATGTTCTTAAGAGTTCCATCTTGTTAAAGTAATATGATGTCATTGTCTCATTTAAAAGCTTTTCTCTGTTTAGCATTTTCCTAAGAGCTTTCGCATAGTCAACGTGGTCGAGAAAAGTTTTGGCAACTAAAACTTTTCACTCAGGCCAGGTATATCGTACGGAACTTAAACTGTGATACCAGGTTTTTGCCATACCAGAAAATCGAGTTTGCATATGGTAAATTGTAGTTACCTCATCACAATCGTTTATTTGTCTAAGCTCGTCAATTTTCTCAAGCCACTTAATGGCGGACATAAGGTGCCTTTGGGTAATACCGCCCACCTAAGACATTATGCTTCACAGAAATTTGATTTTTAGATAAAAGGTAGAAAAAATGCGTCAGCTACAAAAGAAAACTTTATTTCTTAATAACCAGAGTAACAAAAAAACAAAAAATATATTCTTAACGAAAAAATTTAAATTTTTAAAAAACATTAGAAATGGGCGATATTTCAACCCGTCACGTAAATATCGCCCACGTGGTTTAAAATATCGCCCATAATATACATTTCACTACGGTGAACAATCAGGGCACTCAAAATCTTCTAAATCCTCGATTGTAAGACCAACGCAATCCTCGTGCACCCAATCCTTGCATTTTGTGCATTGCCTCATGCCACTCTCATAATTTTCATTACACACCGAGCAAAACCAGTTCTCTTCTTGTTTTTCATTTTGAATTGCCGCCGGTTTGGAACGAGCAGTTTTCTGGTCTTTAACTGGGTTAATAGAAGTAAATACGTCTCTTTTAAGTATCTGTGCCTTGTAGTTGATGGTTTTTTTTCTTGGCTTACTCTGCTTCTTTGACTTAAAATCAGGTGTTGGAATTAACGTAGAAAAAGTCAAAGGATTTGTAGAATCTTTTTCTTTAACAGATTCCTTTGCCTTAATAACGGTAACGCTTATAATGTTTATTTTATTATTAGAACTTTTATTTTGGGTATTATTTTGTTGTTCGGAAGGCCCGTTATCCATCGAGGGACCAACCTGGCGACCATCATCCTGATGCAGAACTGGATCGTCCCACTTAGAGCAACCTGGTTTTGAAGCTATTGGAGTAAGCTCCTGAACGTCTTTTAATTTACCTTTAAAATGTATTAATGGAATGTCGTCATCATCAGACCACTCAATTTCTCGATTTGTTAGCAAAGATGGTAAATATGCACACTCTGGAATAATGGTTGGGTCGAATGGGTATATGCCAGTAGACCTGAAACCGCTCTGAATATTGGCCATGGATAAAGCTTGTTGCCAAACAGGGTTAAAAACTAACCCAAAATGGCTTTTCGTAAGCCTTCTGCTAGCAGAAGGATTTTGCTCCCAATATTTTAGTAGTTCGCTATCCCAATAATGCTCGAAAGATCTAAATACTGCTTTGTCTAATGGTTGCAGCTCGTGCGTCGTATTCGAAGGTAAACATAAAATAGACGTTTCATAGGTTTCTCCCAAATCAGCAACAGCAACATCCATATGGCAAGACGCGCCATCTAAAATTAACAAAACACGTCCAGGCGGTTTGAATTTTCCAAAATGATGGATCCAGTTGAGAAATAGCTCCTTAGTCATACTCCCTTTGGTAGCCATTTCTATAACACTACCTGGTGGCAAATTGTCACCAAATGTGTCTTGTTTTCTTATACCTTTGTAAATTACCATTGGCGGTATAGTCTGTCCTGAGGCGTTAACACAAGCAACGACCGTAACATTCTCTGCATGTTCATTTGATATAAGATGAACACGTTTTGATCCCTTTGCAGCCAAAACGGATTGAGAATGGTGGAGGGTTAAGCGACAGCCCTTTTCGTCTAAATTAAAAATTCTGTGTGGCGAATGCTTCAAATTAAGTTGATCCAGAATGCTGGAAAGCTTCGTAAAATAGTCTTTTACAATAAATGGATTGAGCTTTTGCGCCCGTGCACAATTCATTGACTGAGCCTTTCTTTTTGACAGTTCGGGATGTCTTCGCATAAATGCTTTATACCAGCTATAACCCGCCATTTTAGTTTCTTCGTTAAATTTAGTCTCGATTTCATTTTCCTTGCAATAGCTGAAAACACTTCTTCTTACCGACTTTGGCGTAAGCGGGACCCCCATATTAGAAAGCCTTATTATACGATTGGACAGATCTTGCTCTTGTTGCAATGATAAGACAGATTTTCTACCCAACCGCCTTTTAACTTTTCCAGTTTTATTGTGATCCCGTAAAGTCGATCTTGGAATTCCACATTCTTTCTCCACGGATCTACTACTACACCCTTCTCTGATCAACCTAAGACCTTCCTCCATCATCTCTTGTGTCCAGTTGCCTCGAATACCTCTGCATTTCTTTCCCATTTTGCTAGAAACCAAAAAAAATATAAGGTTTTGAGCAATTTATGTACGACTGAAATATCGCCCACAAGGTTTTTTACTGGGCGATATTTCTAACCATGTTGATTTTTTATTTTAAGGTTATGTTTTTCTTTCAAAAAACCGGATACTACAAACAGACCCTGTTAGGAGCAAGACCGAACGTTGATGAACACATTAAGCTATATTTCTTGCCTTAAAAACAATGTCACTCGAAGTTAATCCTTATTTAAACCAACCATAATATTATAAAAACGAATTATTTTATTAGTTTTGCCGTTAGCGGTAGACTGTACTGGTTCGTTATGCATATTTCATCAGGCAATTTCGATTGGTTACTAAGTTGGCGACACTGCTACCGGCCCTTGCTATTGGCCGATCAAAATATATGGATTTGGCGGGTATTTCGAAAACGGGCGATATTTCAGACTGGGCGGTATTTCAGACTGGGCGGTATTACCCGAAGACACCTTATTCTCATTCTGCGGACAAAATTCTGGAATACAATCGCTACGTACAGCTAATCTCCGTGTTTCAACAGTGGGATTTGGTCGCGACATTTTCTCTATTATCGATTCTAATTGTTTAATTCTTGCCTCATAAGTATCACTCGAACTTTGTTGGCTGGAGCTAGTATTTTCTGCCCCACCTCGTATGTTTGGTACGTAACCCAAATCACGAGATGTGCTTGGTATCATATTTTCTCGCGACGTACGTAACTGTCGCTTTTTTTTACGGTTCCCTTCTTTAAAGGGTGACCTAGTGTCTCGTCTTGGTGGAGTATAACCCCGTTCAGATCAAGTACGCCTGTATCTACTGTCGTTAGAGCTTGAAGATTCAATGCTTGAATCACTACTTGAAGAGCTAGAGCGACGAGAACGCCGTTTTCCTTTGCCCATCGTTCTTAACTCTAACTTAACACGAATCACTTAAACTAACACTAATCACTAAAGAACTTCGAAGTACCCGGTATAACGCGGTACGTAATGCACGTTTAACTCCAGAAAGAAAGTAAACTGTAAGTCTACCCCACACCTGAACTGTAAACTAAGGGATTCTTTTTAGGAGTAAAAGAAATAAGGTTTTTATACCAAAATTAGGTTTAATGGGTATTTTAAAAATAGCCAAACAAAAAGAACAGTATATCGAACGTAAGTCTCTCAAAGAGTCATCTCACTCCGTCTCAAATATGCCGATACACCAATGTTTATTTAATAATCGGCACCACACACGCTAAGCCAGACATAAACAAATCTTGGTTCCTTCAAAGAGCCATAAATATTCCTAATCGCTGTGACGACGTGCCTTGCCGGTCCAGCGGTGCATTCGGGTGGTTACACTACGATATGCTTCACGAAATTAAAACTAAAATTATGGGCTACAACTAATAGGGAGTATCGCAGGTCAGCGAACATTACGTCCTTAGTAATGTTTTGCTCTTAAAACAAGAGATTCAATTTTTTAGTATTGGAGATCTTCTCGGAGTTTAATTTATGTTTATTGGTATTAGAATATTTTAACAAATCAGATTTCTTTGTCGACAAGTAAATATTACAAGCTATGCACTTAGCTTTGTCATCTTTAGTTTTTGTTAACCATCCTGTGAAAAGAGGATCTTCCAACCATTTTTAAGAAAAATTTTGTTTTCTTGATTTTCTCTTTTTTGCTGCCTTAGATGTTGATTTCTCACCCAACCTTACAGTTTCCTCAGAGTCACTAGATTCTGATTCATCGCGCCCTTAATAAAAGAACAACTTCTTTAGTTGGAGTATAAAGTAAAAGATTAAATTCGACTCTTTTCGACGTTGAAGGTTGTTCGCTACTATTACCAGCTGGTATAAAGTATTTCTTTATAGTATTCATATTAATAGCCATGTAAACATAAAAAACACCGAGCCACAGTAAATTGCAATTACGCAAGATCCAAGAAATACACGAGCACGAGACACGAGTCGGATTGATTTCGGGGAAATCCTTCAAGTTGACTTGTGCTCCACACTCCACAGTGCCATCAGCGCCACGCCGATAAAGCAGGCAGCGGGCAATGCGGACATTGGCGTACGGTTTAAATATTAGTTTATCAAATTAAATACCATTTCAGTTTTCAGTAAATGCAAATCGGAAAAAATTGAAACCAAAATTTCAATTTTTAATTTTAATCAACTCAAGTCAAAAAGTCGCTACAAATCAGGTTATTTTTGTAAATCGCCATTACCTACGTTTCAAGGCAATCAAAAAGTCGCTATTTTCGCGACAAGTCGCTACGAATGGCAACACTGCCTCCCTGACTACAGCCTTTTTCTATTTACGGAGGCAATATAAACTAAATTAAATGTAATAAATCGATAATCTATATTAAAGAATACCCGACCAATCTATGTTATGGAACGGCAAATTTACAGTTGCTTTCTATATACAAACTTAAAGAATCGATATTAACTGCAGTATGCAGAGTTATCCATAGATGGCAGCGCCAATACCTAAAGATAGATTATACTTTAAAATCCAATTTAACGGAATAACTTTTATTTACGTTACAATACCTACCACGGCAGAATTGTTGTATCTGCCGTGACAATACTTTAATTGTCTTGTGCCTTGTAAAAAAAACGGTCCCAAAGCCGGAGTAGCATTAACAAGTGTGTATGTTTTAATTTGCTATGAGGTCTGGCATCTAAACATTGCGTTGACTTAGTATTTTCATGTTCAGTTTGTTGTTGTACAGTTTGGTGTTGTAGGTACAATTTCGGGTTCTTTTGCGTTAATTATAAATATATATAATAGTACCTAATAATTATTAATTTAGTGTTTCATTCAGGATTTATATTCCTTAAGTTAAAATAATTTTGTTCAGTATTCGTGTGTCGTGATTTTGATGAATTTGATTTTTCTATTGGAGGCCATGGAAGGAGAATTATTGTAAACCTGTAGATGTTCTAAACGACCCTGCTGCGAATTTGGTCAAATCCGTTGATTTAGATTTAGGCGAGTAGTTAGGAAAGGAACGTCACAAAAAAAGCGTAAAGTATTTTTAAGCTTGCAGGCAAAGGAAATTTGTTTAAATGTGTATAAAAACCTAAAGCAAGACCCTTTGCACATAGGATATAGCAAATCCGAAGTAGCAAAAAAAATTTTCGAGCTAACAGAAGTTCCTTACAGTACTTTATGTAAGTCTATAAACAAAGGAAAAACGATCCGATTTAGGTAAACCTAAAGATTTGGATTTGGCTACAGCCAAACTATTAAAAAGTTGACTTAACAGTAAAGAAACTTCAAGAGCTCGAAAAACTTCGTTCAGAGAGCACTTTACGACGAAGGCTTAAAAAACTGGAATTCAAATTTAAAATTGTTAATATATAAGCATATGCTGCAATAATGGAAAGTAGCAGAATCGTGAATAGGACATTTAGAAAAAATTAATGAACATAGAAAAAGGGGAAAACAGATATATTAAATATAAAAAAAGGTTGGACTGATGGCTCCAGCAGATGTCAATTAAAAGATATACTTCCAAGCAGAGGGAGTTGGATCCCGTACTGTCATTTTGCATTGTGGATCTACGAATCGTTGTATTATAAATGTGCTTAAATTGTGCGGTAAAAAGTTGGAAGAATGTAATGTGGATTACCACAAAAATATAGATTCAAATATTTTTGAGGAGCAGTTTGAAGATTTTTTAATTTTAAACTTAGAATCTCACAATGTCATTGTATTAGATAATGCAGCTTACCATTCTAGGCAAATTCATAAATTACCCAATTTGCCCTCCAAAAAACAGGAAATTGAAGAATTTCTTCTTAACCATGACCTATTTTTCAAAGAATCGTATATCAAAAAAGAATTGTTGGAAGTACTTCATCTTAAACAATGGGGAAAACAGTATGTTATTGACAATATATTCAAAAAATACGGCCATACTGTTTTAAGGTTACCGCCTTATTTTTGTATTTTTAACACCATTAAACTTATGTGGGCACAATTAAAAATTTGAAGAGTATCGAAAATTGTGACAGATTCTTCTTAATGGTGGTGATATATTTGTTATCAATCTGGCAGAGGATACAGAAGATTATTTAGACTTATCTTTGAATGAATGAGACATCTAGGGTAAGTTAAAAATCAGAAAAAATATGTTTTTTATCTTAAGCTAAAGTTCTGCTCAAATTCATAATTTTGTGATCTCGTATTATATGTTATTTACGATTTCTAAAAACCTCATCACAAATTTCATCAATAGTTTAAAAATTAGAAGTAATATTGCAAAACTAACGAAACGAATCCGACCCTGGCTACTTATTGAAATCGACACTGGCGGGGTCTTTGTCGGTATTTATGAGTTTTTATCGAGTTTTTTTTTAAACTCACTTATAGTTGGCGAGGACTATAAGTCAGGAATCACACTGAGCGACCATGATCGACCGTCTGCGATCGACCGGCTACGACCAACAATTGAATTAGTTCAAATTCACGGTTCTAAGTCACACTGATCGACCGACCACAACTGACCGCTGTTATGAAAATGTCATACCTGAGACTTTAGGTTACGTATATTTCACAGAAATGTTTACAAACTAACCTTTATTGTTCTGTGTATTTTACACACAATATACTAGTAATTAAAATATCTTAATAATAATTATTAGCTAAAAACAAAACCAGCGTCACAAAGTTTTTTGGTCGAACCAAGCGTTTTACGCTTACTTAAATCAATTTATTCGATGTTAATTGCCAAATCATCATTTTACCGCTTTTGTACGTTTTTTATGGGTTTTTATTGAGAATTAAAATTGCAAACTCATATAGGGCTCTGCTGCATGTTAAGCATTATTTAAAAGTATATTCGCGGCATACTTATTTGGTTTTTTCAATATCATAGTTGTTAAAGTGTAAAAATACCATGGACGAAGATTCGCGTAAAAATTTAATTAAAGGGAGGGGTGTTATAACAGGGAAAATTACTATTTTTAGTAACCATGTTGCGAAGATGTATAGAAAATAAAGAGGATATTTCACAACCGAAAGTTATTGAACTACAAGAAAGAATCTTTAGGTCTTAGTAGTGAACTTAATGCAATACAAAGTCAAATTGAGCTGGAAGTTTTGGGGAACGAGGTAAAGTTGCCTGAACAGTTAAAGCAACGTGAGGAAATATTGCAATGTTTCTATGACCCTTTTTCCCTAGCAAAGCATGTACTTAACCAGCTTACACTTAGTGATAATACCTGTAGACTGGAGACTATAAATAAGAAATTCTCCGAAAACCTTCAAAGAATGGAAGAAAAGTTGACGTTAATTAAGAAACACCTAGTTCAAAAAAAACATCGAATTACAGAAAATTTCACCACATAAAATGCACAAAGGAATTCAAAGAATTCCAACCCTATGAAAAAAGGCAAAACAATGTAACCCAGGAGCAAACGGATCAATTCGAACCACAGGAAAAGATGTTGGGAACACGAACAAACATAAGGAAAAATTAGAGAGGAGACACGTGCGGTAAAAAAGGCTGTAAACTACTCAGAAGTTGCTGACATCAAGAAAGATTACAGTGTTTCTTCGTAACATCTTAATCCTTTAGCCGATTTTGTTGAAATTTGGCAGTGGTATTTACGGTAGTAAGGGGCTAATTTAGCTCTGACTAGATCAACATTTTTAAATCCATTGGCATCCCGGAAGGCACCTTAACCAAGATTTTTGACAAAAAAATGTGCGCCACTGATTTTTTTGCAGTTTTTGTATTTTTTTCGCATTAGGCAACTAAAACTACAACTTTTTTAGTTTTAGCATTCTTTCCGTATCTGGCTTCGTTTTTGAGAGAAAACATAACAATCACTTTATTGTAATCAATAAAAAATTTTTGAAAAATAGTAACACGAAACTTACAATAGCTGCTGAAAATGTCCTCTTTCAACTTCAATGCAAGCATTACCTCGTCTTAACATCGATTGCCGAACACGTTGAAATATTCCCGGCGTATGTCTTATCTGATCACAAGAAACCCGTATCCGTTAGATTAATTCTTCTTTAGTGTTGACTGGAGTTTTATAAACGAGGCACTTTAAATGCCCCCAAAAGAAAAATCCAAGGGATTTAAGTCCGGTGACCTGGGTGACAATGACTGTGGACCTGCAGGTCTACCAATAAGAGCAGCCGACCTTTGAAAGGTGCCTAATTCGCACAGCCTTATTTTACAAATATTTGTCTATTCGGTACTGTTGTAATCGATACTTTGAAATAAAACAGCTTGTTTTATTATTAATAATGCCGTTTATTGATATCTTAACTCAACGTCAATTAAAACATCATTGATGACATCTGTCAACTGTCCCTCCTTTTGGAAGTGTCTAACTAACTACTTTACTTATTATTACACCTTATCCTTAACTGAAACAAGTAACAATACAACTCTATAACTAAAACACAACATAATCATTAAGCCTAGGAGGTGCCTTTCTAACTCTGTTTGGTCTACCCTCTCTATTTATTTTACAATTGTTACCGTTATCATGATCCTTATAATTATATAACGAGATGTCAGATTCAGTTCTGACTAAATTTTCTGTGTTGTGAAACTCACACTGTTCTTTTGTTGTACTATGCGTCTCAGGTAATGACTTAACTATAATAGAATCGTCACCCTCTGGTGCATAAATAGCTTTATTTAGTGACCTTCGAATGTCATTGCTATTTCGCCTTAAAACGTTACTGCCTACATTAATATGGTATGACCTAGGGGATTTATGTTTATCCACTATAGTTGCCGGTTGCCACTCTTTGCCCCATCTATACACCACATTATCTCCCTCACTAAATTCCTCTTTTTTTTTAGCAGACCTATCATAATACAGTTTTTAAAATCCTTTTTAAATTTGTTTACTTCCTCTTTTTGCCGCACTAGTACTGGCAACTTCGTTTTTAATTTTCGCGAAAACAATAGTTCTGCTGGAGAGCGTTTTAACCCGGTTATTGGTGTATTTCGATATTCCATTAAAGCAGTATCTAAATCACCTGATTTTTTAAAAATATTTTTTGCCGTTTGTACAAAACGTTCTACAAGTCCATTCGATCTTGGATACCTGGGACTACTTGTCCTAAACTCAAAGTCAAATTCCTTAGCAAATTTTTTGCATTCATAGGATGAAAATGGCATGTTATCTGCAACCACAATGTCGGGAATGGCATGTGTTGCAAATACCATTTTGAGAGTCCTTACCACCTCATAGCTTTGTTTGGATTTCAAATGTATAATTTCTAACCATTTTGTTAAGTAATCCGCAATAAACAGATATGGTTTGCCTTCAAAATCCAAAATGTCAGTACCAATTTTTTGAAAAGGTAATTCAGGAAGCTCATGAGGTATTAAGGGCTCTTTACAATTGGCATACCTATACTTTTCACACATTTGGCATTTGTTTATCATTGTAACAATATCACCTGACATACCTGGCCAGAATAATAGCCCCCGTGCTCTATCTCTTGTTCTATTTACTCCAAAGTGTCCTTCATGCAATATTTTTAACATTAACTCTCGTAATGTTTGTGGTACTACTATCCTATCCTCAAAAAATAGCAACCCATTACTTTCATAAAGACAACTTCTTAAATTAAAATATGCCTTTAATTCTCCCTCATATTTTTTTCTTTCCCAACCTTTCTTGCAGCACTCTAAAACTTTCTCTAAAATTTCATCTTTTAATGTTTCGTTTTTAAACTCCTCTTTCCTACTTTCACTCATTCTCAAATATTTCTCTACAGAATGCACTATTTCAACTACCTCACTATCCCATTCACTTGACTCGCTACTAAAATTTCTGGACAAATAATCTGCAATATGTAGATATTTTCCTGGTAAGTATTCTAGTTTTAAATCACACTTTAATAACTTAAATCTAAGTCTTTGTAGCCTAGGTGATTGAACTTGAGATATTTGTTTAGACATTATACTCACATTTGGCTTATGATCAGTGACAATCGTTATGATGTTACGACCATATATTAAATTATGAAATTTGTGTGTAGCATGCACAATATCTAGCATTTCTTTTTCAATAATTGCCCACCTTTTTTCAGTATCTGTTAGACCCCTAGATGCATATGCCACTGGCCTTCCTTCTTGCATCAAGCAGCATCCAATTCCATTCTGTGATGCATCCGTATGAATACTTATTTCTTTATTGGAGTCAAAATTCATTAAAGTAGTATTTTTACATATTTCACTTTTAATAGTATCCAAAGCCTTTTCATGTACATGCAGCCACTCAAACACAACTTCTTTTTTAAGCAACTCACACAGCGGACTAGCAATTTCCCCTAAATTTGGTAGAAATTTTCTTACATAGTTAACAAGACCTAATAGCTTTTGAAGTTCTTTTTTACATATGGGAGCCTTTAATTCAGTTATTGCGCTAATCTTCTTTTCATCTACTTTCATGCCCTCTCTACTAAATATATGACCCACATACTTCACTTCCTCTTGCCTATATTGCAACTTATCTCTATTAAATTTAACCCCTTTCTCTTTAGCTCTCTCTACAACCCTTTTAATGGTTTCATTATGCTCTTCTAGTGTGTTACATGCAATTAGCAAATCATCAAAATATATTATTATGTTATCTATGTCATTAAAATTTTTATAATTCATTTTTTGAAAATACTAGGGCGCCAAACTAAGCCCAAATGGTAATCTTAAAAACTTATAACACCCAAATGGTGTAGCAAATGTAGTTAATTTGCTTGACTCACAGTCTAATTTTACCTGGTAAAATCCATCTTTAAAGTCTAAGACAGAAAAATACTTTTTGCCAGCTAATTTACTAGTAATGTCCTCTAAACTAGGGATTTCAAAGCACTCCCTTTCTATACACTTATTTAATGCTTGAGGATCTAAACACAACCTCAAAGACCCATTTGGCTTTTCAGCCACTACCAAATTATTTACCCATTCACTTGCCTGATCTACTCTAGCCACTACCTTTTGTTTTTCCAGTTGCTCTAATTAGATTTTAACCTATCCTTTATAGTCAGTGGCAAACGCCTTGCAGGCTCTGCAACTGGCACACTATCAGGTTTTAACTTAATTCTACAAACTTCTTTAAATGTGCCCTGTCCCTCAAATATCTCCTTGTTGTCATTTATAAATTTTTGCTTATAGTCTAGGGTTACACTATTTGTACGGTTAATATAATTTAACTCTTCTGACGTTTCTAACCGAATTATTGGCTTAACATTCTTACCTACAATAAAAAATTCTACTTTGTCTATATACCTATCTCTTGATTCTAGAGAAAGCTTAACTTTTCCCTCAACTTGGTGATTTTCTCCTCCGAAGTACCCCTGTAGACGGACTCTGCTTTTTTGCAGGCGGATATTGTCTCCACTAAACACCAAATCAAACACTTTTCTTGGAATCAGATTTACATCTGCACCTGGGTCTATTTTAAATTTAATTTCCTTTCCACCAATCTTTAAAATTTCAGTCCACTCTTTTTTTTTATTGTCTTTCACTTCACTTATTGCTCGTAAGGTATTTACATACAGTTCACTGTCATCAGAACTATCATGTTCCTGTTTAATGACTTCCTTTACTTTCCTTACTACAGTACTTTTTGCTCTACAGACACTACTATAATGATTATTCTTTCCACATTTGAAACACTGTTTGCCATATGCTGGACATTCCATATATGCATGTTTAGAACCACATCTTTTACATTTGAATTTTTTTCCAGCTTTAACCTCAGTCTGTTCCTTTGCTTACTAGTAGTCTGTTTCCTTTTGACTACATCAACACTAGCCTCCTGTTCTTGGTTTCTGAATGTTTCTAGCCTTTTTCTTGTAGCCTCTGCATTTCGACATACATCTATTGCATTTTCTAATGTAACATTTTGAGTATTTAATAACCTTTCTTGTACTATGTTATCATTAAGTCCTAAAATGATTCGGTCAACCAAAATGGAGCTTTCTTGAGTGTCATACTCGCACGACTGAATAAGTTTTTTTAAATCACTGAAAAAGTTATCAAATGGCTCTCTCAGCCCTTGGCTTCTATTGTTAAACACAAACCTTTCATATGTCCTATTCTTCCTAGGGGCACAATACTTCTTAAACTCATCGACAATATCGTCAAATTTTTCCTTTTGTGTTTCCGTAAGCTAAAATGTGTTGAAGATCTCAATGCCTTCTTGCCCTATCGTGTTTAGCATCATTGCTACTTTTATTCTATCTGATTTTGTATCTTTTTCAGTTGCAATTTGCAGATACGTTTCAAAGGCTTGAAAATATTTCTTAAAGTTTTCATTAAGATTTCCCTCAAATTTCATGGGATCAGGTAGCCTTCCCTCCATTTCTGGCTTCTTTTTTCCTAGCCTCACTGTTCTTAAACTGTTTTTTGTGTTTTTCTTACTTCCTACAGCTTTTCAGCTTATTTTTAGGGGTTTTTCTCGTTCTTCTACGACTGCGCCATGTTGTAATCGATACTTTATATATAATAAAATAGCTTGTTTTATTATTAATAATGCCGTTTATTGATATCTTAACTCAACGTCAACTAAAACATGATTGATGACATCTGTCAACTGTCCCTCCTTTTGGAAGTGTCTAACTAACTACTTTACTTATTATTACAGGTACAATGCGGTGAGGATATCTCCCATATCGGCCATTTTTCTTTTTGTAAACTGAACCATTTTGTAATATCACTAACGAATTTTATAGCTTAAAAACACTTCAAATAATTACGATCAAATACTTACGTATATGCACTGTTTTAAGTTATGTCAGTTATGCCAGAGTCAAATTTGTCGGAACAATTGTTTTTTCCTCCATGGCATTCTTCTATTTTTGTTACTTTCAAAACACTCCAGTAATAAATAACTTTATTTGTTTTATCGAAAACAGTTAATATGAGCGATGCAAAACATGAATTTCGTTTAATTTTAATTGCTTAATCATAAATAAAAATCATTTTATTTCATGTCCATGGACAATAACAAAGACAGTTTTTAATTATTTATAAAGCACAATCATTTTTTTATTAATTGCAATAAGGGGCCGTTCATAAAGGACGTCACGGTTTTTTAGAGGATTTTTGACCCCCCTTCCTCCCCCCATGTCACTAATGGTCACATTTTTTCAGCCCCCCCCCTCCCCTATGTCACGTCACAAAATTAAAATCGAAAATTACACATTGTTGCGGTTAATAATGTCAATAGCATGTGGTAAATAAATAGCAGTAAAAACAAATAGTATTTATAGCCATTAATAGAAACATTTATTTATGATTACATTTAAAAAATAATAATAAAATACAAGTCTGAAGAATTTTTTTTCAAATCTCTTGCCAGGGATTTTCAAAACATATATCTGCTGAATTTATCGGAATAGTTTCCGATTCTCCGTTGTCCTCCTTTTTCTTCGGAATATCCGCTAAACCAGTCAAATCTAAATCGTCCTAGTCTAGCCAATCCACTTGATCGTCGGTTAATATCCCCATCCATTCTCTTTGACGCTTTGCTGCTACTCTGATAGGTCGAATTTTCGGCAATACATTACTCGACTTCTTGTTCGTCTTGTGCAAAACTTTGTGTTTCTGGAGCATTACTTTTGAAGCGAAATATATGTGTCATGATTGATAAATTCTCGACTCCACATCTTTTTGGACTGAAGGGAAAAATGAAGCGTATGGAATGGGAAAGTTTTCGGCTGGTGATGGTAGCATTTCTCGCAAATTCATGGATGGAAATTTAGCATTTTCACTGCTGGCCGGCAAAGGAATTTTCAGTCCAAAATCAGTTTGTTCGATTGGAATGGGAGGAGGCAAGAATCTTTCTGGTAAAATGTTGAAAATTGAGCTTCTTGGTCTCGAGCAACAATTCAAATAATCACATTTCGTTATCTAAGTAAACTATTGGCTCGCTCTAACGTGCTTTGATACCCATGTTAAATGATGATTTCTCCAGTATTAATTTCTGAATCTTTAGGATCTATGTATCTGGCTACAGTTGGATACTTGTCAACTTCTACTAAATTCCATATTTCATTCAAAATTTCCCCGCAGTGCCCGAAATTATTTTTTTCTAGATCGAGGTCGACTGTTTTACCTTTGGAGTCAAGGTGTGTCCCAAAATGCTCATGCGGTAAAATGAGGCCAGCTAGCTCCCGACTTAAACTTTCTTCGTTCTACGCGGTTAAAAGCACTTCTTCCAGGTGCGTTGGTGGCGATAAATCCAGATTATACTTCACAAAATGGTGCACTTCAACGTCGATAACTTTCTGATAACGAGGGTTCTCGTCTAGTCCTCTATCCACGGTAAAGATGAATATTGGCTTTACATTATTTTGAAATTTTGTGATGGATTCGAATTCTTCCAAGTCAACGAGAGTTTCCAAATCCAAAGCATGCGAATATGCAGTCGATGAAGAATGTTTGCCCGACCTGATTGAAATAAATGTATACCCAACAGAGCTCATATCCCTAGGGAAATGCGTCTTGATTACTACTCCTGCGTAGACAGACGGTATCAACTTGTGTCTTTCAGCCACCACCCAATCATGGTCTGGCAAAGAAATCTTGTATTTTACGTGCATTACCATTGAGATTGTGAATTCGCCGCAGTTAAGCCTAACGGTACACAAGACTTGTCATCTTGACTTAGAAAACATGCTTCATTAGGCCCGAGAATTGAAGCTAACTCTTCGAGGTGTTGTATAGTAGCTTTACAGAATGGTCCATCGATGTGAGAAGAATGTGAATCGTTTTGAGCTTTAATCAATTTGACCGGAACGGTGGACACATGCCTTTTACCTTCGGTGGACAAACTTCTTTTAGGAAGTAAACGCAAATAGAGAGTGCTTCTGCTTAAATTAAAGCCGTTTTATTTCAATGCCTCAGTCAGTTCATCCAGGCTCTTAATACTTCGTAAAGAATCTTCTATACGTCTTTTGTGCGATGCTGATCCGTGAATTGCCAGCGTCACGATCGCGTTCAATAGTTCTGATTGATCTACTTCCAATCTTGGTCTGCCAGTGTTATCCCTCATTATCAAAGTTTTCTTAATTTCTGTTTTTTTTTCAATTAGTTCATTCATATGTTTTCTTTTTAGTTTACGAGATTTTTTTTCCGTTCCTGATCATTAATTTTTGTTATTAAATTTTTCTCCAAAATATCTAACTAAGCGGTTTTTTTCTTGAGATATTTTTCTTGTTCAACAGTTAGCTGTCCAGCCATTTTCCTCCTATTAAGCCCTAACAGATCAGATTTTAGAAGATTGATCTACGCTTTGAGCTTGTCTTGAGAAAATGTTCTCGAAGGTTCTGTTTGCTGCTCCCATAAGTTGAAGCCACTTCTTGCACTTTGGATTCTTTGCTTACAATTGGGTTTTCGGGTTCCACTGGTAATTTTGGTGATGGATTTGAAGGTTTTGATTGTGCCGCCCAAAATTGTAATAAGTTTTCCTTATTTTTCAAAGATAAATATTCATTTTCGCTTATTAACTGAGCAATCTTTGGTTTGTATTTATCTTCTTTAATGATCAAGTTTCATTTTTCGTTCGTTTCGTCAACTTCAGCTTTTTTCTTAAAAGGGCGGGCCTTCGCGAACGACTTGAACAAAGCATTATATAGTTAAGTGTTGTCCATTCTGAAAAGTGAATAAAATCATGACATGGTTGAACAAAAGATAGAATTCAGCGTTTTACCTGTTGCTATTACTGGTCGTAATCAGAATTAAACACTTGCGTTATTGCAGTCAATACTTCATCCATAAAATCAACTGACTGACAATTCAGTGTTGTCCCTTTAACTTCACACTGAACTGGAAAAAAAGGTAAAAGTGCAGTGAAATTCAAAATGATGAAATTCAAACCGACAATTTTTTTTCTATAAGAAATAGTAAAAAAATATATGAAGTCAGTGCAAGTTTCAATATTTTTCGAGTCTGGCATCGTTTCACCAGCAAAAATATGAATTTCTACCAATTTTTTTCTCTCCATGTAAATTTCGAGAATTTATTCACAAGAATAGCGAAAATGGTTGATTTGACTTTATGTTTTTTCTCAAAAACGAAGCAAGATACGAAAAAAATGCTAAAAATATGTCATTGATATCCTAGTACATATAACCTCCGACAATGCGGAGATGAAGCATAGTCATTATCGACCAATAACTAGCGCGGGTATGAAAGATATGTATGGCACACTAGAGCGGCAGGATTGGGATATAGCTTCCTAGGATGAAAATGTGGATTGCTTATTCAACACCTTCTTAAGTATACTTACTAACACCATGAATATATCTTCCCCTATCAAATAAAAAAAGGGCTCCATACATAGCAACAATATTCAGCGGTTTAATAATGAATTAAGAAACCTTAGAGAAACCCCAAATTTCTATATTGAACTAAATAAAATGAAGCCTTTAGCCGATCTAACTCAACACATAAAAACTCTTAGAAAAGAATATCAGATTAACAAGAAAGTCTGCATATCGTCGGTGAAACCCAAAAATAGTGTAAGTCCAAAAATGTTAATTTTACAGGAGAGCATTTAAACATTTTAGCAGTCATAAATTCAATGAAAATGATTATATTATTGTATTACATGGTAAGGTAGTGCCTCAGCTCTAGTATTAACATTAAAATAATATAATTGAGTACTTTCTTTAATTTTTAATGGAGATACATACTTTTCGTTTTAAAAATATTTTATTTCTTGGACATACACATTTTTCACAAATCATAAAAACAATTAACAAAGAATTTTAAAAAACGTACAAAACAAATTAATTAGCAAATTAAATAAAAGTAAAAGTCAACTTAAAAACACAAAAAAGGAAAAGTTAATAGTGTGGGAGGGCATCGTAAAATGCATGAAAATCTGACATGATGCTTTGTTTTAGTGATTGGAGATGGTCAACTTTTTCCTTTTTGATTTTTCTTCTCTCACTGTAAAGTATTGGCAACCGACTTGTATCAGATTGTTGCTCTTTGGGTCTCATTCTCATAGTATATTCGTGCCAATCATCGTCAGTATGTCGCAGTTTAAATTTTATTGTTCCATCTTGTGCGTATTTTAATTGTTTTATATCTGTGACAGTGGAATCTCCAACTTTTTTGCCAGGCCTTATAGAGCTATAATATTTTAGTTCTGAAAAATTTTTAAAAAATGTATGTTCCAGGTAAGAAACTTGAAAAGGAAAAGGGTTAATCCGTGCATTTTTGCGGTGTATGACGTAGTCTGCTGGAACGTTAATATCTTTGTCGCGAATCCTTCTTTCGATTATAGAATGCATGGCATCCGCTTCCATTTGCGTATGCCCCTTAAATAAATATTTCTGAATTATCATTAATTTGTGCACGATGGCTGTATTAAGTAACGCATTAGCTAAATAGGAATTTCTGTTTTGTCCCGTACAGCCATCACTACAAAAAATTATTTTGCGATTTTCGTCTTTCATGTTTGGTAAGATTTTTGTTTCAATGAACGATACAAGAATACTTGAAAATTCATTGGCAGTTAAGCCACCTTCTACTTCGCTCCTCAAATAACAGTATCCTTCTTTGTTCTTGATGTTATATAGAGTAAAATTGTGAACAGTCAGTTTCGTTTTGTAATACATGGAACTAACTTTGTTTTTGGGCGCCAGCAAAACTGACTGTAGATCCATTGTATATACAAATTGTGATTCTTCTTGGGTTTTATCTTGATCCTTTTCATTTCTTGCTTCATTCTTAAAAACTGAATGCTTCTGATAATCTTCTTCTCGTGTGTTTTTTGTTCTATACCCCACGCACACTTCACACTGATCTTTTTTAGGGCGATACAGCGAGAGATTAATTTTATCAAAAACCTCATTAAAATGGGTTCTAGAGTAAGGTTTTAGGCTTTGCTCTTTGTAGTAATTATTATAGTAAAAGCGATATAATTCTTGTTTACTTTGCCAAATAGGCTCTAGGTATAGTTTTTTCGTTGAAGAACGGCAATAATGTGACTCCATCTTTGGCAACGACTCAAAGAAGCCCCGCAGTTATAAATTTATATTTGCAGACTCTTTACTGCTTCTTATCTCCTTCTGTTGTTGAGTATTTACTGCTGTGTTCGTTATATCCTCATCGTTTACATCTCTTCTTTCAAGAGTATCTGGTTTAATCCAATTCCCGGCAGTATTCTGTTTAAAACCACGCGTAGCATTAAACATTTTTTTGCACACTCTATATCTCCAGAGGTCATTTCCAACATAATACTTAACCGACAAATTGCGACGGGATTTATCCTTTCCTCCTCGGCGTCTTTTTACTGACTCTACTTGTGTATGCCCTCTCACATATTCCCTTTTTTCAGGCCAGCTCTTTTTCCAAAATAAATCAAAAACACGTCGTCTCATGTTTTTATCAAGCTTCTGACACTCCAAACTATTATATTTTTCCGAGAATTTACAGCTGCATGGGTTTAGCAAAAATTTCTGTGGCTTTTGTACTACATAGTTCCATTTTCGTTCGTTCTTTTTTTTGCCTGAGTAGGCCATTCCCAATTCTCGTTTTCTTTTGTTATCTTTATAAGTTTCGTCTCTCTTAACAATAGGCAGCTTTCTTTTCTTTGTTTTGCCTACATCTTTGACCTCCATACTTTCTGTATGTCCTTGGTTCCTACCGATATTTTCTTGTGTGTTAAACTCTTCTTCATGTTCTTCACTTTTTGCATCCTCATCTGATTGATGTGAAGGTTCGTAATCCCTGTCGTCTTTCGTGTCCCGATCGTATTTAGTCTCTATAGATTTTGCATCTCCCATCTCGTGCTCGTCTTCAGTTTCTATATTTTCAATACTTTGCACAGATGTTTCCAATATGGCGTCATCATTATGTCCGAAATGAATGATTCCGTCATCCCCCACAAATAATATCTCATTTTGCAAAGCTTGATTCAAAACGTCTGTTTGTTCCTCTAAATGTAATTTATTGGCTTCTGCCTCTTTTTCTACCTGTAGTATATTTGCGCATGTAATATTTTCTGAGGGGGAATTTTTCCTGATTGTTTCTGGAGGTTTTATGTTTAATAACTCAAACATTTTCTTTACACGTGACATTCTGTTTTCTGAAAAAAAAAGTTTTTATTGAATTGACAAAGATTTTGTACAATTGATGCCGAAAGAAACGAGAACAATGCGACACGCATCTACTGCAAAAATCAATTGCAATTTGCAATTTTCAGTTACCTCCAGCAAAGCAATGGCCGACGCCCTGATAACTCTTGAGGGCTGCCAGCCAAATATACCTATATTTAGCTTTAAGCAATGAATAATTTTTTTTCTTTATAATAAAGATAATTAAGGAAGTTTAAAAAGAAAAAAAAACTACTTTACTTCCTGAGAGAAAATATTGTTATAGCTTATTTCTCTTTACATCAAGTTTTATGTAATCTATAAGTAAAGTATATTTTAAATTGTTAAGGAAAAAATAATATCAACTAAAATAAAATTTGAAATCAATATCAATCAGCATGGGAAAAACATGTCCCTATATCAGTAAAAAAGAAAAATGTGTATATCCATCAATCAACGATTTATCTTACTTCGGGTTATAATAGTGGTTGTTAAAAGATAAATTATTATAAAAACATTTCTCAAGTACTTACCTTTCAGCAGACACCAAAAAAACACTACAATTTTGAGTTTTTCGCTTATTAAACCACCTTAAAACAGTACAGCTCGAAAACACATGGATAGTATCCATAAAAATGGTGGAGTTACACTTTTTTCCCTCCAAACTGGCAGATCGCGGAAGTACACAGAATTCTAAAACTGTATTATAAAAATCTGTATTTATTTTGTATTAATTTAGTCGTTGTCAGTCGATGGCCGCCGCTCGTGTTTAACAGGTGGCGCTAAAATCTCAAATTTGACTAAGGGTGGAGATAGGGTCTAGGACTATTCAGCGCAGGCGTTTCAGCGCCGCCGTTTCATCGCTAGGACATTTCAGCGCCGGCCCATTTCAGCGCTAAATTATTTCTCAAGATTTTATTATTAAATATTTATAATAAAAATGATCTAAATAGAATTTATTAAATAAAATTAAAAATAGATAAAATATTGGTAATACAAACTAAAAAAAAAAACAATAACTAAAATTTGTTTAATAAATAAAATTTATTAAATAAAACTACAAAAAGATACAATATTGGTACTACAAACTAATAACATTTTTAATATAATATATACAATTAATTAATCAGTCATTTGGTAATTGTGGGCTATTCCTCTTAAATATTCTATTGGAGTTCTGTTGCCGTATTCGGTAACAATGCGGAGTATGCGTTCATCTGCATCACGATATTTTTTTAATTTAATCTGGGGCGGATTACCAGCAATTAATTGTTCATAGTAAGTATCACGCCCCTTTTGGACTTTCCGCAATCCATCTAAAAACTTCCATATTGTTGGATGGTTCATTCCTAATTCTGACTGCAGTCGGCGATGAGCAGCTTCACAGTGATTATTTGTACGATTATTTCTATTTATTGTTCGATTATAAAGATTCCACATTTCCGGGGGAAACAAAGGTAGTCGTCTGCCATTTCCACGTCTATTCATGCGGCCTATGTAGTTGTCTTCAAACCAGTCTATCAAAGGGTGAAGTACTTCAGGTATCTCGTGACTAAGCGCATCAAGGTAATTATCTAATTTCTCAATTTTCACAAAAGCTAAAGCAATCACCATTTTCGCTTGCAAACAAAAATCTGCGTCATTATTATAGCGGTTTAATAAACCTAACTGACCATTATAAAGGTTAGATAGTTAAACCTTTTTAAATAAGCTATATATAATATGTTGACGTATAAGTCAACTACCTTTGAAATAACTTCAAGTAATAACCATGGTTATGAGAGATGGTAAATATTATCATAAAATTATTAACCTTTAAAAATATTAAAAAATATTGGCTTTTAAATGAACGGCGCTAAAAAGGGCAACGCTAAAACGTCCTGGCGGTGAAACGGCGGCGCAGAAACGGCAGTGCTGAAAAGGCTGCGCTGAATAGTCCCATTCCCTGGAGATACACCACACACCGGAGTCTTACTGCCGACGACTTCAATTCTTTTTTCACTAGTATAGCTGAAGAGCTGTTGGCAGCAACGCCGGCTCGGACAGGGACCCTGTGACCTATCTGCCAATGCCAGCAGCAAATTCCAATTTTAGTTTTAAAGAAGTCACTTTCATAGAAGTTAGGAATGCCATAAATTTACTAAAAAACAAATAAGGTATGTACCTGCGGCAAATAAGGCTCAGCTAAGAAAGAAAAGGCTGTATTTCGAACAAAAACATAACTGAACCTAAATACACCTGTTAAAACATTAAAAAGATGGACCTTTTTAACGGAAAATTTCTTCGACATTGGAGATTACATTTCACATTGATTTACTGCAAACTCTAAAAAAAAAATGTGCAAACGGGCCTTATTAAGGCCCTTGAAAAAAAGTGAAGTCGGCTAAAAAGGCCCACTAACAAGCTATACTTAAAAGATCGGTAACAGAGTAAGACAATAATTGTTATATTAAAAACTTTTCTATAACAACTTAACAACATCTTAAACAAATAGGAGTCTCATTATCATCCTTTGTAAATCCAATACATGCTTCGTGACACCAAGCGCCACAAGCACTACACTTCCTCATATCCAGTTGGTCTTTTGTTTGGCACAGATAACAATACTAGGAGTCCCCATCAAAATAACTTGTTTTTGAAAGCTTTTTATTAGGTCCTTTTGATGTTGAAGGTGTTTTGTGGTTTTTTTTCTGCATTCTTTTTTGAGGTTACATATTTCGATTTAGCAGAAGATGAAAAGAGATCTTTTGTTACAACTTGCGCTTTGTAGTTAAGAGATTTTTTGCGTACAGTAGTACTTTGTTTATTGAAAAAAGTTCGGGAGTGGGCAATAAATTGTAAGACGTTAAATTCGGCTTTAGAATAGTTTATAAGTTTTCAATTTCACTTTCCTGAATAGGTAACATAAGGGAGCAATATTCTCTAGCTGGCTAGTACGAGCTGAAGTGAGGCTATGACTCGTCTACAAATTACCCGACTCTCGTGAGTTCGTTGGCGCCACGGACTCTTAGCAGTTAAGAGACCGAAAAGTACTCCACGGTGTTAGGGTGGCTCACTTAAACCGGCACTAGTAGCTTCGAGATAATCCAAAGGAATAAAAATGAAATTCGAATTCATAACAAGTACTTGAAACATTTATTTCCAGTTAAAAACAAAGCTCAATTGCTCAAAGAAATCAAATAAAAGTTAGCCTTCTTGGCTATTGCAAGCATACGTAGTAAATAAAAAAAAAATAATAAAAATAAGTACAATAGTGTAGCACAGGTCGTAAAATTTTAATTATGAGCTAGCCCTATGCAGTAGGAAAATGATATGGCGATCATTTGCAACTACTGTCGATCGACATAAACTGACCAATTTAAATGTAAAAATAATAAAATCAAATATTTCATGCGCCTGCGCAAACCTTGTCACCAAAAATCAATAGTATTTAAGGTTGTTATAGTACAGACGAAACCATTCCATTGTAATTCTAGAACAATTATTTATAAGTGACTATGGGAGCTTACGAAGAACTTATTTGCAAAATAATTGAAATTTAAATCTCGAAAATATAAAATCAGCAAGAGCTGAGGGCTCTATTTTGATTAACCTGTAATAGATTATAGATTAAATTGAATATTACAAAAGGAATGATTTACCTGTCAAAATGGTGAAGGCGACAAAATTCGTATAAAAAAAAATATTATTTAAAGGTATACCGTAAAAATGTCAGTGATATTAACGACTCAAAATATAAAGCTATAATTAACCAGGCTACAATTTAACATTTCAGCTTTGTGATCACTCCGCTTTATAAAGCTATAGTCTACGCTAAATAAAAATAATCTCGTCAAAGAAAGTCACCATAAAAACAATTCATATCAAATTGCCTGATAATAATAATTCAAAGTTAAGCAAGTTAAAATATAGGTGAATAAACTGTTAAAATTGAGTACTAGGTAAAGAGCAACCAACCTCTAAGCATCGAGTAACCGTATTGAAAGTAACTTAAAAATTACCCATGCAAACCTCAAAGGGTAGATAACTTAGAGCCTAGCTAATCTGTCACCAACGTCTCGCATGATTAAGAAATAAATTATTAATAGTTATTAGTGGTCGAAAAGTAAGTTCGGGAGATATTATTAAGTAATGTAAACAAGAGTCGATCAAAGTGACATTAAAGAATTAATAAAAGCTTATCTGAAATTCCTCGCTGTGAGCCGGTAGCAGCTACAACCCTTGTGTCGTTCTATAGGACACAGAAGGCTAACATGGCAGATTTACGGTAAGTAAAAGCAAATGGTCTTCAACAGGTAAGATCGACAACCGATCCATGAAACCCTATTGTTCTTAAGGGTCAAAATCCTCTATTTTATGCTAAGGCCGCATGAAAATGCAGTGGGCTTCCATCAACAAACGAGTCTGGTTTTTCAATCCCAAATTCATTGGTTCTAGGGTGACCATCAATCAAGGCAAATTAACAATCGAAACACAACAGGTCACCACTAAATCATTACCGTTTCTTGAATTATCCCATTAAAGAATGGCGGTGTAACACCTGCTCAAGAAACGGGGCCCAGCTCGAAAGTTCACTGCACGAGGTATTCGTCAAAAAAGCCTCGAAGCCACGTCGAAATCCTAATTTATAATCAAGGTGCAAACAAGATGGTTGCCCGGAAATACGTCACAACCATAGACTATAGTTCTGGGAGATGAAAATCATCGATATGTATCGACTGTCAACATGCACTGCAACGTCAGATTCTGACCGCTACCAGCAAAATCAAGGATAAAAACATAGGCATTACCTAGCCATGACCCAAACATAAGAAACTCCAATCAAAATAAGTCGGTAATTAAGCCCCAAATCAAAGCCAACAAAACATTATCGACGACTAAGTGAAACCAAAAGTACACCATCCCTAATAAAGAAGTTAATGCCTAAACTACAAAGAGAAGACGAGCGGGTGAACTGAAACCTACGACCAGGAGCGCGTTCACATTCACACATTAGGGAAGGGAAGCGTAACACTTTTGCGTTCCGCAGCCGTTCACATTTGCAAGGTGACATTCCCCGGTACGTTCATATTTGCCTAAAGTTGCCCAAGGGTTACTCCAAGTGTCCCTCGCTTTTGAGCTCGTGAGAAGTTACCCAAGCATGCGCATTAAGAGTTTTGACTTGTTTTGGGATTCCCAAATGTTATAAATGCTATAATACAAATTTTGTGAATACAAACGATAATATACGAAATTCAGATTCGGATTGTCCATTAATCCTAAGTACTTGTCGTTTGCTTACTCTCTTCAAAAACAATAAGAGCTATCAGCTATTGCTTTGTACTAATTATAAGTAGGTATATTTAGGTGTGAAAAATAATGAAAGCTGTTTATTATGCCTCAAAACTTCTATACTCAAACAGATCCGAGTGGAGACTTTATAATAGAAGATAATAAAGTGCTGCTAATATCAAAGTTAAGTGTATTTCTATAAGTAAACATTTTTGCAGTCTTTATATTCACTTATTACAAAATAAACTTTTAACTGTGATTTAAAAGTTTAAAATATTTTGTTGCGAAGGGCTCGTGAAGTTCCTCTTTGTCTCAATTAGCCAGTGTTAGTCAAGTTATGTATCTTTACCTTCAGAATATACCTACTAACAAATTCATAGAATACTTAGGAATACCTTCTTAGATAGAAAAATGGTGTTTATACCAATGATCGCGCGAGCGACGAAAATATAGAGGTACTTTCTACATTTGGAATATTGGAATTAAGTCTTTTCAAGAAGTTGGAACCGAATGCAGACATATTCCACTTAAAACTCTTTTTAATATATAAAGATAAGGCCTGGAATGGTGTATTCAATATAATTTAAAATTCTTCTTGGAGGTTCATATTCATTGTTGTCGGTTAGATGTAACAGTGAATGGGGAGGAAAAACATTTAAATACGAAAATCATTTTCTTGATAATGAAACTACAATGGCGACGACAATGGTATCATTCTTTATAATTATTATAAGGTTTACAAAAAAGTTCTATTAACACAAAGCTAGATAGGGCTAAATAGTTACCTTCAATCGTTTACAATCAAAGTGCTACAATTAGTCCAGAGCCTATATCCGTGCTCCAGGGTAACCTCTCCTCTACCTTCCCCCTACTCGAGGTAATGAATGTGAACGCGCTCCAGTTCATATGACAACTGTCATCCAAACGTCAGATAAACATGATGGAAAATGAAAATATAACCTATAATAATTTAAATTAAAAACCAATATCTAGCCCAGAAAACAAGCATAAAACTAGCAATAAATATTCAGAACTCCATCCCCAGATACAGGCTTCGATCCAAGATGCATCAGAATCCAAAACATCAATAAGTTATTTAATCGGTTGTTCAACTGCTGGTGCCTTGAAATTGCAGGATAGGGTAGAGAAAACTGTATTTTTCAACGACACAAAATACGGATTCAGCTTGGCAGAGTGAAATCCTATAGTCAAGTTAGAAGGTAACCTTAACAAATGAATAACAGGGCTGGTATAAGTGTTACAGTAACTTCTACATGCATGATTTTTAGGGCTTCAGTAGTACTTCAATAATTCAGTCAAACCTAAGTTAAGGAACCATACAGATTCACTGGCCCGATAGGAAGTGAATTCTAGTACAGAAAACCTAGAATGGCCTTGATACCTCAAAATCCAGCGAATAAAATGCTAGGCAAGCTTAAAGCTCGTCAAACAAAAGGTATAGTCTGAACAAAACATCAATAAATGATATTCTACAGCGTAAGACTGTAACTCCCAACTATTTATAGGTATGCAGTGTCTGTTACCAAAGAAGCCTTAAGTCGATCAAACTAAAAATTACAAGGCAACAGGGCATTGACAAGCAAATAAGGTAAAATCCATAGAACCATATTTAAGGGTCATGAACAAGCAATACTGAGGATCACTGGTAAGTGTGCAATTAATAAATTATCAGGCAAAATAACTTGTAGTAGAAGTAAATACTTATAAGCCAGTATGTAGGTAGTCACTAAAATGGCAAGTTTTATTGGCGAAAATTGAACGAGAAAGAGCGATTTAAAGTTTCATTAACAGTGTCAAGTGCAGAGGTACAATCAGAAGTTGTATGCTGTGTAGTGTTTTTTGAATCACCTTTATCGTCACAGTTTAAAGAAGTCTTGTTCTGAAAATCGTCAGTTATTAAATTCTCAAGTTTTTCCTTAAGGGTACTTAGAGGTATATCATCCTCTGGATCATCTGAGTCAGAGTCATGTGATGAAATGTTGTCCCTATTTGTCGAATTTCCCGACTCTCGTATCACAATGTCATTTTGCTGCTGAGATCGCATCTGTTCCATTTTTTCTAAGGGACGTTAAGATACTAATGACTAATGACGGTGCAAAAGCGGCTTCGGGGATTATATCTCGATCGAGTGGATACATACCCGTGGCTCTAAACCCGTTAATAATATTTTCGGATGTCAAGCTTTTCGCCCAAGCTTTGGAAAAAATTTGGCTAAAACGACTTTTGTTAAGACGTCGGTCTGCATGCATGTCCCAGAATTTAAGAAGTTCTTTGATCCCAATGATGCTCCAAAGAACGATACACCGCTTTATTCAATGGTTGAAGTTCGTGAGTAGTATTTGATGGCAAGCAAAATAGCCTGATATCTAGTTGATTCGCAGCATCAAGTTGTTATAAGGTTATGGCAGATGTAAACAGTGTTATCGGTGAAGAAAAGAAGAAAAAGTGCAAACATTGCAAGAAATATGTAAATTTTTCCTTAGATTGTGTTGTGTGTGGATCAAACTACCACCCAAGTTGTGCGGCACAAGCAAAAGTATCTAGTAAAGACAATAAAGTCAACTGTTGTAAAACACGCCGAAAAAGTGAGGTTAGCAGCGAGGAAAATAGTGAAGCCTCTACTATGGAAGAAAAACGATTAAAATCTATTGTAAAAGACTTATTTGTCGAACATCTGAACCCGCTGAAATCATCTTTGCAGAGTGAAATGGCTGATATCAGAAGATCTATGCAATATATCTCGGACAATTTTGATGAACAAAAAAATGCCATGGAGGACTTACTAAGAGAAATGAAGAAAGTCAGGGACGAAAACAACAGTCTGAAATCAAAAGTTAAAGCCCTGGAGGAAAAGCTAAATGTCAGGGAGCAAAAGGAAAAAGAAAACAACCTCCTGGTTGTAGGTATACCAAAGCAAAATAAGGATGCAAAGCAGATAATTAACGAAGTAATTGGAGCAATGAAAGTGCAAATTAGTGAGATTGACATAAAAGAGGTCTACCACATATCAAACAGGGATGCGGCGCCTATACTGATTAAATTTAATAATCATGAGGCAAAATCTAAATTATTTAAAAGAATTAAACAAACAAAGGGACTTAAAGTTAAAGAATGTGGACTAAAAGGAGCAGATAACAACATCTATTTTAATGACGACCTGACCCACTACAATCAAGACCTTTTTAAGAAGTCCAGAGATTTTGTCCGACTAAATAAATGGAAAGCTGCCTATATTATAAATGGAAAAATATTTATAAAAAAGACTGAAACTGACCATCCTGTCAGAATAAGGAGTGACTCTGATCTCCATCTATAATTTAAGTTAATCCAAACTAAATAGTTCCTACCGATCACAGAATTCAATATATTATACATTAATGTAAGGAGCCTACGCAATAAGTTGGATGATCTTTGTGACATTATAAGGTGCAATACTGACAAAGTGCATATAGTTATTTTGACTGAGACATGGTTATATAAAAGTGAAACCAAACATTTTAATGTGCCCGGATACACAGCATTCCATCACTGCAGAGAGACACGAGGGGGAGGGGTATGCATACTCATAAAAGACTATTTCAACTACACTCTTGAAAACTGTGATAATATTGAACTAAATGACATTAACATGATTAAGATCTATATAAATACTTTACAGTGTTCCATATGTGCAATATATAGACCACCCTCAAGCCAGAGTGCTTTTTTCCTGGATCTAATTGATAAAATCACAGAAAATAATAAAAAAAATAGCATTATAGTTGGAGATATTAATTTGGACATATCCCAAAATTCGCCAACGATCATAGACTATAAAAATATTATCGAAATGAATGCATTTTCTCTACAAAATAATTTAAATGTAGCTACTAGAATAGGAAACACAAAATCGAGTATCATAGATCATGTAATAACAAACAACAACTTAAACTGTGAAATAGCTATAAAAGACCATATGATTTCGGATCATCAGGTATTAAATATCAAAGTCAATATCCCCAAAATACCCTGGAAAAAGGAAATAATAACTAGAAAAAAAACAAACATACAACATTGGAGAGAAGGCTTATCTAGGCAAATTGCTAGTCAAGAAATTCAATCATTTAGGGAGCTTACAAATAGTATAAATCATACAAGGAACGAAGCCACCACTGAATACAATTTAAAAGTAATAAATGGACAATACTGGGTAAACTATGAATTCAAGAAGAAAATAAAAGAGAGAGATAAACTGTATTCAAGATGGAAACTAAATCAAAATGAAAATACAGAAAAAAACTTTAAAAAATTAAAAAACGAGGTAAACAACTTAAGAAATTACCTAAAAAAACAATATGCGGAAAGAAAACTGGAAAATGCTGCAAGAGATGTCAAAAAAACATGGAAAGTCCTGAATGAACTATGCTCTAAGGGAGAAAACCAAAAATCTACAATAAATAAAATCAATACCACAAGTGGACAAACCCTAGAGTGCTCAACAGATATACTAGAAGAAACAAATAGACATTTTTCCAGCATCGGTGTGGATCTTGCAAGTAAAATAAGTCCAGTAAATGGTGCCGTCTTTGAGGATGAGGAAATTTTGGGTACAATTTTTTTAAGGCCTACAAACACTTCGGAAATACTTGAAGTTATAAAAGATATTAAAACTAACTCCGCACCAGGTGAAGATTGTATTACAAAAAAAGATATAATCCAGTTGTTTGACATTATAAATGACAAAATAGTCTTATTAACAAACGAAGTATTATCCAGTGGTGTTTTCCCGGAGGAATTTAAAGTGGCAAAAATTATACCACTTTATAAAAGTGGAAATCACAGCGACCTAAATAATTATAGACCTATATCAATTTTAAATACGTTATCTAAAATAGTTGAAAAAATAATCAAAAATAGACTTACACAATTTATTGAAAAAAAATTTAATTTCGATCCATATCAGTACGGCTTTCAGAAGCAGAGTGGTGTTCTGGGTGCAACAGTGGATTTACTGGAACACATTACATCTCAGTTGGATCTAAATAAATATGTGACTGTAGTATATATTGATTTGAAGAAGGCTTTTGACACTGTGGACATAGAAATGCTGCTGGAAAAACTATATAAAATGGGAATAAAAGGAGTTGCCTACAACCTGATGCAATCTTACTCAAAAAACAGACAGCACTATACAACTATCAATGGACGGACAAGCTCTACTGCCACGGTAAATGTTGGAGTACCGCAAGGATCTATACTTGGCCCCTTAGAATACTTGCTATACGTACATAATCTAAAGTATGCTGGACTTAAAGCTAGGTATTTTATGTTTGCTGATGACACTGCGCTTGTTTATTCGGATAGTGATATAAGCAACCTAGAATCAAAAATAAATCAAGACCTGCAGATCTATTATAAATGGTTGTGTAAAAATAAACTTACTCTAAATGCTGAAAAAACAGTATATATGACTTTTAAACAAAAAAATAAACCTAGTGGTGTCTTAAATTTATACTTAAGAAATGTGAAATTAAAAAATGTTACCAACTATAAATACTTAGGACTTATAATAGACGATGGATTGACCTGGTCGAAGCATATAAACAGTATACTAT
Source organism: Polydrusus tereticollis (assembly GCA_963920685.1). Taxonomy (NCBI): domain Eukaryota; kingdom Metazoa; phylum Arthropoda; class Insecta; order Coleoptera; family Curculionidae; genus Polydrusus; species Polydrusus tereticollis. The sequence continues at coordinate 84,819,324 of OY987330.1, read as the reverse complement.
CAAAAATAGCACCAATGATTGGTGTTATAAGAAGGTGTTCAAGTTTCATAAATAATAAAACTAGAACTATGTTGTATAGCGGCTTCATTGAACCACACTTAAGGTACTTAATTCCATGTTGGGGAAATGCCGGACAATACCTGCTTGACAAGTTACAACGATCACAAAACAAGGCTATTAAGGCACTGTATAACATGAAATATTATACTTCTTCAGAAACCATTTACAACCAAACAAGAATACTAAACATAAACAAGTTGAGGACTTTAGAACAAACAAAACTAATATATAACATAAAAACAAAAAATATTAAAATAAACTCTGAACTAAAACAAACAAACGAATTCCACCAATATAACATAAGACAAAAATTAAATTATCGTACTGATTTTGCAAGAACAAAAAAAGCTCAGGATTCACCAATTTATAGAAGCATTCAAACATATAATACCATACCTCACGAAGTTACATCGCTCACTAGAATGAAGAAACTATGTCACGAACTAAAAACATATTTAAACTCAAACTAATAGACTCACTTACCTACTGTTTACTATACTATAAATTATATATTGTATAATAATATTATGTTGCTTTAAACTGTAACCTACCTTATCTATTGTAAATACTTAATGTTTAGGCCTTATTATCAGTATTGTTACTGTTTCAAGGTCAGAAATAAATTTGTTTGAAAAAAAAAAAAAAAAAACTATTAAGATGTCTAGATGGCTGGAAGCTCCATCAAAGATGAGTAGCGCCGTTCCATTACCCTTATAGCGAGCTAGATGATGACGAAAAGATATGAAGAGTTCCGTGGTCATACTACCTTTTGCTGCCATTCTAACCAAGGAACCTGCCGGAAGACCATCCTGGAATTCCGGCTTTAATCGTTTTCCTTTGAATATTACCATAGAAGGTATTGAATTTCCCAGAGCGTTGCAACATCCCGCAATAGTCACGTTCTCGGCACGCTCCGGTGCTACCAAATGAATGCGTTTTGCACCTCTCAGTCCAATAATTTGTTGTTGGTGATGTATGGTCAACCTGCAACCTTTTTCATCCATATTAAAAAATTTGGGGATTTTGATAAATATTCATTTCTTCATAAATGTGAGACAGCTTGTCGAAATAGTCATTGACTATAATAATAATAATAATAATAATAATAATAAAGGTCTTTATTCATAAATGATACAATCAAAGTATTACATTTTGTTATTGGGCGAGGTTCAGTTCACCCTGTTTACAATATATGCAACAAGGCATCTGTTCAACTACCCCATAACCAAACTATAACTAGTAAAATAACCATAAGGAAAATAGTAGACGAGATAAACGTAAACTAATAAATTATATTTTATCTTTAAAAGTGGAGAGTATTACTAAAAACAACAATTCATTACCCAGGCCGCACTTTCTATTATGATTGCGCATCAAGTTTTTGATAAATAAAGTTTCTAAAAACAGGTGCTGACATAGCATAAACATCATCAGGAAGAACGTTCAATAAATTGACAATGTTGTACGAAAAGGATCGCTTAAAAACCTGCGATCTATGTTGTGATGTTGTAAGCCTACCCTTAAACCTAATATTAATATTATGTACAGGGTGTCCCAACGATAGAGTAAAGTAAGTTTTCGCTTAACTGATAATCTTTGTGACAAAATCGTATCCGCCATAAGGTAAGGTAGAAAAATGCGCACATTTTAAAAATATTGGAAATTATATAGGGTGTGCCACAAAAGTAGGACAGCAAAAAGTAAGATTTTTTTAAATGGAACACCCTATATTTGCTTGTATTTTTGGGTTCTATGTATTAATACAAGCGTTTTTGGTCATATATGACATGAGCTGAAATTTGATAGTTTTTGAGAAATTTCGAAATAACGATGAAAATTAGAATTATCATGGTGTTGATAAATGGACAGTTTCTCCGTCAATTCATAATTACAAACTTCAATATTTGGTAGGAGGAAGGCCTGGTTACTATATTAATATTTAGTATGCGCAATATTTGCATTTGTTCTACAGGGTGTTTATTATAAGCGTCCAAATTCGCACATCTTCAAACTAGGAAATCTCAATTTTTTTAAATGGAACACCCCGTATATTTTAATTTCGTTTTATTCAGATTTAAACAGCCTTTCATTTTTGCTAAATATGTCCTATGCCTATCTTTAATAGTTATCGAGAAATTTCGATTTTTTCAAATTGCTACACGTTATATTCTATACCAGAGCATTGTTGGATCGCGATAGCCATGAAAAACAATAGCTAAGGTAAACAATTCATGTGCCAAAATGAAACGCTTAATAATAATTGTCGTGAATTAAAACCTTGTCTTGCTTTTTTCGTCTTCATTTCGTTAATTTTCTATTGAGCATGGATTATCCTGTAAATGAGTTGATTGATATGATGTATGTGTTAGGCGAAGCTGAGAGAAACCCTTTGTTGGCTCAGCGAATTTACAGAGTGAAATATCCTGAACGTCGGATGCCCACTGCTAACGGTTTTCGAAATGTGATGGAGAGATTTGATTCCAGCGGTAGTGTTAAATACTCTAAACGTGTAGTTGTTAACAAAAACGCAGCCAACGTAGAAAAAGAATTAGAAATATTATTGAATATTCAAGAAACTCCTCAGGTGAGTAGTAGGACGTTAGCGACATTATGTGATTCCTCCAAATCAACTGTGAACCGAACAACAAACAAGTATAAATATCACCCATACCACATAGAGCTTCATCAAGAATTGCGAGAAGGAGATTTTGAAAGACGAATTCAATTTTGTTATATTATTCAACAACTGCAGTTAAATAACAATTTTTTGACCAATGTTTTGTTTTCTGATGAGGCGACGTTTAGAAGTAATGGAGCTGTAAATCGGCATAATATGCATTATTATGCCACTGAAAATCCATTCTGGCTACGGGAAGTTCAAAATCAAGGTCACTGGTCAATAAATGTATGGTGTGGTATCCTTCATAACCAAATTATTGGTCCCCATTTTTTTAATGAACCTTTATCGGGCCGCTGCTACTTACTTTTCTTACGTGAAGAATTGCCTCAGTTACTTGAGGATGTTAATTTAGGCGTACGGCAAAATATGTGGCTGCAACATGATGGTGCACATCCACATTTCCATCGTGAAGTCCGGGATTTCTTGAACAGACAATACCCAGAAAAATGGATTGGGCGTGGAGGCTTTATTTCGTGGCCACCACGGTCATGTGATTTAACACCGTTAGACTTCTTCCTATGGGGTTACATAAAAGATCGGGTATATGTCAATAAACCAACCACCAGGGAAGATATGAAGAACAGAATTAGAGAAGTTTGTCGAACAGTGACACCTCCTATGTTGTCGGAAGTGAGACACAACCTACAAAAAAGATTAAATACGTGTATTCAACACGAAGGCCATATTTTTGAACATTTATTGAGACGTAATGTTGAATAAAAATTTAAAATTCTGGACTATAAGCATTTTATTTTGGCACATGAATAATTGTTTTTCATGGCTATCGCGATCCAACAATGCTCTGGTATAGAATATAACGTGTAGCAATTTGAAAAAATCGAAATTTCTCGATAACTATTAAAGATAGGCATAGGACATATTTAGCAAAAATGAAAGGCTGTTTAAATCTGAATAAAACGAAATTAAAATATACGGGGTGTTCCATTTAAAAAAATTGAGATTTCCTAGTTTGAAGATGTGCGAATTTGGACGCTTATAATAAACACCCTGTAGAACAAATGCAAATATTGCGCATACTAAATATTAATATAGTAACCAGTCCTTCCTCCTACCAAATATTGAAGTTTGCAATTATGAATTGACGGAGAAACTGTCCATTTATCAACACCATGATAATTCTAATTTTCATCGTTATTTCGAAATTTATCAAAAACTATCAAATTTCAGCTCATGTCATATATGACCAAAAACGTTTGGATTAATACATAGAATCCAAAAATACAAGCAAATATAGGGTGTTCCATTTAAAAAAATCTTACTTTTTGCTGTCCTACTTTTGTGGCACACCCTATATAATTTCCAATATTTTTAAAATGTGCGCATTTTTCTACCTTACCTTATGGCGGATACGATTTTGTCACAAAGATTATCAGTTAAGCGAAAACTTACTTTACTCTATCGTTGGGACACCCTGTACGTCTGTGCGAAATCTAATCTTTTGATAGAGATATGTTGGAAACCTATTTTTTATAATAGCATGATAGTGGCAAATCATATGCAAATAACGCCTCTGGTACATGCTTAACCAACCATTATCTTTAATTTTATGGGTAATGTGCTCTCGTTTTTTTATATTATTTTGAATCATATTCGGTCAAGCATGGACCATAAACGCCATCACAGTAATTGAAGTGGGAAAGCACAAGTGCATCACACAACATAGACTTTACATTCCTATTAAGGATATATCTTTTTTGATAAATAAGTTTTAAGTTGAAGTAAGCTTTCTGAATGCACCTATTTACATGTGCAGCAAACCTCAACCCACTGTCAACATACAGACCCAAATTCTTCACCACAGGATCCAACTTAATATTGTGACCTTGAACGCCAATATCATGACTGTACCGTTCGATAAACCGTTGTTTTTCTACTTTTCCTCCAAAAACCACGGCCACAGTTTTATTAAAATTTAATTTCAAGCAATGATTACTACTAAATTCACTAACCTTGATCAAATCAAAATTGACTGCGGCGACAGCCTGTGGTGCTTCATCCGGATAAAAGGACAAGTACATCTGAGTATCATCGGCATAGAAATGATTACTGCATGACAGAAAGACTGAAGAAAATGATGACGTATAAAATGTAAATAATCTTGGGCCCAAGATTGAGCCCTGTGGAACACCATTGTGACCTCTAAAAATTCCGAATTTTTTCTATTATAACATACTAATTGTTTTCTGTCATGCAGATAATTTGTCATGAGCCCTATTGCTTGATCGTTAAAACTCACATAACTATACATTGCTTTAAAAATATCATGATTTAACGTCAGTTCTGATCGGGCTAGCAAGGTATACGGTCGGTTTCGGTAGTGAAGTTTTTTGCGGCTAAAATCGACATTCCTCAAGCGATAAGAAACGAACGAACTATAGTGTATTAAAAAACTTATAAACTTAAATTATATGAACGTCCTTAACGGGGGGAAACCCCCTGATGATATTCGCCCCACTGGGATAATTTCGAAAATAGGAAATGGAAATCAGGAAAACATGGATTACCAGGAAAATGACCCATCTAAAGTGGTAAAAATATCTGAAAAAAAAACAAAATATTAAACCAGACCAACAGGTAACAAAAATACAATATCTTTACGAAAATACAGATCATGCACCTTTTCATGTACTTGTAGAAAATAATGCAACAGATTTTAGAGGTAAGCTAAACCCAATTAAAATTAATGATATTATATATGAACACCATCCAGAATTAGACAATAAAATTAAGGAAATCGAATCCATAGGTCGTAATAGAATTCGAGTACAATGCAGAGACTATAAAACTGCAAATAAATTAATTTTATCTAAATATCTGAAAGACCAAAGCCTAGATATCTATATTCCAAAATCGTCTATTTTAAAGCAGGAAGTAATCAAGGGAATCGAAACAGATATTTCGGAGGAAACACTCAAAAATAGAATAAAAAAATTTGATGAACATTGTAAATTTACGGTAAATAATGTTAAAAGAATCACCAAAGCAATTATAGACAAGGACAACCAAAAAAAAATTGTACAAACTAAGTCGGTAATTGTTACTTTCAAAACTCAAAATCTGCCAAAATATGTAGCGTTAGGGCATGTTAGATTGGAAGTAACCGCGTACGTGCAAAGGGTTATTTTATGCTACAATTGCTTTCGCTATGGGCATACTAGTAAGCAATGTAGAAGCAAAATGCGTTGCTTGAAATGTGGGGACGATCATAAGTTAGAGGAATGCGATAATGCAGACAAGAAAATAAAATGTTTTCATTGTGAAGGCGATCATGCCACAAATGAAATTAAAAAATGCGCGGAGTTTTCTAGACAGAAAAATATTAAGTTAGCTATGGCTAATCAAAACCTTTCTTATAAAGAAGCAGAACAGTGTTTCGCTCAAACATCATACGCATCTGTTTTATCAAATAATTCAAATAATAATGTAGATCTTAGTCAGTCAGATGAAATCTTTGAAATTAACTCTCAATCTGTTAAAAATTACAACAAAAAACCAAGTTCCTCATATTTTACACAAATTAAAACCCCTACGAAAAGAACTAGGCCACCATCGCCTAACCCAGTTTTCGAACAACATAAACAAATTCTATCACAGAGTTATGTCTCCCAGCCCAAAATCAATCTTTTAAGTGATAGTTTATATCAATCAAATCTAAATGCCTTAAAAGAACAACCAAGTTCGTCATCTTTGATTTAAATAAACAAAATTTAAGCTTAAACAAAATGGTTGATGTAATTCTTTCAGTTTTAAATAGTTTAAGACAAAAAAATACTTTTGATATCAACAAACAAGATCTTGAAAATCTCATAAATTCAAAACTTTTATCTAGTCTTTTTTTAAAAAAAAAAGGAAGAAAGGGAAAGGAAGCAAAGGAAAGGAAAGAGAAGGGGAATAGATGGAAGCTTTGAATATTTGCCAATGGAACTGCCGTTCCGCTATGTCTAATAAAGAAAACTTAGAAAATCTCCTAGAACAAAATAAAATAAATATTGCTTTACTCTCTGAAACATGGTTTAAACCAGGCCGGTATATATCCTTTTCGGGGTATAACGTAGTTAGGAAAGATAGAAATGATGGTAAAGGAGGTGTAGCTATTTTATTTAAAAATAATATTCAATTTTCCGAAATTTTAGGTTTAGGTTTTCCTAATATTGAATATGTAGCTGCTAAGGTAACAATAAGTAATGGTTCGTATCTAACTCTCGTTTCACTGTATATTAAACCTCAAGCCAAAATATCAACGTATACTTGGAATACCTTTTTTTCGCTATTTAATAATCCTGTATTAATATGCGGTGATTTTAATGCACATCATGCCGCATGGGGATGTTATGAAAATGATTCACCAGGAAAAACATTATTAGATGCAATAAATGACAGTAATTTAATTGTCCTAAATAATGGAGCATTTACACGATTACACCCTTCAGGAGGCAATAATTCCGCGATTGATCTCTCATTGGCATCCCCATGTATGCAGGATAAAATTGAATGGAGCATTTTGGACGATCCCTATGGATCGGATCATCTACCTATTATAATGTCATGCCAAATAGCTGCAAGATTTGTTTCCTATACCAGCCACAAAAAATGGAATATCGATAACGCCGATTGGGAATCCTTTTTTGTAGAATCAACATTAAATTTCCCAGAAGATAGCACTCTAAATTACGATGGGTTCATTAATACCTTGGATATCATTTCCAAAAAATCGATTCCAATAATTTCAGGGAATAGCAGGAAAAAGAAGCGAGGCAAACATTGGTGGAATGAAAATTGTAGTAATGTAGTAAAAGAAAGAAAGGAATGTTATATATTGTATAAATTAAACCCTAACATAGCAAATCTAATTAGGTTTAAAAAAGCAGATGTTCAAGCTAAAAAAACCATTAAACAAGAGAAAAGGGAAAATTGGAAATCATTTTGTCTGTCAATAAATCAAAATACACCAATCACAGAGGTTTGGAAAAAAGTAAATAGTTTTAAGAACAGAAAAAAATATAATATAATCCCAGTTTCCAAAGAAGATCCATGGATTGATGAATTTCACAGCAAACTAGCCCCACCATATATAAGCTATCCAATAAGACTTGCAGATAACCATAATGATAAACATTTTTTAAGCCAACCTTTTAGCATTAATGAACTAACGAGAGCACTAAAAAATAATAATAATTCAGCCCCCGGAAAGGATCACTTGCATTATTCAATGCTATTTAAGCTATCACACAATGCAAAAAAGAATCTACTCCAAATATTTAATAATATATTTTCTGGAAATCATCCAATACCAGAAGAGTGGAAGCAATATATTATAGTGCCAATTAAAAAGCCAAATAAACCAATAGGTCTTTCATCATCGTATAGACCGATTGCACTGGCGTCATGTGTCCTTAAAACATATGAAAGAATTATAAAAAATAGACTCGAATTTTGGTTGGTTAAAAATCAATTATTTCCAAAAACACAGTTTGGTTTGAGAAAGGGAACATCAACGCAGGAGGTTATCGCCAATTTGGTAACAGATATACAATTAGGATACACAAAAAATCAGTGCACAACCGCCCTATTCGTGGATATACAAGGAGCCTACGATAAAGTGATATATAGCATACTTGCTGAGAAAATGCTTAAAATGGGAATTCCAGATCAAATAGTAAGGAACCTATATGACATATATAACACTCGTGAGATCTATATACGCGCAAATGACGGAATAACCCTAGCTAAAGAATCAAAAATTGGCCTGCCTCAAGGTAGCATCTTAAGTCCAATCCTGTATATAATTTATACCCATGATATTGAAAACCTGTTTGATGATAACAATACCAAAATCCTACAGTTCGCTGACGATATATGTCTATATACGACAGACAAATCCTCCGAAAAATGCAAGGAAAAACTGCAAGTACCTATGAAAAATATTTTAAAGTGGTTTCAAGATAACGGGCTTAGCATATCAGCGGAGAAAACAGTATTGTGTAACTTTTCAAGAAGTCGAAAACAAGAGCCAAACACCATCCAACTAGAAGGATTGACAATCCCACAAAAAACAACTGTCAAATATTTGGGCCTTTATTTAGACAGAAAGTTAAATTGGAAAGACCACATACAATATCTTGTAAAAAGAACAGAAAACGGATTAAATGTCATCCGAGCATTCAGTAACAAAAAATGGGGGGCTGATCCAAACATTTCGCTCTTATTTTATAAAGCCTTTGTTCGCTCGATATTAGATTATTCCAGTGTGTTCTATGGGTCAGCAGCACAAACTCATTTAAAAAAGTTGGAAATTATTAAAAATAAATGCATTAGACAAAGCATTGGTTTTTTAAAAAGTACGCCTGTATCGATAATGGAAGCGGAAGTAAAAGAACCACCATTATGTTTGAGAAGGAACATTGTCACTGACAAACTCCTGCTTAAACTTATGTCTAAAGATAGCATAATAATAAATAAAATAAATCAACTTACCATACTATGTTACACACACTCCTATTGGAAAGTTAAACGATTACCCTTGTTAGTACAAAGTTATTCCTGGATAACCCAGAATAAAGAAATAATATATAGTAATAACACTTTACCTTTCTTTCAATTAAACTACTCAATAATTAATAATAGGCCAAAAGTAATTATCTCAAATAATAACAGAGAAGATCAATTTATTTTAAAACATAAATTTTTAGAAGAACAACTCACTACTTGGGCATCGTATGAGCAAATATTCACTGACGGGTCAGTTCTAGATAAAAAGACAGGCTGTGCCTTCTATCACAAAAAAACTAAAACTGTGGAAAAATTTAAATTACCCGATGGTTCTTCAATTTATTCAGCTGAGCTCTGGGCTATCCTGGAATCACTGAAGTATTGTAGGGATTTTAATGAAAACAATAAATTTGTTATTTTTTCCGATAGTCAGAGCTCATTAATAAAAATTTCAGATTGTTTGAATATTGCACCTGCTAATTACCTGATTAGCGATATAGCAAATTTATATGTCAATTTAAGGAATTTAAATAAAGACGTCTTTTTTGTGTGGGTTAGAGCCCATATAGGCATACCCGAAAATGAATTAGTTGACAAAGCCGCCAAAGAAGCTACTATTAGTGACTCTCCAACAAATTTTAAAATACCTTATAGCGATATAGTAAGTCAAGCTAAAGAAAGAATGGTACATACTTGGCAGGAGCAATACACAAACTCAGATAAGGGACAAGCCTATAAAAATATGTTTCCAAATATATGTAAAAGAACATGGTTCTGTAAGGAGTCAAGTAAAAATTTTGTTAGAACAATTTTACGTATCCGAAGCTTTCATGCCTTATATCCTAAACATATGAAACGAATTGGTTTGCAAACTGAGGAAAATTGTGAATGCGGTGAAATGGGAGATTTAGAACATTATATTTTCAATTGCATTAGATTTAAAAATTATAGAACTACATTTTTTAGTAATTTAGCAGGTTTGGTAGAATTGCCATATAACCTACACCATTTATGTTGAGAATAGGTGCCCTAAATTGTGGAACCGGCAGAATTCTGAAAGATATATTGTTGTTGTTGTAATAAAAATAAGTTGTCAATAAAAAAGATATAATATAATTTACATATCGGGAATACGTTTATCTATATTACCTACTATTAATATACACAGTTAGATCGGGTAGGTCTACTGGGTAAATAACATTTGGCGACCGTGACAGGACATTAGTGATGGAAAAAACGAGAAAACTGTTAGAAGCGCATAGAAAAGCTTATGATCGTCTTCATAAAACTACAGCTGGATATCTACAGTTGACTGATACCGATATATATGAGATACAAGGAAATTTTATATTATTAGAAGAAAAAGTAGAAATAATAAGAGAATTAAATAGAAAAATGTTAGATCTGCTTGTAGATGAGGATAGTTTGGAAGAAGATATAGATTTAGAAATGAAAAAGGCTGATATTTTGATGGCACTACATAATAAGTTAAGAATTGAAATAGATAAATACTGGAACAACGATAAGAAGTTTAGAGAAGAATCAGACAGTGCGTCAAGTAATTCCTTTGACAAAAGGAAGCTTAATCTTCCAAAAATTGAATTGCAAAAATTTAATGGGGAAATAAACCAATGGTTGTCTTTTTGGTCTCAATTTAAACGAATACACGAGGATGAATGCATCGAAAATGAAGACAAATTTCAATACTTGATTCAGGCAACAGTACCCAAGTCAAAGGCGAGACAGTTGATAGAAAGTTTTCCCCCTAGCAGCTAAAATTACCTCAAAGCCATTGAAAGTTTAAAAACAAGGTTTGGTCGTGAAGATATGCTAGTTGAATATTATGTTCGTGAGCTACTTAAGCTAGTATTAAATAACATGAGTAATATATCAAAATTAAGTAATCTTTATGACAAACTTAATACACAATTAAGATCTTTAGAAACTTTGGATGTAACGACAGATAAATGTGCTGCAATGCTTTTGCCAATGGTAGAATCATGTTTACCGGAAGATATTCTTCGTGCCTGGCAGAGAAGTTCATTTTATGACTGCAATGTTAATTCGAAGAATCGCTTAGAGAAAATGATGGAATTTTTGCGAAAAGAAGTAGAAAACGAAGAACGAATAAAATTAGCTGCTGCAGGTTTTGGCACTGTAGGAAGAAAGGGAGAAGAAACAGGGGAAGAACAATATGTACCAACAGCAGCTGGTTTAGTTAATCATAGAAACCCTCCAAGATGTGTTTTTTGTAAAGAGAATCATTTTAGTGATACATGTAAAAAAGCTTTACAGATGACTTTGGAGGAACGTAAAAAAGTATTGTCATATAAAGGTTATTGTCATAAGTGTGTTAGATTTGGACATACTTTTCGGCGTTGCGGAACAAAGATTAAATGCTCAAACTGTAATGGTAACCATGCTAGTCTTATGTGCTGGAAAGATCCATCCAATAAACTACAAGAGAAGAAAGAAAACTTGACAGAGCAAATTCACAAACGTACCGTGGAAAATCTATCCAACAATACGTACACAGAAGTATATTTACAAACACTGGTAGTCAAATTGGTTGGAAATGGAATCTCAAGAAATATACGTATTTTGATAGATACAGGGTCACAGAAGTCTTATATAAGTAAAATTGTGGCTAATGAAATGGGGTATGAAGTGCTAAGACAAGAAGATATGATACATGCATTATTTGGAGGATCTGAAACAGAACAAATTCGTCATAATTTGTACAAAATAACAATGAGCAGTTTAACCAACGAATATGCATGCAGTTTTGAAGCCGTTGATCAATCCATAATATGTAGTAGTGTTATATCCGTCAGAGAAGGTCACTGGACTGAGGAGTTAAAGCAAAAAGGTATTGAAATTAATGATGTTAAAGATGGACCAATAGAAGTTCTCATTGGAGCAGATATAGCTGGTAAACTTTTTACTGGGAACAGGCATGTATTAAGCTGTGGCCTAGTTGCAATGGAAACTTTACTTGGTTGGACAATTATGGGTAAAATTGTATGACAGTAACATCATTATTTTGTAAAGAAACATCAATGACTGACTTGTGGAATTTGGATATTTTAGGAATAACTGATCCCTATATAGAAATTAGCCAAAAGGATAGAGCCAAAGCAGTAATAAATCATTTTAAAGAAAACGTTAAAAGAAACGAAGAAGGTCGATATCAAGTAAGTTTGCCATGGATTAAAGATCATCCGCCACTTACTAGTAATTATAATTTAGCCAAGAAACGCTTAGATAGTTTGGTAAAAAAGTTAGCAAAAGATGGATACTATGAAGAATATAATGCAGTACTTAAAGAATGGTTATAAGAAGGCATCATTGAAGAGGTTGACAATAGTGAAACTGAAAATTGTGTACATTACTTGCCACATCGACAAGTTGTTAAAACGACCAGCGAAACAACGAAATTAAGGCCTGTTTTTGATGCTTCCGCTCGAGAAAATAACCATAAACCCTCTTTGAATCAATGTCTTGAAAAAGGTATAAATTTGATAGAACTGATACCATCGATTTTAAACAGGTTTAGATGGTCCAGATTAGGTGTTTCTGCTGATATTAGAAAGGCTTTCTTACAGATAAATTTGAATGATCATGATAGAGATTACCTACGTTTTTTATGGTATGGAGAAGATTCAAGTTTAAAGATATTTCGTCATGCAAGAGTCGTTTTTGGGGTTACTTCCAGTCCATTCTTACTTGGAGCTGTCATTGAGGATCATTTAAAAAATATTCTTTCTAAAATTGATACCGGTGATTCAAAATATTTTTCATCTCATATTTATAAACTTTTAAAAAGTTTTTATGTAGATAACTGTGTTACCAGTGTTGATGACAAATCAGAACTTGATGAGTTCATTCGACAGTCTCGAGAAGTGATGGAGGAGGGAAAATTTGATTTACGAGGTTGGCAGTACACTGAAACAAATACAGAATTTAAAGAAATATGTATTTCTCCTATATTAGGTCTGAATTGGAATCGTACAATGGATACTCTGGAACTTTCTCTAGAAGCTTTTAAACATTTTGATATGAAGACAATTACAAAACGTGTTATACTTTCTGCGGCGAATAGTGTGTTTGATCCCATCGGATTTTCTTTACCAAGCCTTCTGTGTCCAAAATTACTTTTACAAGAAACGTGGATTTTAAATTTAGGATGGAATACGGAAGTACCGGAGAACATAAAGGAACGTTTCCTGATATGGTTAAACGACATCAAATATTTAAATAATTTGAAAATACCCAGGTGGCTAATGAATATTCCTCAACCGCAGGTGGAAAATATGAGCTTACACATGTTCTGCGATGCCAGTCAGAGTTCATACGCGTCAGTCATTTATTTAAGAATCCAGTCAAGTCAGGGAATTTCGGTACAGTTAATTCAAGCCAAAACTCGAATTGCACCTATAAAGAAGATGCCCATTCCACGACTAGAACTGTTAGCAGCAAATATTGGCGTTAGACTGTTAAATTCTATTCTTAAAAATAATTTTGAAGAATACGAAATTTCAATTTTTTGTTGGACAGATTCGACTACAGTACTAGCGTGGATTACACGGGCAGAAACATGGAAACCATTCGTATGGAACAGAATAGAAGAAATAAGAAAGAACACAAAACAAGAATCCTGGAAGCATGTACCTGGATCACAGAACCCAGCAGACCTTCCATCAAGAGGTTGTTCAGCAAAACAACTTGTAGATTCAAAATGGTGGGAAGGGCCTCAATGGTTGTATCAAAACTGTGATAATTGGCCAGAGCAGCACTACGAAGTGACTGAAGAACTTGTTAAAGAAGAGAAAAAAAGAAGTTTGTCGTCCTTATTAAGTAAACAGAAAGATTATACGTGGTATTATAAGTACTTTTCCAAATATCAACAAATAATTCGTCTCATTGGTTGGATAAAAAGATTTAAATACAACTGTTTAAATAAGAGTAATGTCAAAAAAGGAGAATTATGTGTTGAAGAACTGTTAGAAGCAGAAAATAATGTAATTTTATTGGTGCAGGAAGAAGCTTTTCAAGGTGTAAGAGATAAAAGATTAAATTCATTGTGTCCATTCGAAGACGGTCAAGGTATTCTTAGGATGAAAACAAAGATTGTGGAAAGAGATGACAGTCAAGATTTTCGTTTTCCAATACTTCTACCATCCGACCATCCAGTTGTGTCAAGACTTATATATGACAAACATTCACGAGCATGTCATGTTGGACTGCACGGTTTGTTAAATCTCTTGAGAGAAAATTTTTGGATACTTGGGGGTAGAAAAACAATTAGAAAGGTAATACATAAATGTGTAATTTGTAGAAAGAATGACGTCAGATGTTTGGAAGCCTCTCCTATACAACTTCCAGAAGACCGCATTCGAGATGCTTCTGTTTTTGAGATATCTGGAGTTGATTTGTGTGGACCATTATTTATTAGAAATAAAGAGAAGATATGGGTTTGCTTATTTACCTGTGCAGTATACAGAGCTGTTCATATGGAATTAGTTAACTCGCTTTCAACAGATTCATTTCTAAATGCATTGAGAAGATTTATTGCAAGAAGAGGAAGACCTTCTGTTATGTATAGTGACAATGGTACTAACTTTGTCGGTGCAGAACATGCATTTGCATCCTTGGATTGGGAGAAAGTATCAACATTCAGCACTGCAGAACGAATAAGATGGAAATTTAATCCTCCTCTGGCTGCCTGGTGGGGAGGATGGTGGGAAAGGCTAAATATAATCGTAAAACAACTTATGCGAAAAGTTTTGGGCAAAGCCGCATTAACGTTTGAAGAATTAACAGCTGTTGTTTGTGACTGTGAAGCAATAGTTAATTCAAGACCTTTAACATATTTAGGTGAAACAAACGAACTAGTTCCACTTACTCCTGCAATGTTTTTACAAGACATTAAAGAAATAGGCGTTCCTGATATAGACGCAGTAGAAGCAAAAGATTTAAGAAAGAGATACAAATACAGACTAAAGTTAAAAGAAAATTTGAGGAAAAGATTTAGAATTGAATATTTAGGACAATTGGTTTTACGAAAAAAGAAACGTATTTCAGAAGAAATCAATGTTGGAGACATAGTTTTAGTCGGCAACGATATATCGAAGCGTTTAGAGTGGCCATTAGCCAAAGTAATTGAAGTTTTCCCAGGAAAAGATACAAAAGTTCGTCTGGTGCGATTAAAAACGGCATCAGGATTTATGTTAAGAACTATCCAGAGGCTATATCCCTTGGAAGTTAGTGAATCAGAATGCGCTAATATGAGGTATCAGAAATCAAGGGCAAGTAAATGATGAAAGTATAAAAGAAAAAGAAGAAGTCAATAAAGTTACATCTTCAGATGTAATTAAGTCTCCGAGTGAAGTTGTGAAGACGACTAGATATGGTCGAAAAATTAAACCTACCCGAAAATTTGAGTAACTTGTTCCTCGAGGTGGAAGAATGTTGAGAATAGGTGCCCTAAATTGTGGAACCGGCAGAATTCTGAAAGATATATTGTTGTTGTTGTAATAAAAATAAGTTGTCAATAAAAAAGATATAATATAATTTACATATCGGGAATACGTTTATCTATTACCTACTATTAACATACACAGTTAGATCGGGTAGGTCTACTGGGTAAATAACAATTTACTTTCACTTAATAATATCAAAATTTATAGATACTTATACCAGTTTATAATAGAAGCACAAATAAAAATATAAAACCAATACTTAATTTAGTAGGTTAGGAAAAGGAAAAAAAAAACATCAAACAGTACCACAAAAAAAAAAAAAAAAAAAAAAAAAAGAGAAAAAAAAGGAAAAAAAACATCAAACAGTACCACAAAAAAAAACAAAAAAACCTTAAATTATATAAACTTGCATATGAAAATATATAGATGGATATGAAATATGTATGGTAAGTTAAAGTTATAATGTATAATACCTAAAGGAAAAATTTCGGAAAATTTTTAGAAGAAAAAGTAAAATAAAGAGAGATGCTAGCCATTTGGTTTCAACCAGAGCCATAAAACAAACATACATACATACATACATGATTTAACGTATCAAACGCCTTGGAATAATCCAACAAAACCAAAATTGACAACTTTCTCTTATCTAAGCTGCTTATTATATTAACGTCTGTTATATTACTCAAAGCAGTACTGCATCCCACACCCTTTCTAAAACCAGACTGTGAATGAAAAATTATTTTATTATTGTTAAAATATATACCTGTATCTGACCATCAAGTAGCTTTTCAAACCCTTTTGAAAGGGTGGGGAGAATACTAATGGGGCGCAAATCATTAAAAGTATTCGGAGTAGCAACCTTGGGCAGAGAAATCACACGCGCTTCCTTCCACATACTAGGAAAGGTGGAGCAAGAAATACTATAGTTCATGATGTGTGTTATATATGGAAGTAGAAAGGGAAGACATAATTGTATTGTTAATATATTTATTCCGTCAAGTCCTGTAGCTGTACTTTTTATTGTAGAAATTACTTTTAAAACCTCTATTTCTGTTACACTAACAAAATTAAAATTATTATGACATTGTTTATTATTATTATAAAAATCTATTTGACTTTGATTAGGCTTAAGTTTTGTGACAGCATTGATGAAATTATTATTTATTGTGTTTGGGTCTGTCAAATGAGTTGGTAAAACTAAGTTTCCTTGAACTTTATTATGAACATTTAATTGTTTTAGATCAGCCCATAATTTTTTTTTTTTATTTTGAAAAGAATTTTGATAATACGCTTTTTTTTCTCTCCTTACCGCTAGTGTGAAACCATACCTCAAAGCTTTATAATGAGACCAATCTGTTGGGCATCTAGTTCTTTTAAACTTAGTCAAGGCCTTATCTCGATCCTTTTTAGCAGCTCGCAAAGCATCTGTAAGCCATGGAGCATGTCTTAGTAATTTTAGAACTTACATAAGGGGCATGGATGTCAAGTGAACTATATATATTATTACACATAAAATCCACTTTATCATTTACATCGGTTATATCATAAATGTTGCGCCACGGTATTGCTTGCAAATCACTGTAAAATTGTTCCTTGTTAATATTCTTAAAGTTCCTGACTGTTTTGAACTTTAGCTTTTTCTAATTTAAGGTTTATTATAAATGAGATCAATTCATGATCACTAATCTGTACAGAGTCTACGCCTACTGAGTTTACAATTTCCACACTTGATGTTAAAATATAGTCGATAAGTGATGTGGATCCAGTTATCCGAGTGGGTTGATTTATAATCTGAGAAAGCCCGAATGTCTCAAAACATGTTAGAGCCGAATCAACTTCAGCATTTTCAATTTTAAAAAGATCAATATTAAAGTCTCCCACACAGAATATATGATCCACAGAGACGAGCAAAGTAGATACAGTGGCCTCAAATATGGAAAGAAATTCGTTAGGGTTAACATTCGGTGGTCGATATACGACCCGCACAGCAAAACACAATTTTGGCAACTTTATTTTTATCCACAGTTGTTTAATTTCTGCAGACGTCTGAATGACAGTAAATGGTACATGATTTTCAACGTATAATCCTACACCCCCGCCTCTTCCGTGCTATTATTTTTAATAAGACTATAACCATTAATATGTACAGTGTTATCTACCGTTGTGTTATTAAGCCATGTTTCACTTAAACCTAATATGTCAAATTTTCTTAACAGTAATAATTCTTTTAGGTCATTAAAATGTGCAAATAAACTCCTTACATTTAAATGGGCCAATATCATAAATTCACTCATATATTTAGCCTGATATTCCAGACAAATAATAATAATATATATCTACGATCCTAATTAAACCTGCAAATTTCGCCGAAAGTCACTACTTAATATGACTTCTTACACTAATGGAATATATTTATTAGTTGTGGTGCTTACCTACAATGTTTTAATTAATTTAAATATCCTTCAATGTACCCACCCTTTTCTTTGAACCCTGAATATTTACAAAAGCATTTAAATGAACTTGTTCAATTTTTGAGCTCTGCCAGGATTCATTAACTGAGCTCTGCGCCTGGATAACTGCGGATTTCGTCGTAAAAAACTGTAAAGTCAGGATTTTCCAGCTACTTCTTTAGTGATAAGCAAAGGATGCTTAATATTGTTATCAGCACAGAATTTAAATGCTGAACGTCGCACTAACGTCGGAGTTAAAGGCATTCCTATTTCGCACAAGCGTACGATTCGCCCAAAAAATCTTTTTTTTTTATCTTCTGTTAAAACACTAGGTCTACTTAATTTTTTTGTTTGCTTTCCAGATTTTAGGTGGTTTCTAAGGGTTCGTCTAGGAATTCCGTAATGATTTGAAGCTTGCCTTTGCGACATGACTTTATCTTTTACGGCATCCATGGCAGAACGAAGTTTTTCTGAGGTCCATGGTGCACGTTTCTTTTTTCTTGCGGCATCCTTCTTTTCTGTAAGAAAAACAAAATTAAAATATTAGTCATTTAATAAGGCCCACCTAAAATGACATCGTCGGTGCAATGCCACACCCACGAATGTGCAAAATGAGCGTTAGGAGATATTCGACTTTTAAACTTTTAATGAGTTGCTAAAAATCAGGATTTAATGCGACATTTTTTTTGTACTTTTATTAACAGATGTTAGAGTTATATTTTAGAAATGTTATCAATGATTTACGAAAATATCCATCAATTTTCGAAATAAGTTACATTCGTGATTGTGGCATTGTAATTTTTTTAATAAAATGCATATACGTGAAATTATACAACCTTTATTATTATTAAAAGTGGAACAAAAAGAACTTTCTAATATTGAAAACTACAAAAATAGAAATAATAATATAGTAAAACACTTAAATGATATTTTAGAATAATTTAGTTTTCGTCAGAAATTTCGCTTTCATTTGGCCCTGGCAAATTGTCTCTTATATTTTTATCGGCATTTATAGAATTATAAAAGTTATGATAGTTCTTGGGAATTGTTAAATCTTTACACATTTTTTGCAGATCTTTATATTTAGCAATCGCAATTGGCAACTGCTTATCGTAGGCTTTTTTCAAGTCAACGTTTTTGGGTCTTCCACGAGTTTTCATGCTGCTGTCAACTTGTTGAAATTCATCTCCAAAATTTTTTTTATAGGGCATTATCACCTCGGCATCGGTTTTAATGTATTGTAACCAGCAAACTTGTTGCCAGGGAATTTGGTTCAATTTATAGTTTTGTGTTCCAAAGGACTTGAAATCAAAGATGTCATCAAACATTATGAATCTGACTTCGAAAGGACGTGGGTGTGTTCGAGCACTTCTAATTATCTGAGCCCAACCTTCGGGTGAATAAACCGGAACATATTTTGATTTCTGTTCGATTTTCGAGTGGAGTGAATCACACTCCATCTCGGTATGTCCCGATTCAAAAAACTTGTGATGAATAATTTTTAAATTAGTGTGATCCGTAAGAAGTTTCAAGCACATAGCAGCAAAATGCGAATTTTTTTGTTGCCCGCCAGACCCGTCCGACATCATTCGAACCTCAGTAATGTTTGGTTGATTGATAATGTAATTATAAATATACGAGGATATTTCGTTTCACCCATTTTTTTCTTGGGTTTCGTCCCATAGGTAACAGATTCCATCCTGATTTCCTAAGTTGTAGATAGTCAGGTTGTAAATAGCCAATTTTCGTAGGCAAAATATTTTTCCTGTTGGACCGTTTGGAGTCGTAAGCACTGCTTCGAGGTCAAAGTTAAATGACAGTACCTATGAATTATTCTTTGCAATTTCTTTGTCTTCGTCTCGAGTCTCACGAGCTAATTGTTTCCTTAGAATATGTTCGTGATGTTTTTTTTCCTCGTCTGTCATATTCGTATATTTTAAGCACTTTTTGCACTGGTCCTTTTTGGGTTTATGGAACCCCAAGTTATAACTTCTAAAGATTCGTCGATACTTCTGGAAAGAAACTGGACGGACATTTAATTCTGAGCACTTTGATTTGTACAATTTGTGCATAATAGAGACGTTTAGTGAAGAATCCAAGTACCTTTTGGTGCTAGTGGCCCTACAATAATGGGACTCCACGGCTGGAAATGAATGAATGTGCTCACGAATCAGCAGTTCATCAGTATCTTTCAATTTGTTGTGTGGGACATGTTTTCCACGATTTTCTTTTTCAACTATGCCACTAGAAGAAGGCTTTTCCACAGCTCCGCGCATAAATGCATCCGTCACATTGAGAGTAGCCATAAAAAAGGCCCGGCATACTTGTCTTTTTTCCCCGTTGACGGTAAACGAGTAACTCATGGTGAACGTTCTTCGTGAATTTTCAATGTTTCTAGTAGCTCTCTTTTTCTTTTGTTTATCAATATGACTATTTAAGAAAATTCGCTGATCATCTACCGAAATTATTTCATGAAATTCACTGTAAATTTTGCGTCGGTTTTCCTCGTTGACAAAAGTGTCACATTTGTGGATTGCTTTACCAGAACACGGGGATGGTAACATGGGACGTGCTGGTATCTCTTTATTTCTAGAACTAACATAAGACTCTCCTTTTAATCTTTTTTGTTTCCTTACGTTTTTCTTCTAAGCTTTTATGTTTTTCTTCTTCCTCTTAGGGCCCTCGCCTTAAAAGAAAATAGCTTTAGAATAATTGTATGTTTGCGTCATATACGTTTCTAAATAACTTACTTAATTTATTTTCTTTCAATTCATTTTGATCCTTTGATTCTGATGTTGTATCGCTAGAGCTCGAACAAGTAGAGCAGGTAGAACTGCTACTAGCTGAGTCCTCTTCTGGATTATAGTTCTGATCTGATGAAGAGTCGGAAAAGTTACTCTTTGTCGCTAGTTCGTTATCGAACGTCGGTCCCCTACTGGAGGTGCCCGGAATCTCTGCTAAAGATTGTGCTAAAACAAATTCTTTGTTGTATTTATCAGTAATGTAAAATTTTATGACAAAAAAGCCCCACTTGGCAAGAAAACGTGAATTTCATGTATAATTTTACGTCAGACTGAAAAACGTTAGAATACGAATAAACGTGTTTTCAATGTGTAAAACACGCTTAATGTTACTATATACTAATTATATTATGGTACAATTCTGCGTTTTTGTAACATATTTTTAACTTATAGAACTAAATTTTTCCTCAGGAAAGTAGCGTATTATTTCATACATTATTATTTGGATACTTATAAATAAACAACAAAACATTTAAGTTATGAACTTTTATTTTTTCAGGTTGCCTTAGGTTACCGTATACAATTTACGAATTTTAACTTATTTTAATTTTAAATCTAGTAGCTATAAAGTATAAGTTTTCATTTTTTTTCTTTCTTCAAACGGTTCGCGAAATACCTGAAGTGGTCCATTATTATTTTTTCCATCGAGTACTCAGTAGTTTCTCCAAACTGAACTTGCGCTATTTCTAAATTAAAAACGAAACATTTTTTAAATATTGTTCCAACAACCTAATTACACGAGATATTACATTACATAAGAAACATATTCAAGGGTCCAAAATAGTAAAGAACTACAATAATCATTTTTTGTAACTTCAAAAGGCTGGTATTTTTGTTACATTAAAGGGATCCTTTTAGCATTATTTTTTGTAATGACAATAAAATTCACGAGACGCCATTTTGCCCTTCAAACGTTTGTGGTAAAGAACAAAAGAAGTCGTGAAATATATAAAGAATAAACAACAGTTATTTCATAAAGACTAAACCATAAAATTAAGAACAACTTACGCTTACAATAAACGAAAACTCACAAAACCTTAAAGAGATTCGATGCTATCCAAAATTTTCACCAACTGCTCCTTCCACTCACAACACAACGACACAACGTCAAACGTCTATAAGAGACGTGACAATCGCCGATCGCTGGGTTTTAGGCGCGAAATTTAAAAATGTAAAAGTGAAAAATAGGTTACTTATTTCGACGTTATAAAACATAACGCAAATTGAATGTTTTATAAGTAACGTTACTTTTATTTACATTAAATTAATGTAAAAATGTAACACAAATTACAACGTGAACAAAAATTACATTAAAATAACAGTATTAAAAAAAAATCACGTTTTTAAAACGAAGTTTTTGGTAAAGGGAAATAACATTACCATTTTCACGTAAAAATAACGTTTTTTCTCAAAATATGTCAAGTGGGGCAGTACCTTCTAGTTGGTTCTCCGAAGCCGTTGGACACAGTATTCCTTCATTATTTGGTATAGAAGCAGAAACGTTTGATGTTCCGGGTCCATTTTTTTGTTGGGTGTCGCATTCGTCATTAATTTTCTTTGGGATCTAATAGAAAAAAAACCTACATTAGTAAAACCAACCTGGCCTTTCAAATACTGAAAAAAATATCGAACGTTAATTATTTTATAGTTAAACAAGTTGCCAAATCGACGGCTAAAGTGCAGTACCTCGTATATTTTTTTTGGAAAATTTAGCAGAAAACGCAAAAAACTACTTTTTTTCATGCATTACATTTTCTTTTGCGACCGGAAATTGTAAAAGTTATTTTTTTCTAATTTTGACATATAAAGTGACACTTTTTAAAACTGATTGACATTATGAAATGTCTTACTTTTTGTAACTAGTTGCATAAAGTAAAATTTTATGCAATTGGTGACGAAAAATGTATTTCAAAATTAGTGACAAAAAGAATTATTCTATTTATTAAACTGTTATAATACAAGTTAAAAACATAAATTATAAATTAATTAATTATTATAAATATTGATAACACAATTATTGCAATTATTCAAATTAATTCCCGACGACATATTTTTTTCATTGCTTGAACTTGCTGTTATTTGGGAAGCGACGCACATTGCATTAGATGTTTTACCAAATATTTCTTGCGCTATATAGCTATTTATGCCATCAGTTATATGTCAAAATTAGAAAAACTAAATTTATGTTTTCCAAATTTTTATCAATTATATTAAATTTTATTTTTTTATTACTTTCTTCAAAATTAGAAAAAATCTTGTATGCAATACGTTACGAAATTAAATTTTGTGTAACTTGTGAGTTTTTGCGAAACTCACTTCGTTCGTTCCGCAAAAATCTCACGCGTTACACAAAAATAATTTTTACAATTTCCGGTCGCAAAAGAAAATGTAATGCGTGAGAAAAAGTAGTTTTTTGCGTTTTCTGCTAAATTTTCCAAAAAAAATAAATAAATGGCATAAATAGCTATTTTATGCGACTGCCCTCGAAAAAATGTAGTTTTTGCGTTATCTGCACATTAAAAAAAAAAATTAACGATATACTGCACTCTAGCCATCGAAATGCTTATTCCTATCAGCCAATCACTAAAATGTTATTTCTATAATGGCATATTAACATCTACCTACCTCCTGTTCATGGTGTTTTGGTGAATCCAGACGTGACAGTCTCAAGTTATCAAATATTTTAGCTGTGTGGGCGTTCATTCTTACACACAAAACTGAGAAATATTTAGTAGAAACAACACAACGAATGTAAAACAAATGCAAAAGCCACACCGCCACAAACACGAAAGTTTCACTTTCGCGATATGCACGTCGCAGGTTAACTCAATCACGACACTGCCACAAACACGAAGTGGTTCATTCGCGATGCACACGTTGCAAGTGAACAATGCAGACTGACTTCCGTGAAAATGCACATCTCCTCCCCTCCATCTCTTAGCCTTCAATTAGATTCGTGGTCATGGCAGAGTAAAGGTACGGACAGACATGCTCATTAGTAGCACGAAAGCATGCCACTATTGAGCAATTGCTACTTAGTAGCATGTGTGTACGTACTTTGCTAGAAATAGGCATGCTTATTTCGAGTATGCTCAAAAATCAACAGTCGTTTGATTTTCGAGCATGCTACCAGTGGCGCGGGTGGAAGGGGGCGTGCTCTGAGCGCATCTGAACAGGTTTGCTTATTAGCATGCTAGACTGCAGTATCGATAGATCTCTGTCTGCGAGGGGTGTGCGTCCAAAAGAAATATGGCTCGTTGGGGAGATGAAAAAACATTGCTTTTCGTGATTCACTATCGAAGTCAGGAATGTCTGTGGAACACAGAATCACCCCTCTATAAAAATAACATAGCACGGAATAATGCTTATGAAGCTTTATTAAATGATATGAACGACCTAAGTTTAACAATCAAAATAATTAAAACTAAAATTAAAAATCTAAGGTCAGTGTACCATTCGGAAGTAAAAAAAATCAACAGTTCGAGGCGGTCTGGAGCTGGTACAAAAGACGTTTATAAACCACCCATGTCATGGTTTACAGAAATGGCATCATTTATGGGTGACACTGACGACTACCGTGAAACTATTGGATCCGAATTGGTGAGTAACTATTTATTTGTATACCTAATTTAAATGTTGATCATATGCTCTTGCCTTGGTACCGCCTTTGTTGTTTCGAAAAGGCAAGCATAAGCGTTTCTTATTCCCACTGCCTGTCGAGAGGCGTGATTACTACGTGTTGCTGGTAGGCTTTCCAAGGCTATGCGCAATTTATCTCTCCATGCTCCTTTTATAACATCATGTTGTTGTTTATCTTCAAAATCCACACATCGTTGGGTAATATACATATCGGACGTTTTTCGAAGCCAATTGTGTAAAGAACAAGCAGCCAATGTAATAATATTAACTTTGTCACATGTCATATCTATCGTGTTTAGAAAAACTCGAAATCTTGTTACTAAAATCCCAAAGGCATTTTCAACGATTCGTCTGGCTCTAGATAAACGATAGTTAAATATTTTTTCTTTATGAGTTGGTGTTGTTCCGTATGGCTTCATTATATAAGATTTTAGAGGAAAAGCAGCGTCTCCCACAATAACTGATTGCTCCGGTAAATTAAAAGTATTTCCTTCCAAGGCTCGTCCCAAGCTCGATCGTTCAAAAACTCCTCCATCAGAAGCTCTCCCATTAGTTCCAATGTCCACGTACGAGAAACAATAATCATCATCAACTAACGCCAGGAGTACAATGCTGTGGGAACCCTTATAATTGTAGTAATCTGAAGAGTCATCAGGAGCAAATTTATATTTATATGCTTTCCGTCCATCGCACCAACACATCCTGGGAAATTCCATTTAGTTCGAAATCCATATTCAATTCGTTTCCATTCTTCATAGCAAGGAATCTGTAATAAATAATATAACTTAATTTACATTTTATATAAGTATGTATAAATAGCTAATATAGTACAACTCATTCTTAGATAATTACATGACGGTCACAATATTACTCAATACGTAAACTTATAAGTAACAATATTTTTTTACAGGATTCAGATTCATCATCACAGCATTCTCAATCAGCCAATGCTGATTACTCAAACATAACGTCGCCACAGCCGCCGGCCACGCAAACTGAGGGAGATGCATCACGCTCATCTAGCGACTATGCAGCAAGGCGAAAAAAAGTGAGAAAACCAGCTGAATCCGTTGAAGTTGCGGAGGCTCTAAATCGCTTAGAAAATATTTCTTCTACAATAAATATCCGGAAGGAAGAAGATGAATTCTATTTTTTTGGACTGAACGTTGCGTCTCAATTACGACAACTTCCATTATACGAATCATTGGGCGTGCGGACTGAAATACAACAAATTTTGACTTCGGCTAGACGTCGAAATATATACCCAAATTTATCTGCTCGTACATATTCCACACTTTCAGCTTCAAACACACAAACCAACACACTTCCAGCTATAGACGTTCAACCCATCACTTATTCCCCACTTCCTGCCTCAAACACACAAAACGACGCACATGCACGCAATGTTCAATCGCATCAAAGTAATGTTAATAGATATGTTGAGTGAAGCCTGGCAACTTTCTGAACTATGATTATAACTGATTTATGATGGAACTAAATAAAAGTTTTAAATATTCACAGCACTGTTTTACTTACCCGCAGATAATCCTTTAAAGCCTTGGATATTGCAACACAAACTTCAGGTATAAATTCAGATATTATAGATCTTCCAACCCTGTGAAGTGCTGATAATGTGAATAAAGAATCTCCGACAGCTAGATATCTTAATGTAATTTCCAGTTTTACTTTAGCTGGAATAGCATTTCGCATATGAGTATTTTGTTTTTGTATGGCGCTCTCAATTTTAGAAAGCAGCTCATCAAATTTCTGCGGAAGCATGCCTAAATGATTTTTATAGCCGTTGACATCTTCGTCTCGCATCTCTGCCAACAATCGATTACTTGCTCCAAGGGTTTCTCTTCTATTTATCCAGTTATGGACCCAAACCGTCCTCTTTTTTTTCTTTTTTTTTTCGCCAAAATGCTCTTAAACAATTGTATTGCAAGCGACAACACTATTTTATTTAGTTCTGTACGGATAGAACTGACACTATTATGTATATTATTATATGTTTGGAACTGTAGGGAACCACTCTTTTGATATATTATACTTTTATTTTCTTGCAAAGCTTCCATTTTGAATGAAAGCCTGTGTTTAAATAGCACGTCTGTCCAATTGCTTGCTTTCAGCATGCTTATTTAGGAGTATGCTACAAACAAACATGCTTATTTCTAGCAAATGTGAACAGCTGAAGAGCATGCTAGTTTTAAGCATGCTTACAAGCATGCTCAGGGCCGTCTTTAGGTATGTGGGGGCCCCTGGCACTTTTGGCGTTGTGGCCCCTCTACCATTAT
Source organism: Polydrusus tereticollis (assembly GCA_963920685.1). Classification (NCBI taxonomy): domain Eukaryota; kingdom Metazoa; phylum Arthropoda; class Insecta; order Coleoptera; family Curculionidae; genus Polydrusus; species Polydrusus tereticollis. The sequence goes on along the minus strand of OY987330.1, from coordinate 84,792,408 downwards.
TGCTTTTTAAAGAAAGCGCCGCAGGCAAATTTTTTTGAAGTGCCACGCCTTTTTTTTGGACTATTAAAATCTAGAAATTCTCTTTTCGATAGCCCAACCCGAGAAAACGTAGAAATAAAGAAATTTCTACATATAAACGCCAATATTTTTATTTTAAATATTTTTTTTTAAGTGGGGTAGAATTTCTGTCGATGTATTAAATTTGAAGTATTGATTCATGTTGTTAATTATTGTAAATGAATGAATGATGAATAATTTAATTTTAAGTTTTCTCTTTACTATTGAGCCGAGGAAGGGGGCGGGGGCGAATCCTAAATACGCCAATGCCCCTGTTACGCGATTTTTGAAAACTGAAAAATAGCGAACTCAGTTTATTTCACGTTTACAGAGAAAGTAAACAATGGCACGCGACGTTGACATTGCCACGGGACCAATAACAAATCTCAAACGCCAAGATCGCGCGCAATCATTGTTTACTTCCTCTCTTACCCACTATAATAAGGTTGGGATACTTTTTGTTTAAAAATAAGTTAGAATAAAAAAAAAATCTTTATTTGGCGATGCTACATAAGAGAGGTAAGTGGGATACCTCAAAATAAACAATAATAATTCAAAAACCAAAAATTAATCTACATCGACACCAGTGGCTTTTTTCTAGATTTTTGATGGGCAAAATCATTAATTATTTCCTCAAAATCAAGTTCTTTAAGAACGTCATTTTCTATATTTATCAATGGCAAAATATTTAGTCTTTCTTGAAGCATAGTACTACGAAGTTCATTTTTTAATCTTGCAAGCTTTGAAAAAGAGCGTTCACCACTACAGTTTGTAATCATCAATGATAAGAAAATCCTTACTGATATTCCAACATTTGGAAAAAGGTCTTCAATTTCGTCTGTACGCAGAAGAAGGTATAAATCTGAAATACTTATTTGTTGGTTTGCAGTGCTACTATTCCCCTTTCCCTTTAGATATTGTACCAAATGAAGACATTCCGACTCCAGTTTACTTGCATCAACATCGTCATGGTACATTAAAGCAAATGATTGGCATTTATATGCGCAACGGCCAACGGATTTTAAAACAGGTGATATTATTATATTCCATTACATTCCGACAACCCGCGCCTGCCATCTATGATCTATGTGTGATAGCGATAGCGCCACGCCCTACGCCAGAGATTCTCTATACTATATACTGCCACTCACCAACAGATGTCGCAGAACACAGACAAATTATTGTTGCCAGATTTTAAATGATTACTTTTTTTTATGATTTTTTAAATAAAAATTTTAGTCAAATTAATGTTAATGCCCAGTTAATAGTGTTAATACATAAGCCTCTTTAAGAAATTCTGTCAGCCGTGGAGGAATCAGCGGGCCCCCCGTGGCCGGGGGACCCGGGCCCAGTGGGCCCATGCCTAAAGATGGCCCTGAGCATGCTTTTTTATGAGCATGTCTGTCCGTACCTTAAAGCAATATCCCCCCATACACCAACATATAAGTTGGACCGATTTGATCCGTTCGGATTTGGTCTGCGAGCTAGGCTCGGCATGTACCAAAACTCTAGTCATTTTTGGGCAGCCGAATCTGGCTCGCCGACTTAATAAGCCGATTAGATTCGCCCGGTTAAATCTTCTCGTTAATGGGTCAAAACTCACGTTTTATAACAGTTTTGACTTGGCTCGCGATCTTTTGGAATTGCCGAAAGATTTAACCAGTGGTTTTAGAATATTTTAGATCGATATATTATAATATTATAATACGGATATATTTTTGTACTCGGTTAGTTGTAAAAATGAATACCAATCGTAGAAGACGAGCTATAGCTTGTGCCATAGCGTATGTATTTATTGTCAATAAAGAAAAATCAAAAAAACGAAGCAAGTGGGTAAAAAAATGGATTTCTCGTAGAGATGAACTGAGTCATAAGTTACTCTTGAAAGAACTTCAACAAGACGAGCCAAATGATTTCCGTAACTATTTAAGGATGGATAATGATACTTTCAGACATTTGTTAAGTATGGTGGAAGTACCTACATTTGAAAAAGAAAGATACCATAATGCGAGAATCTTTTTTCAACACGTATTGCTGCTCAAACTTTAGGACACATCATTCCAGAAACTTGTAAAGTCATTTTTAATGTACTAAAGGATAAATATATGAAGGTAGGTAACTTTTTATGAAATATATTTGTATCTATTAATTAGTAGTAGTAACAAATGTAACTTATTTTATATATTTGACGAAAATGTTTCTCCAACGTTTTCGTAAAATTCGCTTGCTGTAGACGAGTTAGAAGCTATAGATGAAAGTGGCGACTGTACATATTGTATTGATGTTGTTGATGGATTTACATAAGTGAATTCAGTTATAGGTTCTGTTAGAGTCGTTTCAGCAGTAAGCTTCTTAAATATTCCTTTGAACAAAACCTTGTTAATAATTGATTCCGCTAACATTGCTTGATCTGCTCCCATTTTTCTCAATTTTGCAGCAACATTTAAACCAACAGCATCATACTCATCGATTTTGTCACATTTTAGAGCATCTGCACATGTGTTCATAAATGTAATGACATCTGTATCATTTTTTTTTGTTTTTTTTTCGAGTGTTACTGAAGGCTTTGCAAATACCTAAAAGAAAAAACGTATATAATGCATAAAAAAATAATGTCAAAGGTGAAATGTAACACATCACTTAGATAAGAGGAAGCTTATTATTATATTTTTTTGCAGTTCCCAACATCAAAAGACGAGTTGGAAAACATCGCAGCTGCCTTTAAAAACCGCTGGCAAATGATTAATTGTGGAGGGGCAATTGACGGCAAACATATAAGAATTCAGCCTCCCCCCAATACTGGGGCCCGTCTACTATAATTATAAGAATTTCTATAGCGTTGTGCTAATGGCCATTGTAAACTCAAACTATGAATTCATATATGTTGACGTTGGTAAACAAGGCAGAATATCTGATGGCGGAATCCTTCAATCTACAAAATTTTATGATTTATTAGCCAATGATGTGCTGGAATTGCCAGATAAGGAAGAAACAGATGAACATTTGAATTTTGTATTTATTGGTGATGAAGCTTTTGCTTTACATAAGCATATTATAAAACCATTTTCACAAAAAGAGTTGACACATGACAAGCGTGTCTACAATTATCGAGTATCAAGGGCCAGAAATGTTGTTGAAAATACCTTTGGTTTTATAGCGTCAATATTTCGAATTTTGCATACTAGAATATGTGTTTCTCCTAAGAATATAGATTATATGAAGAAATAAAGGTCTGTCTTTACCACCAAATAACTTTATTTGCCCCTCTAGGGTAGAAAACAAGGGTTATAGAAAATACATAAAATGATGAAGAATTAAAATAAATGTCTTAACGTTGTACTAGTTTCGACTTTAGGGAAAGTCATCTTCAGCAACTAATCATTTAAGAAATTTTGCTATGAAAAGTTGTTAAAACAGTTGGGAGAAAAATGGGTGATTTAACAATATAATAGATTATATAGTACTTGCAATTTGCGTACTACATAATTATTTAAGAAATAATGCTTCTGCCTACGTAACTTCTTCATCATTTGACAAAGAAGATAACAAAACTGGTGAAATATTAGAAGGAGACTGGCGTAATGACATTTCTAATAATTTAACACCTTTGCGAGTACTTCGTGCTACAAATCCACCTTTAGAAGCAAAAACCAATAGAGAATCTTATCTAAAGTTCTTCAGAGAAAATGGACGATTCGAATGGCAGGATGAAATGGTTCAAAGGGGAAAAGCTGAAGACATTAATAATATACAATGTAATTGATCACATATTTTTAACTGCGTATTTGTAACTGCGAATAAAGTCATCATTTACCTACCTGTTTATTTATTGATTTTTGTGATTCATCAGTATTTTGACTTTCTTCGCCTGTGTCATCTATAGCAATATTAGCATCTCCGTTTTCTATATCAAAATCTATGGATATATTATCAATACTTTCCATTGCCGTGTCGGTATCCAACGTGAAAGTTAATAAGTCGAAGTACCTAAAATAGTTGATACAATGATTATTTAAAAAAAAATATATATATAGAAGCTTTCTTTACATACCAAAGTGTTGGCTCATATATATCTTCTGTTGCAACACCACTTCTCTTGGAACCCTCCACTTTTTTCATCTCTTTTCGGAAAGCGGCACGTAAATTTTGAATTTTTTTTGTTACAAAGTCACGATTGGCATCTGGTACAGTTTGTTTAAAGTCCACCAAGTCATATGCTCTGTTTTTTAAATTCTTGTTCATATACTCTTTTGACTAAACTTGCCACAAAATGGATACCCATGATAAATGTTTATAAATTCCGTTAGAAATTCTTTTGATAAATAACGTGAATCGTTACACATTATTTGGTATTAATATCTATTATTTTAATTTAACCTCAAAACGTTTGACGTTTACAAATCACAGAACAACAAGGGAGGCTCAAACCAAGTTGGCAGACTTGATCCGCGTTGCAAATTATTTCTAGACGAGTTAAAACCTGCAGATTTCATCCGTGGCAGATATTGCACGGCCCGATGAAGCTCGGCTCGCCACATACACGCAAAGTTTTATCGGCGTATTTGGCTCGTGCCATATCAAATCCGTTAAGTTATCCGCTGGTGTATGGGAAGCTATCTGGGATAATATTAGCGGTGTACTTAGGTGAAAAATGACAATTTTGCACAATCGTGGGTGTGGCATTGCACCGACGACATTATTTATTTAATGGGCCTTAATATCCGAAATGACCGTTTTTAGTTCACACCAAGAAATAAAAACTCCCTTATTTTTATCAGACAATTTTTATGTCAAAAGAGGATGCTAGGCACAACAAAGAACACACTTGATATTAATAATCAGAGAAAAAACGTCTGTAAGTAAAAAATTTCGAGGAATGTTTGTCACGCTAGATTTATAAAATTGAGTACAACGACACACCCTCTATGAAACTTGTGTAGTACTGATCGCGCCACAAAACAGATAAAAGGTTAGAAATGCGAACTACGTAGAAAACCAGAAAAACAAAGATTCAAGTTGGCCACCAGTCCACCCCGAGCGCTACGGTAGGCAATTTATTGCGGATGGCGGGTAGTTCAAATAACTCGTTTTCAAATTGCTGGTTTACTGTTTAAACAATATTTGAGATTTTTAAAGACGTTTTATCGCTTTTTGAGTTAATTCACTCTAAAATATCATGTATTCACTAAATTTCAGAATTTAATGAATGTACCTATGTATTTTATATAAAATTATACCAAAAAAGCAATAAACGTTATTAAAAATCAAATATTGTTGTTATTTATAAATGCCGATGTAAATAACAAACAAAGCTTATGAAAAAAAAATTCAAATTTATTTAAACTTTACCCAAAAAAATAATGTGTGCAAATTCTTATAAAAATTGGTATTGACACAATAGAAATACTTTATAGGTACAAATAAAAAATGTTTTGTATAAAATAAACCAAGAATGTTACTAATAACAGTGACGTGACTAAAATGGTTCCAAGTGTTTCATGAACCCAAGCTTGCTTGAGGCAAATAAGTGAATTCTTGACATTTGGCCATTGCTCCAAAAAAAAGTGTTTGCTTCATCTTAAACCCATGTCTTCTAGTTACGCTACTGACTGTTAATACAAAATAGCAATTAGCTGTTTACGTTCTGCACACTTTCTTAGTTCAAGTTCAAGCAAATTCAGTAAGTTATTTGTCAGTTTTGACCAATTTACAAAAGAATCTTATTCCTCCCTTACTTTTCTCTTAAACTTAGCTCAGTCAAGTGGTAAAGATGTAAACAGTTTATAGCCTCTGGCAGAAGGAAAATAGTAAAGACCAATGATAAACTATTGTGACATTTAGTGCCGGTACTTTAGGCACTGATTAATTCAGATTAGTAATAGTAGTAAAATTAGTTAGTAAAATAATCACGGTTTTCAATGTGCCAATGTCAATAAAAATTTGAAGGTTTTGGCACATTAGAAATCATGATTATTTTATTTATTTTAATCGTCTATCAAGTGAGTTAATCAATGCCAAAAGTACTGGCACTAAATATATTTTCCTTCTTCCAGTAAACACCTCTTTACTAGAGAAAAAAATTGACAAAAAAAACATAACCGTCAAGGTACCTCCTTGAAAGTTCCAGTTTCCAGGTAAAAAATGTATTGGTCAGGTGTAAAATGTTGCCTTCAGGTGTAAAATCTCTTAGCCAGGTGCAAGATGTCTTAGCCAGGTGCGGGTCAAATGTTGCAGCCAGAGTTAAATTGTCACACAGTATTTGGGTTCTATAAGGTGTCCATGCAACAGAAAAAAATGTTTATGATTAGTACCAAAATGACTGGACGACTGAACGGAATATTTTAGAATGCCAGTAAAAAAATTTGTACTACCAGGTTCTACGGAATGTGGAAGTGATCAGTGTCGGACTGGGACCCTTAGGGCCCACCGGTCCCGAGGGATGTAAGGCCCCATCATGCCAACTGCATAATAAATTCTAAGTTTAAATACATTTCAGTTAATGGCTTGACTTGTACCAATTTACACCTTAGGGAAAAAATCCAAATTCCGACGGACAGACTAAATGGGATAATATAAAATCTTTTTTTGGACACTATACAGCATAGTGGCGTAAAAAATTAATGCATTTTATCACTTCATCATACGCAAACGATACCTACCTATTAATGATATGAAGCAAAAACTCACAAAATATAATCACGTTCCATTTATTATTATAACCGACAGAAAACCGAAAACCTAACCTGTGGATCACAGAACACAAAAGGATTAGCTGTGGACGGAATACATGACGCAATGGCGAACCGTTCGGGTTAAATCGCTGCAGGTGCCTTACCGATGTTGCCATGCATTTCAGAAAATAATATTGTATTTACCATATGAAAATTGACAAACTATACTTAAACTATTGTTAGATAAACACCATTTAAATGAAAAATAATTACGAAAAGGGTCCTTTTCATGAGGGCCCATCCACGGCCGACCCGATAATCTGCGGGACCCGGTGCAAAATATCCGCGCGGGGCCTTTAATGTCATTAATCTAGGCCCTGGCGTACCTCTCCTAGATCCAGGGCTGCCCGAAGGCCCCGCGTTGCGCGGGACATTTCTTAGCGAGGGGCCCTGTGCGGGTGTATCGTCTGTATTTGCCTCCGGCCGGCTCCGGGCCTCACCCGTCTTTTCTCTGGGGGCCTACCGGTCTTTTGACTGGTGGACCGGCGGCCCAGTCCGACACTGGAAGTGACCCTAAAACTTCAGAAGGCAAAAGCTCAGGGCACCTTTAAGAACAGCATTTCAATTAAGCTTTTTTAAAACTGAGTTCTTAAATTGATATTCATCGAAATGATCTTCACAAATCCTAAAGTTCTTGCACTGAATGTCACGATTAATATTACAATAATTGTTCTTCCACACTCTTAGTCTTTCAACATCAGTAAGAAGAAATGTATAGAAATGCTTCCTGACACAATTAGGGTCAGATAAAGATCTAAATGCACTCTTGCAACCGGGATATTTACAGTAATACTTGATTTTGGTTATTGAGTGGGCGACAGGTCATCATAGATACTGATAGAGGCAAATAAGGAGCATACACTTAAATATAATAATAATAATAATAATAATAAACGACTTTATTTAAATATGTTCCAATAATATACATATATCCATTAAAGAAAAAAGAAACATATATATATATACATATATATTCCACTAATCAAGAGCAAGGCGCTATTTAGCTAAAGCAGCTATTTTTACATATAACCTTGTGCTTGCTTAGACAAAATACGTACTGCGATTGTAGAGAAAAACATGTTATAAAATATTATTCACATGAAAAATCATTACAATAACAAAAATAAAATAAATGAAAGATATCAAAACAAATAAACAATACCCAGTCATCCTTCGTTTTATCCCTGAGTAAGATACCTTCTATATAAATTCTTAAACATTTGAACATTTAATTTTTTATCCTCCCGTGGAGCCTTGTTGTACAGGTGCACGGCCTGGTATGAAAAACACTTCCTAAACATGGCCGTAGAGTGCCGTGGAATACAAAATAAACCCCTGTTTCGGGTATTAAGCCCATGAATTTGATTATGAGCGACAAGTTTGTCATTAAGGTACTGAGGAGTTGCGGAAGTTATAACTTTATGGACAAACACTGCCAGATAAAGTTCTCTCTGCTTATCCATTCTGAGCCACTTCAAACTATTAAAATGCTCCGTTATGTGATCAAACTTTCGTAGACCACAAACAAAACGGCAGCAGGAGTTTTGTACTTTCTGAATCCTATTTTGTTGAATCACACTCAAGAATGGCCCATACACAAAATCACAATATTGAAAAAACGACAACACCAACGATTGAAATAACGTTACTTTCAACCCTTTAGGCAACACATGACGATTGGCATATAATAACTTTAAATTAAAAAATGATTTTTGTATCAACGAACCAACATAGGTTCCAAAATTAAGCCTCTCATCAATCAACAGCCCCAACGATTTCACCACCGTCTCAACACGCAAGGGTGTGCCATCCACACTCAGATCCATGAGCGGGCTAACCCTGTCAGCCCTTACACCACCAAAGTAAATGACCATTGACTTGGCTGGATTTAATTTAAGATTATGCAGTGTCGATAGGTGGTTGATTTGATGATTTGATGATGATTGATGTGATGTTCCTGAGGTGCAAAACTAAAACTCATCTGGATATCATCCGCATAAGCCTGATAGGAACAATTAGTTATGCTATTTAATATTTCAGCAGAATATATTAAAAATAACAGGGGGCCCAGGATGGAACCTTGGGGAACTCCTGACTTCACAAGAAGCGGAGAGGAAACAATTCCATCAAGTAGAGTAAACCCGGGCAAAAGTCCGCACCTAGTTTATTAAATGGCATAAACGACATATCATTTAGAATTTGGTTTTTACTATGTAGTAGAAAGATGAACCAAACATGAAAGCAGAGGTTGCCGTGACTAAAATCTATACTTTCCTGGATCCCTTTGCTGTACTTACATAATTTAAATTTAGTGCGCAAACGGACTTTTGCCCCAAGGTCCGGGGCAAAAGTCCCACAAGTATGGGGCAAAAATCCGATACCAGGGGTAAAAATCCCACTAAGGTTTTTACCTAAATGCTAATTATTATTGTTAAAAACATATTATTTTAAAAAGGTTTAATTATAAAAAAACATTACAAAAATAAAACAAACGTTTTATAAACTCAACAAAACTAAGAATAAATTTATATAGGTTGTGTTTATCTACACGCCATAACTTAGAACATACATAGGTCACCACACCACATATAAATTTATCATTCTTAGAAAAATAAAACAAACTTCTTAAAAACTAAACGAAAACAAAGAGTAAACGTATACGTTTTACATTCTATAACTCTTCAGAGCAAAAGTCACATATTAATTCACCAGTCTCATAGCAGGAACAATTTTCGTGCCACCATCGCTGGCACCTATCACATTTAATCCAGTCTTCTAGTGGGGGAGTCACATATTTGTCGTCACATGCAGGGCAAAAAATATCTGTTTGCTTGGATTTCTTAGCAGGGCGTTTGTTAATTAAAAATTGAGTTGCCCTTTTTGATCGCTCTTTTTCCATTTTTATTTGTCTTTCCATTTTTAATTCTTCTTCATTTGGCGTCGAGGTCAATATTTTAGATTTTTTTCCTTTTCTTTGCCTTGTTTGCTTTTCGGAAATTTTAGGAAACGGTAAAATATCACGTGGGGATTTAAGACCTAGATCCTCGATTTTCTGCGGAGCAATTGTTCCAACGTTACCCTGATGGGCTCTATGTATAGACGATTGTGGGGTAACCCTACCTGAAGCAGTTACTTTCTGATTCTCATCAGCTCCTGAAGTAGACGGTTGCGGAATAACCCTGTCTGAAGCAGTTAATTTCTGGTTATTGTGAGCTCCTGAAGTAGACGGTTGTGGAGTAACCCTACCTGAAGCAGTTACTTACTGATTCTCATCAGCTCCTGAAGTAAACGATTGCGGAATAACCCTATCTGAAGCAGTTAATTTCTGGTTATTGTGAGCTCCTGAAGTAGACGGTTGTGGAGTAACCCTACCTGAAGCAGTTACTTTCTGATTCTCATCAGCTCCTGAAGTAGACGGTTGCGGAATAACCCTATCTGAAGCAGTTAATTTCTGGTTATTGTGAGTTTCTGAAGTAGACGGTTGTGGAGTAACCCTACCTGAAGCATTTAGTGTCAGATTCTCATGCATTTCTAAAGGAGACTGTTTTGGAGAATCTTTGGCTGAAACTAATTTTTGTCTTAGTGAGCTAAGTGGAATCTCTTCGTCGCTAGACATATCTTCTGATTGATTTTTGCCTATATGACTCTGTTTTTCGTGTTCATCGAGAGCATTTGGTTCATCTGAAGTTCTATCAGTTATATCGTCTTCCGTCTGGTCCGTCACAGAAGAAGGTAGAAAATCTTCATCCGAGAAGATATACCTATTAAGTGGAACTATTCCACAAGTCCTGAATGCGTTGGCAGCTCTTTCAATAGTACATGTCTTTGAATATGCGTCACCAAATAATTTAGCTACTTCAGATTTGGTGATTGTTCGACCAGGGTTATTAACTAGCCACTGATCACAAAAATCTCCATAAAAATCTTTCAGTGATTTAAAAAAACCACGATCTAGGGGCTGGGTTTTATGACTGGAATGAGGCGGGATACTCAATAAATGCTTGCCCTTGCATGTTTCTGAAAATGTTCTAGCCATTGACTAAACAATTCCATATTTATGTATCCTGAATCAGATATAAACATTTTTGATTCTGCAGGAGCTCCATTCATAAGTTCTGGTTCCATCCTCTTCCTTGGGAAAATTAGAGCTGGGGGAATGTAATGGCCACCAGCGCTGAAACAGCAAACAGCGGTTACTAACTGCCCTCGCTCAGCAGAGGTAACTTTGTTGACACTCCGTTTTCCCTTATTAGTAATTACTTTAGGTATTTTATTTGGTACAGTTGTGATTCCCGTTTCATCCATATTGTACACACGACTAGGAGAAAAATGGTGTTTGGAATAAAGTTGTGTCAAATTATCGTAAAAGGTTTTAACTTGTTGTCTATTGAACCCCATAATTCTGCCGACGCTGGTCTTTTGAGGAATCCTTAATGAAAGTTTATGGCGCGATAAGAAAGATTGGATCCAATGTTCGCCAGCCATTTTCGTGGTGTTATTGAAGTGATGTGTGATGTTGTTTTGTGAGGCAAATTGATAAGCTAGGTGTCTAAATAATTTATTAGTAACCCCGTAAAATCTGAGGTCCATCTGACGACAATGATCAGCTAAAGAAGCCTCCTGTTCATCAGTAAAAGTTCGCTTGAACTTACCCAGTTTTGTAACCCCAAAACCAAGCTTTAGTCTCTTGCGTAACGACGATTCATCAACCTTGAAATCTTTAGCTATGGATCTAATCGAACAGCCTTGTCGTTGCTTTGCCTTCGCTTAATCTATCATACTTGGCGTTATTGGTTGCCTTGTTGTTTTTCGTTTATAATTTCTGCAATAAAATTTTCAAAATTAGCTTTGAGGTAAAAGTCCGCATACCTGGGGCAAAACTCCGCACAGCGCGGACTTTTGCTCCGAAGTGTCTGGCGATATATTAAGGAATGTAGCCGCCATGTTGAATAAAATTAAAACTGGTCCAGTGGAGATTATGAAAGCTTTAATATCACTCTTCGAAACTACTGCATAATTTTTTTGTTGTCACTTATTTTATTAAATCTACTACTTACGATACACGTACAGAAAATTACATTAAAAATTGAAATTTACGACTTACCTCATTTTCTCGAAGCGTGCACATTCGGTCATCACCTAACTCACACTGGAATACAAACTGCAGAAGTGTATTCTTTTGATAGACGGGATGAAAGAATTACTTCACACGCGGCGGCGCTGTAAGCAATAAGACTTTTACCCCGGTGCGGACTTTTGCCCGGGTTTACTCTACCACTCGTTGGGACCTACCAGCCAGATATGACTTAAAAAAACCCACAGAGAGATCATTAAACCCATAATGTCTGAGCTTTTTACACAGCAGCCCATGATTTATCGTATCAAAAGCCTTTGCGAAATCAAGCAATATCAACCCCGAAACACGGCCCTTATCCAAGTCATTGACAACTGTATCCAAAACATTAGACAGTGCTGCAGCGGTACTGTGACCCTTTTGAAATCCTGACTGTGATCGGGGAATAATACTGCTTAAGGCACAATACTCGTTAACCTGATCGTAGATAATTCTCTCCAATACCTTAGACACTACAGGCAGCAAGCTTATCGGCCGCAGATCTCCAAGGGATTCGGGTTTGCTATTTTTTGGCAATGGTCTGACATTGGACAACCTCCATGCTAAAGGAAAATAGCCATTCTCCAAACATACATTGACGAGATGAGTCAAAAATGGCAACAAAAATGGGCAGCAACATTTCAGCATTGAAAGAGATATGTTGTCTGCACCATAAGCATTTGATTTTATTTTGCTTAATGCATTATTAATTCGTTCCTCATCCGCCATTCTAAACTGAAAAGTATTATTGGAGTGTGGATGCTGATTCCGATAATGGTTAACCATCTGAGTGCAGTCATTTTCTTGAAAAACCGAAGAAAAGTATCCATTTATCTCTTCAACATCGCGTAGGTTCTCAGGAATTTCATTCCTAGTATCCTGCCGGATGTTCATATCACGCAATGTATTCCAAAGTTCCCTGCTAGAACCCTTTCTGACCACTCCACCAATATGTGCTTTTTTTTGTCTTCTAATGCAATTTAGGGTTAAGTTTTTTAGATGCTTATATTCGTCCCAGTCATTTCCAGAATTAGTCAGTTTAAATCTAGCATGAGCCCTATCACGATCCTTCATTAACTGTTTGATGCCTTCTGTTAGCCAAGGTGCCTTAGGTTTAGTGACTCTGACTGTTCTTATTGGGGCGTGTCGATCAAAAAGACTATTAATTAGATCGGTAAAAAGACTCACTTTGTTATCCATGTTTTGTTCATAAACAACATTTAACCATGGCTGAGATATCAAATCGAGATAAAATTGAGGATAGCTGAAACTTTTGAAATTTCTGTACGTGATGAATTTAGGTTTAAACTTTATTACTTTTAGGCCCAGCTCACATATGGTAAGCTTGTGGTCCGATATTAAATCAGCAGAAACAACGCTCGAAGATACAACCAGCTCACGACTAGAAACAAATATAGGATCTATTAAGGTGGAAGTGGATCTACAGACTCTGGTCGGTTCGTTAATTACCTGGACAAAACCATACGCATCAAAACACTCCGTCACAGGATTATCATTATTCAACAAATTCACATTGATATCACCCATACAGACAACATGATCAACGGTCGGCAGAACAAGGGACAAAACACCATCAAAACTATCCAAAGAGAGACGGACGTTGGTCGCCGGTGGCCTATAGAAAACTGCCACAGCAAAGTTTAAATGATTGACATTAATTTTCACCCAAATTTGCTCAATATAAGTTTGAGCAACATTAACCTCCAGCTGCTCTACCTGTAACGTGTTCCTAACATGCAACGCAACTCCCCCTCCCCTAGTTACACGATCTCTCCGATATTACCTGTATCCATTAATTAGAAACCTATCACTGTGTGAATCACCCGACAGCCAGGTCTCAGAAATGCCCACAACATCCAGATCGTTAGCCCTAATCAAGTCAACAAGTTCATTAAAGCTGGTAAAAATTGACCTTACATTAATGTGGCCAAATTTAATATTACTTTTTTTTATTATTAAAGATAAACTAATGATAACCTAACAACTGTTAAAAAAACATATCATCTAACTATAGCGATAAAATACAAGCTAGAAAACATAAAATTAAACCAAACATCAAACGGAATTGTCTTATTTCAAAGTGAATATATTTTAGGATGAACTCAACACATTACTACACTGAGTGTTCATGCTGATTTTGCTGATTACTTTTTCAAATGCACTTGCAGGCGTGTCGACCTCATTCTAGTTGAAACAGTAGTGGGGGTTCCGCCAGATTTACTTTTGTCGGCCTTACTAGTACCGGACCAGCTGGAAGTAGATCCTGACCTATTTTTATTAGATGCAACCAGAGTACTACTGCGTTTTTCTGCGACGGCGCCGACGTTGTCAGCAGTAGCGGCGCGTGTATTTGGAGGCGGGGGGGGGGGCGAACCCTGCTTCGGGCGGAAAAAAGTTACCTAAAGTACCTAAAGCTACATTTAAAAAAAAGAAAAAACAATAAGGTGTTTTAATACTTTTATTCATCGACCCAAAATGGCTTGACAAAAAGAACGAAACAAGAAACATGTAATTTTTATTAGAAATTAAGTCTTCGAGTTTTTACCATTTTCAAGTTATCTAAAACAACGTCATAATTTATTTCTTGAGTCAATTCAGATTCTATACTTAAAAGTGCTAAGCTGTTAATTCTGGTTTGTGTCGATGAAGACCTTGCATAATTGTATATGGGACCTAGTCGACTAAATGACCGCTCAGCACCGGCACTATTGGTTGGAATGGTGAAATATAGTCTTAATAATTTACAAACATTCGTAAAAGATGCCTCTAAATTATTGCTAATTAAAAATAGCATATATTCATCAATTTCAAGTAAATTATCTTTTTTTATTTCATTTAATAAACTACAGAAAGATTCATATTCTCGCACTACATTTGCGTCAATATCTCTATGATAAAATACTTGTAAGTCCATTAAACTGTTGATGTTATTTTCATTTACACCGATAGTTGTCAAACTCTGAAATTTTTGACACAAAAGGTGAAAATCTGAAAATCTGTTTTCTAATGTTACAATAAACGTATCCAATGTAACGAAAAATACCGAAACTTTAAACTCGTCCTCATAGTTTTGAAACTGGTGGTCGTCCTGAATATCATCATGAAATTTTTTTGTTTTTTTAGGTCTTTTATTTGAAAAAGTTGTGGTTGAACCACATTTTCTGGCTAAATCTAAAGCTTGGGTTTTAAAAGTATTAAACCAGTCCTCATTTCTAAGTTTTTTTAAATCATTTGGCACTGATATTATTAAAGATGCAGCAGTTGCTATATCCATTTTGGGGTTTTGCATGTATTTAGACAAAGTGTCAATTTTTCCTAGAATGACTCTCCAAAAGCATAGTAAAAATTTAAACTCAAGTGTTTTTATAGACGACAATATACCAGAAGATTCGGCCAATTGCTTAGCTGTGGTGTTTTTTAATTCTCCTTCAATTATCTTGGCGCAAGTTTCTTCTATAACTTGCATGTTACAATAAAATGAATCTACAGCTCTAATATGACTAGCCCACCTTGTCGTGGATAACTTTTTAGGAGTAAGTGTTGGCTGCTGGGAGGTTAAGCTTTCTTGCTGAATATTACGAAACAGTTTTACTCGAGGAAAGCTCTCGGTAATAAATACATACGTTTGTTCAAGGATTCCAAAGAATAATTTAACTTGAACGTTGCAGTGTGCAGCTTCAATCAAAACAAGGTTTAATACGTGGGCACAGCAGTGAACGTAAATTGCTTCCGGTACAATATTTTTTATTCTACTCTGAAGCCCGTTTAGATAACCTGACATGGTGCTGGCCCCATCATAGGCTTGTCCCCTGCAGTTTGTTATATCAATGTCAAGTTTTTTTAATTCTTCTGTAATTGTATTGAAGTATGTCTCGGAAGAACCATTTTCCAGTGTTATAAATTTAACAAACCTTTCTTCTGGTAAATCTAGCTCGTTAACAAAACGAAACGATAAAGACATTTGCTCATTTTTACTAAAATCAAGTAAGGAGTCAACAATTATGGAATAACAGATTGCCTGTTTCACTTTGTAGACTATTCGTTTAAGAGTTTCTTGTGATAATTCATTTAAAATCTCATTTTGAATAGAGTGAGAGGTGTACTTAGCAACTTTTGAGACATCTTGAAAATAGCTAGCTAAAACGGCATCATACTTTTTAAAAAGATCCAATAGTTCCAAGAAATTACCTTTATTTTTACTCATCACTTTCATCATGTCCTCTTAGGGGCAGGCATTGTTTTGCAAGAAACAAAACGATATCAAACAATCTTTTTAGAGCTTCTCGATTTCTTATTATTTCATTTTGTTCTTTTTTTAACTGCTCCTGAATTACTGTAGAGTCTTTCTGAAGTCTTAGTTTTGTTATAATAAATTTTATATGAAGCGATCTGTGAGCCTGACTCTCTTCATGTAGCCGAATTTTTTCCAGGCCTTTTTTAAAATTGTCCAAACCTTGATTTGGATCAGACCATGCGGTTCAAATGTCTGACGAAAAAAGCCAGCAGGAGAAACAAAACATTTTATTTGCTTTTGGAGAATAAATAAGCCAGCTACGTATTTTCCCCTTATTCCTATACCAGCCTGAGTGAAAATGACGTTTATCTTCGCTATTAATAGGAAAATTAAAATCATCGTTCAATCCGGGTTGACATGGACCTGTGACAATTAAATTTCGAATTTTCTCATTTGACATGGCTACTTCGTGTTTAAATAGAGCGGGATCACTTGAATATTCGTCGTTTGGTAAATTATTTGGGTTTAACCAAGCTAAAAAAAATATAATTAACACAATATTCATCTAGTGGGAAAACCAGTAATTGTTTTTTTTATCGCATTAGCTTTCTTGCAGTTTGCCAAAATAAAAGCACAACAATACCTTTGTTTACGTTAATAAAAATGACTACTTTTTTAACTATTCTAAGTAAATTTTAAGAAAAAAGAACTATTTAAAACCAACCATCACCAGTACTATCACCGTCACTACTTTGTTCTTGTTCATCATGGCTATTCCTACTTTCACCTATAGCACATTTGATACTGAATTTAGAGTTGCCACCTTGCATATCTACATTAGGTCTACAGATTTTGATGCTACTATCACAATCACTATCAGATTTGGTGTCAATAACATTAATATTAGCCTGACTACAACTAGGCTCTTGTTGGTCCGGCCGGAACACTACAAAATCATAAATGTGCATAGGGAGACTGGGGCACATTTGAACAAAAACTCGTTATTTGCGAAAAAAACACATTTTCTTTATTTTAATTTATGTTTTTAATTTTTTTTTATGCTCTATTACTAATTAAGAGTAAAAACATAGTAACAAGTTACAAAAACTAGGACTATATATTAGTGAAAAGATTTTTTTCTTATAAGTCTACAGTTGTTCAAATGTACCATTGAGTCGGGGTAGATTTGAACATCCCAGGGGCAACTTTGAACAATTTAAAAAATAATAAATTTTCACTCATTTATGACTTAAACTTAAATATAAATGAGGTAAAAATAGAACTAAATGTTTATATAAAATATATTATGTTACATTATTTTATCCCTAATAGTCGAAAGATCTGCAGGAAAAGATAAGACATAGGCGGATCTCGCTGTTTCCCCTGATATATTTAGGGTAGGCAGCTTTAACTTTATGTCTTCTCCGTTTATCTCGCTGATGTCATCTTTTTCTGGAAAGTAAAATTTCCACGTTTCATCTTTCTTCTTCATAAATTTAACTCTGAAGTTTTCTTCCAATTTACCTTCAATCTGTCCCACGAACAATAACCGAGATTTGTTTGTGGCAAATGACACAAGAATAAAATCATTTATGTTTAAACTTCTCGTATCCAAGTCTTGACTGTCCAAATCGCTAAATGTTTCCAAGTCATCTGAGGATTCATCATGAAGTGACATGCTATCAGATGGAGAATCTGGACTGATCAGATTCAATATCATCACAGAATGTTTTATATACATTTTTCTTAACTTTCTTGATTTTCTCTTGTTCAAGTTTTGCAGGCTTTCTTTTCTTTGCCTGTCTTTCGATTCTCTCGTCCTCGAGTCTTGTCTTTTCAGGTGTTTCAGTTAGAATGTGAAAAAGGTAGAAAAAAGGGAAAGTCCCTTTTTTCTACCTTTTGCCGATACAGATCTAGGACCAGCTTTTGGATATGGCCGAATATCCTTAGGCGACAACATCGCAATAGGCTTAAGATCAGCATTGGTTTTTGATAGCATCGGATCATTATCTTTGCTGCATCCAGGTGTGATAGGGCTGATTAAACCAATAGATGGCAAGGATGTATCTGACACATTGTTAGTTGGAAGATTCCGATCAGTCACGTATGCACTCATAAAGTCCTCATCGCTGAAAGCTAGACGATTTAAGGGCCATAAGCCAGTCTTACTAAATGATGAAATAATGTTTGACCTTGTGAAAGACGCGTTAAACGCAATATTCACCAAAGATGGCAATGTATGTATGGAAATGGTTTTGCTTGGATTGCTGATCAACCAATCATTTTGGGCTATTTTGGTCTTGGTTTTAAATGGGCCCAAAACTCCAACGTCAAGAGGCTGGAGTTTGTGGGAGCAATGGGGTGGAAACGTAACAAATGTTATGCCATTGTCGCGAGCATATTGCACTGCTTCAAGAGAGCAATGGCTTTCATGGTTATCCATAAGGATGAGGATAGGGTCATTTTGGCTGCACTTTGTCTGGCGTACAATATGCTTGAGGACATCCAAGAAAAGGGTCTGGGTCATCCAGTGACTTCTAGGACTGTTGGCTAAGATAAGACTTCCTGGAGGGCCATTTTCAACCATCGTATTATTGACTCTTGCCCGGGGGTATATAAATACTGGAGGCAATGCGTTTCCAGACGCATTTATAATCATACATAAGGTTATGGATTGTCCTCTTTCGGCGGAGACGGCTTGGCCGACTTGCTTAACGCCTCTTGGAGCAACAACATTGAGCGCTTGCATAACGGTCGCAACCCCAGTCTCATCGAGATTAAATATCTGAGCTGCTGTAAACGACTTGGATTGGAGGGCTCTCTCGTAGTTATCAAAAAATTCTTTCACGTTAGTTCTGTTAAATGAAGTCAACCGCGAGAGTGAAGTATTCTCTGGCTTGCGAATCGCAAGTTCTTTATGTCTCTTCATAAAACTGTAAAGCCAGTCATCTCCAGCTGATTTAATTTTATTCCAACTATCAGGAACTTTCAATTTTAATTGTGTAGCATAATCATAGGCAAGGACTTTGATTTGTTTATAGGTAAGACCATAACAAATTTTTGACGAGTTGATGGCGTATTCAACTAATGCTGATTCTTGGTCCTTTGAGAACACTTGCTGGCTCGAATATTTTGAATGAAAATCATGCTTGACAGAAGAAACTACAGTTCCATCATCATTCACATTGACCTTTTTAAGGCGATAGTATTAAGCAGTATGAGACATTCCATAATTTGCTGCAGCTTCTCGTAAAGTCATTCTTTGCTCCCGTACAGCATGTATAGCAGCTTGCATGTCTTCTTCATTGTACACAGGATCTCCTTTTTTCTTTTTATAGTTTCGTACCATACTGTATCTGAAAAACAAAAAAAGAAAATAATTTTGGTTTGTTCTAATGTTCCCCAGTTAACTTTAGTTCAAATGTGCCCCAGTTCTTTAGTTCAAATGTGCCCCAGTGTGCTATTTTTGTGTAAACTAACATTTTCGACATAACCAAGAATCAGAAACATAAAAACAAATATATTAAAAATAAGCTAAAACTTACCTCTTTCAAATAATATAACACTTATTCACTTTGGAAAAATAATACCAAAGCAACAACAGAAAATATAACCCAAAATTATTTTACCGTTTTAACACGTTAACATTCTCTTGCGTCTGGCGGCGTAATAACAAGTCTGCTCTCGACTGTGCAAATGGTCACGTATGCTTTCAGCAGTGTTGCCACCTGTATTAAAATTAATTTACTGAATTATTTAATGAGAGTTGCTAAAAATTAAAAGTTCAAATGTGCCCCGTGTTCAAATGTGCTCCAGTCTCCCCTATATAAGGGCTGAATAAATTCTTTTCAATTATGGACAAACCAATAGAGATAAAATTTTAATTTTTTTTTATAGATATGTCAAAGTACTAATATTTAAAGGAATTTTTATGATAACTGTTATTCTTTGCTGTAACTTAAGTTATTTTAATATACACAAAATAACAGAATTTAATTTAAACATGTCAGAGGAGTTGACTAAAATATACCAGCCGAATTGACTATTTCCAAAACTTGCCTAATGGTCTTTAGTTTACTATTTTTATTATGTGTAATTAAAACAGTCACGACTTACCACTAACTTACAATTCATTTTAATAAAATAAATACGTATTTAAAAATAGATATTAATTTAAATTCTCCTACTAATTTTTTGCAAATCGTTTTACTTTATTACTTACTTTTCTTTTGATACAAAGAAATTTAGTGTTGTCGACTGCGAAGCTGCAGCAGCCAAAAGTAGTTTTTTTGTCTGTTTTTTCTATAAGCAGCTCCAGACAGCTTTTTCTTATCTTTGGCTCTGGCAATACCACCCATACTTCTTAAATATTGTTTAAATAATCAATCACAATCACTAACAGCGCGACGCAGGGTAAATTTTCCCGATTAAAAGCTTGTTGCTTAATGGCAGTCAGGTGAGTCAGGCAGTGTTGCCAATGTTATAAATATGTTTAATTTATGCCACGTTTAAATAAAAATGCTTCTTCTTGCGCATTCACCCTTTTATGACTCGCCTTTAAATTTTTATTTAATATTAGAATATCAGTTTATTCCTCTAGATCTAGATGGATATAGTAAAACAAAACTTTACAATAAATATTTTTAGTAGGTAATGTTTATATTATTTAAATAAAATTAAGGGTTTAGAGTTCGCTAGGGGCGCCAGCCCTGGGGGGCGGGGGGGGGGCGATCGCCCCCTATACGCGCCGCGCCTGGTTGTCAGGTTCACCAGGTGGGGCTGTTGGGGGCACCGTATGGCGGTCCTCCGTACAAGGCCTCGGACTCCCAGGCGATTCAGAGTTAATGGATTCTGGGTTGCCTTGCGGTGTGCAGGGTGCACTAATGGACAGACGCGCAGGTGCTGCAGTAAAAACGTTTTCAGTGGCGGTATTGTCGACTATTATGGGTTCAGGTGTTAGTGATCTATGGTTTACAAGCTGTTGATATCCGTAAACCTCATCGCCGATATGCAGCTTATTGCCTCTAATATAGGCTACAAGTTTCTTACCCTTTGCCTCCTTTCGATTTTCAACTAAAACCCTATGTATCTTCCTATCTTCAGGTGAGAGATCATGAGCAATTGAAATATTCTTTCCTTTCAACTTAAATATATTCTTAAAAATTAGCGTTTTCGTGATATATGTAGCGAACTGTACTACAATAGGCCTCTTGGGATTATCTGATTTACCAATATGGTATATATTATTTATTTCGTTTAAGTTGAGTTTTACGCCCAATAGGTCTTTGAATTTGGATATAATCCGGCTAGCTAGATCCGCGTTGCGATGATAAGTTTGTGCTAGACCAAAGACAATGATGTTATTTTTTCGATTTCGCTGTTCCAATACGTCCAGTCGTTTCTTGAGTTCACAATTTTCACTTTTTAAGTCTGCAATAGTTTCGTTCAGTCCGGTTATGGCGACACCAAGTTGTTTTATGGTGTCTTGAAGTTCGGACTTACTTCCGCTGATTAGCTTTTTAATTTCTTCCAGCTGAAAGTTATTGCTTATGTCCCCATAGTCAACCATAGTGAGCGCTCGATAATTTCTCAACAATGTGGCAACGTCGCATAAAAATTTGACATAAATTCAGTGTGTACTGTTGTATTTGGTAGAGATTTTCACACTTTTCACCATAATTTTTATATACACAGATAGCTTAGACACTAATTTAGATATGTGCGTTATTCGAGTAAATTATTTAGTTTGAATAATAACTCAAATTAGCTAAACTCTACGTTAAAAAACAAAACAAACACACACAACGTTGCCACCAGTACGTTAAATATAACACTTAAAGTATTAAATGACAAAGAGCAAAATGAAAAACTTACACGAGGCTGAACATTAAAACTCCTTCGGCATGACTTGTCTTACAGTTCTATTTGCATTTGCTTGGGCTGTGAATATGTACCTCTTCTATAAACTATTGTTTGTAGATCTTTTTAAAGAGAATGCTAAAAATATTAGAAAAGATCCAATTTGAATTTCAAAGTTCAGCAAACCTAACCTTCAAAGCGTAAATTTTGCATTTAGGTTACATACCTGTGATATAAGGTCGCGTAACCATCCTAAAATTCTGCAAAACTTGTGAAACGGTCTGTAAAGGATTAAAACGGTAAATTATGACATACAAATTTAACAAAAAAAAATAAGTTCTTACCAACAATTCGTTCGGGGGTTCACATTTCACAAAATTGACAGAACTTTATCTTCTTTTTTTATCAAGAAAACGGATATAATAAAACACTTGAGTGAGTTGGCGTAATATATATTGTATTTTTAACAAGGTCTGTCTCTTTTTATAGATTAATATTATTAGAGAGATAGCCGAGAGCATAATTTGCAAGTCTGATGTGTCGGAAAAGAGAACATTATAGTGACCGTTCGACGAGCCCTCTGGTGGACTGGTGGGCCTAACTATTCAAACTAGGTTTTGTGACGGTTTTCTTGTTGCAGAGTCACCCATATGAGTTTCACCCATGTGGATCGCGCCTTTTTAATTATTGGCGGAGGCTAGAGTGGTATGTGGTAGGTATATGGAGGGAGGTATTTCGGCGTTGCCGGATTGTGGACAAAGCGTTTGTAGTTTGAGAAATCGGCAGTGGGCCTTATTATCCGCCGGGCCTTAATTGCCGCAGTTACCTTACCGTAAAGATATCTATGATATGAATGTTCCTATGATGAAGGCACTTAAGAATGTTCTAATCATCCCTCTCACTAAGCCCCTGAACTTAAGCATTAAACATAAAATTTTCCCTTTGTGCTTTAATTGTGCTAAAGTAATACCCACATACAAAATAGGGGAAAAAAGTGACATGAATAACTACCGCCCAATATCATTGATTCCGGTCCTATCTAAGATATATAAATGTATTTTAAAAGGACAGCTATGTAAGTTTTTCATTGATAATAACTTGTTTACTGCCAGTCAATTTGGCTTCAGGACTGGCTCTTTCACTACCGTGGTCATTTTAGATTTACTCGAGTACATGGTGGACGCTTTTGAGGGGGGCACGTGATAGCGACGTACTGCGACCTCTCAAGAGCCTTCGACTGCGTGTCTCAAGAGATGGTCAGATTTGTCGGAAGAGGAACTTCGCAAGGCGGGGTGCTGTCACCAACACTCTGGCTAAGAGTTTTGAATAAAACTCTTATAACATTAGAAAGGGCAGGATTAAAGTGGCTGCATATGCTGATGATTTAGTTATACTGGTGTCAGGCAAATTTCTAAACACCATCAGCGATCTAACAGGAACAGCGCTGCAAGATCTTCAACGCTGAGCCTCGAAATGTGGCTCGCCAATTAACCAAGAAAAAACGGAGCTAGTTCCAATCACACGCAGAAGGGTGATCGAGAACGTCAGGTTCCCAGTCCTGGTCAACAATACTTTAGTGCTTAAAGAAAAAGCAAAGTATCTGGAACTGATACTTGACTCCAAACTAAACTGGGTCAAAAGGCGTCATTGCGTTCTATGCTTGCAAAAAATCCATTGGTAAAAAGTGGATTTTGAAACCCGATATAGTGTAGTATAAGGTGTAGTGTAAGTAAGGTATAGTATAAGGTAAAATTAAGACAGTTAGTATTTTACAGTATTTTACCTATTTTATTAAATTAGTTTATATTATTAAACATTGGTTTAGATTGACAAGGTTACAACCATGAACGTAAGGTGCCAGCTTTGCTTGTAATTGATAAACATAAACATATAACATATAACAAACCGTACCATAGTTTAAGGTTACCCAAACATATATATATTTTGATGAACTAGATTTAAAAGAATATAAGTTAAGAGATGATGATTTGATGATTTTAACATTTTGCTACTATTGTACTAATACCGTAATGAATATACGTCATTTTCGTTATCCAAAACCTGTGTGCTAATTTCGAACCAGGTAATCATCTTACATGGCGATCCTGCCAGCGGGCTTAAGTTAAGCCCTTGGTAAATATAAAGTGACTACCTAAGTGAAAGCAAACAAGTGAAACAAGTGAAGTGAAACAAGTGCAGATAGGGACAACAAATTCAAAACACGCAGAAATAACAGACTCTGGTGTCGTTAATTCGAATTTCATTGTGGAACAAGAGGCGATCCAGGCACCCTTGGACATTCGCATACTGTTGTATATCCTAACTGGAGCAGTCGTCCTGTTGTTGGTGTTGAAGCTCAAACAGATGTACCGCAGAACACTGAAGAAGGATTTATCAAGGAGTATGTACCTGAGGACAGCACCTAGGGATCCTGAAGCAATCTAAGTTCTTATAAACCCCGCAGATAAGCCTAAAGAAGAAGAAAAGTCACTCCATTTCATTTTGACCGCATTTGCATATGCGTAGTAGCAGTCCCAAGTCGAGCAACAGCCAAGCAGAACGTACTTGTGAGGCCTTAATGGAAGGTGAGGCAAAAGCCGCTCGTACGCAACGTGGGATTAGTTCATGGGCATCAAGGAGTTCCAGTACTTGTTAGAAGAGGCAAGGGTACTGTATAGGAATCTGAAAAAGGACTCCATCGAAAGGCGCAGCTCTAGGACTGTCACCGTAAGCAACTTAGGAAAACTAGAGACACTTGTAAGTGAGTTTAGCAATTTAAAAAATGAATTTAATAGGGTCCCGTCCCCACTAAAACCGTATTAATAGCCCAAGTCAAAGATTATGCCACACAGTTAGATAAATATTTTGAAGCTATTAATGAAGTTTTACAGGATAGGCTAAAAACCGCCGATACGAAAGAAACAGAATCTGTAGCAAAAAAACCCGATTCTGATTGTTTTGTTGAAGCTAGAAACATGAGTGAAAAATTTGATTTGAAAACGGCCGCGTCTCTGTTGCCGCGCATGGACGGCACTGAGAAAACGACAAAAGAGTTAATTGACGGCATCGAGTTATATGACGCATTGCTTGACGAGGCAGGGAAAAAGAGTTTAACGAATTATGTCCTTAAGGCAAGATTATCGGGTAATGCAAAAATAAGGTTGCAGAGCACATACGCAACGAATGAAGCCCTTATTACTGATATTAAAGCTCTTTTTCTCACCAAAAAGTCAGCGGGAGCATTGTCCGCCAGATTGAACGGTGCTAAGCAAGGGGGTAAATCAATCGAGGAGTTCGGTAGAACTATTGAAGATCTACTCCTGGACCTTACTATCGCACAGTCCGACGGGAATGACGAAGCTGTACGGGTGTTAACTTTCGTAAACGAGAAGCTTGCTATAAACGTATTTGCCAATGGGTTGCAGAGTAGCGACATGCGCACTATTGTTAAAGCACGTAATTACGACCGATTAAGTGATGCGATAAGGGCAGCAAAGGATGAGGAGCTTGGAAAAAGTGACACAGGCTCTCATCGGGTTTTTCATATCCAAAATAGGCACGCGAGTAATAGGGTCTTCAGAGGTCGAAATAATCGAGCAAATTTCAGTTCTTTTTCAAATAATAGGTCTCGTGGTCGGAATTTTTCAGGTCCCGCAGGGAATAACAGGTATAACAGTAATAACAACAATTACAGGTTTCAAAATAGGTCACCGAATTTTAGGGGCTTCCCAAATCGCGGAAGAGGTTTTCGTGGTAATAATAATAATAATAGGTCATATTGCATTAGGGACGAAAGTACTAGCGAGTCTAATCAATCAAGCGAAACATTAGAAAATCAGTTTTTTCGAGTCTAATAATGAATTTTTTATTTTTAATTTAAATGGTCTCAATTTTATTCAAGTCAAGTACAAAGGTACCAAATTAAATTTATTAATAGATACAGGTGCTTCAATTAGTGTAATATTTAAAACCTGTGTTGATAAACACGAATATGTAAACACAGCAACTAAAATAAAAATTAATGGAGTTACCGGCTCCACACTGTCTCATGGCGTTGCGAACTTGAAATTTAATATTAATAACAATAACAATAACAATGTAATTAATTTAAATCATAATTTTCACCTAATAGACAGTTTTGAGAATAAAATAATTGGAGTCTTAGGCTCTGATTTTTTCCAAAAATATAATGCCACTATAAATTACGAAAATTTTAATTTTTCATTTTTTCTAAAAAATAAAAATATCTCGGTACCAATGTTTTCAAAAGAAAAATCTTATTTTAAAATACCAGCTAGATGCGAGGTAATTAAATTTTGCAAAGTGAATAAAAATGAGGACTGTATTGTATTACCAGAAGAAATCGGAGACGGTATATATATAGCCAGTACTTTAGTACGACCACAAAGCAATATGATTCCAATAAAAATTTTAAATACCCGTGACATGGAAATTTCATTGACAAATTTTTATCCAAAGCTTGTAAATTTTAGCGATTACGAAACATGTTGTTTTTTAGAAACGGAGAATAATTCAGTAGGGCGAGTTGACAAATTGTTGAAATTAATTAATACTAAGCATTTAAATAAGGAAGAAAACTTTTCAATACAAAAAATTTGCGCTAAGTATTCGGATATTTTTCATTTAGATAACGATCCTCTTACTACGACTAACATCTACAAACAGACATTACGACTTAAGCCTGACGCGTCACCGTCATACGTAAAACCATACAGACTTCCTCACGCACAAAAGGCAGAAATACATAAGCAAATCGAAATGATGGAAAAACAAGGAATCATTGAAAAGGATAAAAGTGAATGGTCCGCACCATTGTTAGTTGTACCTAAAAAAGCCGACCAAACAGGCATTAAACGCTTTAGAGTTGTAATTGATTTTCGTTTGCTCAATAAAAAGTTACGAGACGACGAAAAGTTTCCATTGCCATCTATTACTGAAATTTTAGATTCATTATCTGGAGCTATGTATTTCTCGCATTTAGACCTGTCCCAAGGATACTACCAAGTGCCTTTGGAAGAGTCTAGTCGACCGTATACAGCATTTACGACCGAAAGAGGACAGTACCAAATGACACGACTTCCGATGGGTTTAAAAATTAGTCCAAGTGCTTTTTCTAGAATAATGACTATTGCAATGACAGGGTTAAATTATGACAGTTGTTTCGTTTATCTTGATGATTTAATTGTTTTTGGAAACAGTTTAAGGAATCATAACCAAAATCTAGTGAAAATTTTTCAGAGGCTTAGAGACGTAAATTTAAAATTAAATCCAAACAAGTGTGAATTTTTGAAAAAAGAAATTTTGTATCTTGGGCATGTGATTTCGGAGAAAGGTGTTTTTCCTGATAGGGAGAAAATAAAGGTCCTTCAGAGTTATCCCGTACCCAAGGATGCAAATGAGACTAAACGATTTGTTGCATTTGCAAACTATTATAGAAGATTTATTCCAAATTTTGCAAAAATTTCAATTCCATTAAATAATTTAACCAGGAAAAAAGTAAAATTTTGTTGGACAAATGAGTGTCAAAAATCTTTCGAAAAATTAAAAACCGCACTTATAAGCCCTCCAATCTTACAATATCCTAATTTTGATAAAGATAATATTTTCATTTTAAAAACCGATGCATCAGGGGGTGCAATCGGAGCAGTTTTGTCAAATATGGACGATAAGCCAGTTGCTTATGCCAGTAGGTCTTTAAATAAAGCAGAACGTAATTATTGTACAGTAGAAAAGGAACTTTTAGCAGTAGTATGGGCAGTTAAGCATTTCAGACCTTATTTGTATGGACGAAAATTTTCACTTGAAACCGACTGTAAACCTCTTATTTCACTTTTTGGTATGACTAACCCTTCTAGTAGACTCACTAAATCTCGATTAGTTTTGGAAGAATACGATTTTGATATTAAACATGTTAAAGGGAAAGAAAACGTCATAGCGGACGCGCTTTCGAGAATAGAAATAAATAATGAGGAGCTTAAAAGCTTAAGTAATAAAAATAATAATGAATCTTTATTTGCTACGACTAGAGCAGCCGCGAAGCGACAGACAGACAAAACAGATGACGTAGGTTGTAGTTCGGGTACTTACGAACGGATTGATCACCCGGGAGTAACAGAAGTACTGAAACGGCCTAAAGAATCGTGTGAACTCTGTCCAGTGTCAAACGCGAAGTTTATTGAATTATGTAAAAATGAAAATTACGATTGTAATATAGAAAATTTCGTCTATTTCAAAAATAAAAACGTCATTTATATGGGCCAGGATTTTCGATCGACGTTGACCAGGAAGGCATCGTTGAGAAACCTGAGTTCCGACGAAGCGGAATTTAAATTTCAGAACATCCGATCGGCGTTACCCTTAAGTGGATCGTTGAGGATACTGAAAGCTATATGTGATAAATATAATATCCGCGAATTAATAGTAATTAAAGACGGAAAGAGCGCTCAATTCTTAAGAGAATTATTAAAATATAAAAAGTTGATAAATGAAACCGGTATAAAAATATGTGTTATTAAAGACGTGCAAAAAGTATACGATCGTGAGACAAAGCAAATAGTGCTTAATGATTTTCATTTACTGCCGACAGGAGGTCATGCAGGAATAAATAGGATGTATAATAATGTTAAAAAATATTATTCATGGATAGGTTTAAGACAAGACGTTGAGGACTTTGTTAAAAAATGCGATGATTGTCAGAGGTATAAACATTCAAAACTAAGTATAGAGCCAATGACTATTACGCCTACAGCTGATTCAGCATTCCAGAGAATTTGTTTAGATTTAGTTGGTCCTTTAGAATCAGATGTTGATAACAATAAATATGTTTTAACGTTACAGTGTGATCTCAGTAAATTCGTGGAATGTTATCCTTTAAAAAATAAGGAAGCTGTAACAGTAGCCCAAGCGTTCGTTGAAAATTTTATTTTGAGGTTTGGAATCCCAGATGAGATAG
The DNA here is from genome assembly GCA_963920685.1 of Polydrusus tereticollis. Taxonomy (NCBI): domain Eukaryota; kingdom Metazoa; phylum Arthropoda; class Insecta; order Coleoptera; family Curculionidae; genus Polydrusus; species Polydrusus tereticollis. The sequence goes on along the minus strand of OY987330.1, from coordinate 84,763,420 downwards.
TGTCAGACCAAGGCACTGAATTCTTAGCTGCATCCCTTACGCAAACGTGTAAATTGCTTCAAATTAAAAAACTTAATTCAACGGCCTACCATCATCAGACCATAGGCGCATTAGAAAACTCTCATAAAACATTAGGAGCATACTTACGAATGCAAATAGCGAAAAACCCAACTAATTGGAGTAGTTGGATACCTTTTTGGTGTTTTTCCTATAACACTAGTGTTCATACTGAAACTCGGTATACCCCGTATGAGTTAGTATTTGGCAAAACGGCTAATTTACCTTCGAATTTGTTACGAGAAGTTGACCCTCTGTACAATTTTGATAGTTATCCTTTAGAGTTAAAGTATAGGCTCCAGCAAGCATGTGCTGATGCAAAAAGTAACTTGATGACGTCAAAAGGTAAAAGAAAGACTGTATATGATAGGAAAAGTAGCATAGTTAATTATAAGAGTGGTGATAAAGTGCTTTTGAAAAATAATTCGGGAACAAAAATGGACGCTTTATACAATGGACCCTTTACAGTGATAAGTGAACAGTCTCCAAATATTTTGTTAGATATAGAGAATAAGCAAGTTTTAGTTCATAAGAATAGAGTTAAGAAATATTTTGATTGATATAGATTGGTTGATTATTTCAAAAAAAAAATTCAGCATTAGCATTCGATTTTTTTTTTCTGCCGGCCGGAGGTGTAGTATAAGGTGTAGTGTAAGTAACGTATAGTATAAGGTAAAATTAAGACAGTTAGTATTTTACAGTATTTTACCTATTTTATTAAATTAGTTTATATTATTAAACATTGGTTTAGATTGACAAGGTTACAACCATGAACGTAAGGTGCCAGCTTTGCTTGTAATTGATAAACATAAACATATAACATATAACAAACCGTACCATAGTTTAAGGTTACCCAAACATATATATATTTTGATGAACTAGATTTAAAAGAATATAAGTTAAGAGATGATGATTTGATAATTTTAACATTTTGCTACTATTGTACTAATACCGTAATGAATATACGTCATTTTCGTTATCCAAAACCTGTGTGCTAATTTCGAACCAGGTAATCATCTTACAATAGTACATTGAATTTATACGGCCATTATTGTAAGATCTATATTAACCTACGGGGTTCCTGGTCTGATGGACTGCCTTGGAAAAAGTAGTACACACAAAGAAACTAACGAAGATACAACGGGCAGGTTGTTCAGGAGTAACTGGTGCCCTTCACTCTGCACCGACGGCAGCTTTAGAAATATTGTTACATCTGCTGCCCATGAACATTTATGGAAAAAGTATGGCTGCAAAAGTGTTCTACGACTAAAAGAGTCGAAATGCTGGAACGACACCAACTACGGGCACAGCAGTATACAGACACATCCGGTCCAAGATTTGCGAGAGCAGACTGATTACATCGTCACACTAAGGCCCGGTTTCACAAATAGCGGTTACCCACGCTAGTAACCCACATTATATCTGTTTCATAATACAGTATATATAGAGTCTCGATAACGTGAACTAATTAGGGATGACTGTGTTCATGTTTTCGAGGAGTTCATGTTACTGAATAAAGTTAATCGCATGATAAACTAACTTGAAACGTATATGTACTTTGCATATATTTTTTATTGGAAAATCAAACACAAACATGTAATACAGTAAATTAGTACATAGTTGAAATTACTTATGTATATCGTCGTTGATACTTCAAAATGTCGTAGGGGAGAGGGAGGCAAGAGTGAACACTTAAGCTTTAAATTATTTTTTTTATTATAAGGCAGACCTTGAAGTAAACTTGCTTAGCATACAACAATCTTTGGTAAACCAGTAACACAAAAATATATGTATAAATTTTTTAAACTATAAAATAATAATAATACAAAAATATTTTGAAAACTCAAAAAGTTTACTCTTGCCTCTCTGGTATGGGGCAAGAGCAAACAACAAGAAAAATCTTAGGTAGGACGACAAAAATCACAAGTAAAAACGTCATCAAAAGGTTCAACGTCTGTACAGTCTTCATGTGACCATAATCCACAGGTGACACATCGAATCCATTTCTCATTTGACTGATTATATTTACCGTTACAATAAATACATTCGTAAAAATCATCTTTATCAGTTATTTTTATTTTCTTTACTACTTTCTTTTTGTTTTTATATCAGATACACCAGCTGCTTCTCCATTACATACATTTCATCCTTGGTATCACTTATTATTTGTTTGTTAACCATTTTATTTTTTGTTTTTATACCCGATACACCTCCTTCTTCATCAACTATTTTTCTTTTGACTATTTGTTTTTTTTTAGGATCTGCGCTTTTTTCTTTTTCCTTTGCTGTCAAATAATCTTTATATGGCGTAGTTGTTATTACTTCCGACTTTTGCTGAACTCGGTTACTTGGCTTTTCAGCAACTTTATGTTGAGATTTTGGAAGTGGCAATAGTTCTGCCACAGAAACATTAGGACTGTATGATTTGTTTAAACCATCTTCTGTTATAATCTCTGCGCTTTTGATGCTGCTATTTGTTACTTCGTTATATAAATTTTGATTCTCTGCTTTCTTTCTACCAGCATTAATTGCGTCCGCTGCAGCGTAGTCGCTGTCTGAAAAAATATTTGGGTTGTATGGGAAGATACCCGATGTTCTGAAGCCACTGCAAATATTATTAGGTGTAGCTGCTCTCATAAACGCGTTACAAATTAAAGGGCCCATGTCATATTCTGTGATTCGTTCTCCTGCATGGTTTGTCATCCAAATGTCCATTTCGGAATTTAAATAGGACTTAAAAGGACCAAACACCGTAAGGTCAAGGGGCTGGAGGCGATTAGTACAATGTGGTGGTAACGTTACTACAGCAATTCCATTCTCTCGGCACAAGGTAACTGCTTTTAATGATTTGTGGCTACTGTGCCCATCAACAATAAGTAGCGTTGGATTATCCTTACTAGCTCAAACTGATTTAATAAAGTGCTCTATAACCTTTAAGTAGATATCCGTATCTATCCAACCGGTGGAGCTAGGAATTCCAATGGTTCCTGGAATTGCACCGGTTAGTATACGAGGGTTCATTCTGACACGTTTGTTAATTAAAACTGGAGGAATAAAGGATCCAAAAGCATTTACACATGCTACAACCGTTACCGTTTTTCCGCGTTCAGCAGAAGTAGCTCTCCCAACTTGTTTTTTCCCTTTTTGTGCTATTGTTTTTTTTGGCCGCTGAACCACAGTTACGCCAGTCTCATCGAGATTAAAAATACGGTCTGGTTTAAATTTATATTTCAGTTGAACTTCTTGTAGTAGGTCGAAAAATCGCTGAACTTTTGCCCTAGAAAAACCAGAAATACTTGCCATTCTTGTCGCTTCTGGTGTTCGAATGTTAAACTGATGATCAATCTGATTTGCTTCCGCAAATTCGAATGCTAGGCGCCGCAGCTCTGTAGGAGAAATTCCGTAAAATAGTCGTTCCAGGGACAATACATGGGTTTTGAATTCTTCCTCTTGTTCGGCATTGAATGTAGGCTTGTATCTTCCAATATTGATCACTGAAGACTGACTCTTTTTTACTCGCTTGTGTAGAGTTGCTACTGCGATGCCATATTTTTTGGCAGCTTTTCTCGAACCAAGAGATTTTGACTGAACGTCGTTAATTGCTTTGTTCATATTCTCCTGGGTATATGCAGCTTTGTTGCTTTTCCGGATATAATTTCGAACCATCCTAAAAAAGATTTATAACGAGACCAGCGGGGCAAGAGTGAACACACCTTTGCCCCAAAATACAAAAACAAAATTTTTTAATAAGCCAGCCCTTTTAACAACGCGCCACTGGTGACGTTAAATACCAATATGAATTTATTGGTTAGGTTTTAAAGATTTCGTAAAAAAATTGTAGGAAGTAAAAATAAACTACCACAAGCGATTAAACGCTCTAAATTATCAATTAACTGTTATATCGCATACTATTACAAATAAATTTACCTTATTTTCGGCTTATTGTTCTGGGAAATTCAAAACAAAGTTGCACAGAGAACTGAAAGCACATGGTTTGCACTACTGTGGCCATTGGCAGCGAAAAAATTATTAATTAGAAATGTTATTGCAGTGTCTACTCTTGCCCACCTGTTTACTCTTGCCTCCCTTTCCCCTACGTCAAAATAGCTACTTTTCAGAAGAGCAAAAAAACAATATATTTTTTTATTCTGCATTTGACACATTTTTGCATATTTTGGTTAAATAATGTGAAACTACGCACATTTTATCAACCTATAGTGTTTGTTTTTAATATTTCAGGTTAGTTATATTGACATACAACCATTTGCATCTTAAAATTGACTACCTAACTTGACATAAGACTTTTTTTAGTATGGGCACTAATAAACAAAAACGTGTAAAACAATATTTTTTATTGATAATCTTTGGCAACATGTTACATTATGAGAAAAAAATCCTAAAAATTTTACTGGTGAAAATAAAAACCGAGAAACATAATAATACAAAAAACATTACAACCAACATATTACCCCACTATTTATGAACAAGACTGTCGTAAAAAGGCCAATAATCAAAAGGTATCAGTTCCTTGAGTTCTTGCAAGTGTTTAAACTTAGTATCTTCGATTGCACATGGTCCAGAATATAATGGTTTTCCTTCTTCGACAGGTGGTTTATTTCGTTTGGGCCGACTAGGTAAGAGAATGCAGTCAGATGAAAAATTCATTTTGTAGTAAATTTCATGATCAGTGTACCTTAAAGCAACCAAATCTGTAACACAAGAGTCACCTTTTTTGGTTCCAGGTCTTATACTGGGGTATAACATAGGTCTACATTCGTAAAAGTCGCGGTATGTCAGCGAAATAGTTTTATATGGATATGGATTAGTCCTCCCAGATTTTATAACTTGTAGATAGTCTGTAGGTACATATATTTCCTTTCTATTTCACAATTTTTTTTCAATGGTACTATATGTATAGAGTCAACCTCCATTTGTGTGTGGCCGACTTCCAGATATTTTTGTGCTATAATTATATTTTCCTCAGACGCTAATTCCAAAAGAGTATTCGATAGTTTGGCGTTTCTATTTTGGTAGCAACAACCATCGCTCCAAATGATGATTTTTTCTGGATGTTTATTAGCATTCATTTCTAGTTCTGTTTTGATAAACTTTCTAGTTACAGAACAAAATACGTCACTTTCCAACCCACCATTGGCTTCATGCTATCATGCTACATCTTTATTCCCAAGTTAAAATAGATGAGATTGTGGACTTTTAGTTTAGTTTTGTAATAATTTGCTGAAGTATTTAACCTTGGTGACAAAAGAACAGCCTGTAAATCCACAGTGTAACTCCACACTTCTTCATTACCATTCTTGTTAATGGATAATTCTTTATCATTTTCTTTTTCTAGTCATGCTTTATTTTTCTTCTTTTGATGTTGCTGATAGTCTTCTTCTTCCAAGTTTCCATTTTTGTACATTGTGCAAGTACTACATTGATCTTTCTTTGGTTTAAAAATCTCCAAATTCATTTGTCGAAATACTTTAAAGAAAGTTCTCCAAGAGACTGCTGTTTTATTCTCGTTGCGACAGAATTATATTAATTTCTTTGTGCAGATGTCTATAGCTGTCCCAGACTGGTTCTAAGTAGAGCTTACGTGAAGACGACCTACAATAATGAGATTCGACTTTCGGTAGTCTTTCCAAAAATTCTTGCACGCTGCTCTTACCATTCGTTGCAGAGCTATTACCAGGTATATTATCTAAATCTGTTTCTGATTCTCGTTTTTCTTTGTTCTCATTTAACATCCAAGACCTTACGGACTTTTCACCAATAGCGAGAGTGGCAAGAAACATTTTTTTGCATACTAATTTTTTCTCTCTGTCAGAGTTTTTAAGGAAGTACTGGAAACTGGTTTGTTTTCTTGAATCATCAGTAGTAGCTTGCACATACCTCGGCTTTTGCAAAACAACATTTTCTTGTACAAATATTTGTTTTGATTCCCAGGAATTGAGGTTCCAGAATTTATCAAAAATTTTCCTGCGTTCTTCTTCGGTAATCTCGGAGCACTTTAGATGGTTTAGAGTTCTTCTGCGAGCCGTATGGCCACCACATCTTAGTTGAACAGATCGCTGCTTCTTTTTCTTAGTTTGCTCATATTTTCCTGTAGACTTTTTTACAAACCCCAAGATAAGCTTCTCCCTTAAGCCTAAGTTCGGCTTGTTTTTGCCTCTTCCACTGTTTACGGTTTCCTTGCCCCTTGCTTTTCCCTTTATTCTTTCTTCCGTCAACATATTCTTTCTCATTTTCTATTGTGGGCCTTTCATGCTCTGATTCCACAATTTCGCTGTCTGAAGGCATGTACTCCGATCCTGAATCTTGGAAAGCGTCATCTTCACTTAAGATTGAGCTGGCGACGTCACTACTCTCTTCTCCTTGGTCGCTGTTAGAGACGTTTTGACTTGTTGAGGGGAGTTTAAGAGTATTGATATCTTCGTGGAGCTTTCAATCCAAGTATTATTTTTATTAAGCACACTAAGCTCCCTTGTTATAGCTTGTCGTCACATTCCCGCACTATCACTACTCATGGCGTCTTCATATGAAATGTTATCATCGACCGCACAAAAGAAACTTCTGTCATAGTCCTCCATCCACACAGGTGGTTTAATCACTCTTCCCCTTCTGTCAGTCTCTAATCCTTGCTCATGACCCCGGTTTACACTGCTCTCGACACTGCTTTCTAAATTTTCTTGGTCGTCACTCAAAATATCATTAGTCTCCTCTTCTTTTTCAGAATCAGTATTTTGGTTGTAATCTTGTTCTGTTCTTTCAGTATTTTCTATTGTTTGAGGATTTAACTTTTTATTTTTGTCATTTTCTGTGTCTTCTTCATTTCCATCATTGATATCCAACATAACTACTTTCTCTTTGGTATTCTGGACATTCTTCTCCATCTGTAGGTGAGGTTCTGGCAAAAATACCACCTCTCTGTGTATTTCAACCTTATTTCTTCTTTGAAAATAAATTCGGTACCCTTTGATCTCATCGCTATAACCTACTAGGACACCTGTTTCACTTTTTATATCTAGCTTTCTTTGCTTGTCCTTAGGTACATGAACTGCCACCTTCGCACCAAAACTCTGCAAAGTATGTCAGTTAAAATCTCTTTTAAACCATAATTGAAATGGTGTTGTATTTTTTTCAGAACTTTTTCCAACTCTATTAAGTACAAAAACAGCTGAATTAATGGCTTCAGCCCAGAATCCTTTCTCCATGCCACCACAATGAAGCATTGTTCGTGCTGCTTCTACCAGAGTTCTATTCTCCCTCTCAGCTCTGCCGATTTGTTGAGGTGCATATACACATGTTTTTTCATGTTTGATTCCTTTCTTCTCTAACAATTGCTCGAGCTCTTGGTTCACAAACTCCAAACCATTGTCTGTACGAAGTGTAGTGATTTCTCTGTCTGTCACATTTTTAACCATGTTTATAAAACTTACAATCTTATTTTTAGTTTCTGACTTGTGTTTTATAAAATACACAACCCTATAATTTGAATAGTCATCTTTTAGCAGCAAGAAATATTTAGCACCTCCTAAGGACTCAGTCTCAAAAGGCCCACATAGATCAGCATGCACCAGCTCACCTATTCTACGTGCCCTTGATTTACTTGTTTCGAAAGGCAATCTATGTTCCTTTCCTGCGAGACATCCAGAACAAAATGGTTTCTCAACCTCCTTAAAAACAACATTATTTTTCTTCAGAACATGCCTTACCTGCTCAAAGTTCATATGCGCCATTTTATTATGCCAATCAGTGATGTTGTCTTCACAACTGTAATATGACTAGGCAGTTGCAGCTTCCACATTGTTCACATAGCTTTTAAACATCATTTTAAACAGTTTACCCTGTCGTTCAGCCATAATTCTAATAAAACCATTTCTGTCCATTATTTCACACTTCTCTTTATTATAATTCATTACCATTTCTTTGTCCAACACTTTTCCAACAGAAAACAAGTTCATTTTCAGTTGAGGCACAAAAAGTACATTGTTTAACTCAGTATCTAACCACTTTTGTCCATTCCAGGCTTTTAATGTCACTGTTCCTACACCTTTAACTTCAATATAGGACCCATCACCAATTTTCACTATCCTGTCTTCAGTTTTATTTAGATATTTAAATTGGCTTTCATCATAACACATATGATCGCTCGCACCACTGTCAAGAATCCAGTCTCTTCTACTAAACTCTGACTCACCAATTAAGGCTACTGCTTCTAAAGTGTCATATATATATGTTTACCATACTAATAAGTGCATTTGACGTACCTCCACTAGAAATCTTGCCCTTTTTGAACCAACAATTAGCCATAAGATGTCCAGACTTCTTGCAAAAATGGCATTTAAGCCCTTTCTCATTATCACTTTTATGATTTTTCTTAGGACAATTTTGCTTTATGTGTCCAAACTTATGACACAGAAAGCATTTCACACCCTTTCTTTCAAACCTTCCAGCAACAAAGGCTTCTACTTGAACATCTTGTTTTATACGTTCCTCTTCCACCAATAGTCTGGATGTCAATTCAGTCAATGTTTGTTTGTCCTTGGGTGTTGACTCCCAGGCTAATACAAAGTGTTTTACGTTTTCTGGTAGGGACATTAGGACTTTTGTTGTCATGACCATCTTATTACTTAATTCTCCCCCCCCCCAAGTGCTTTAATTGACTCTTGATATCTTCTAACTGTGATATAAAGTCAACGACACCACAGTGTTTATACTCTAAAGTGAAGAATTTTTGTTGAAGCAAGTGAACACTCAATGTTGACTGATGCTCATAAGTATATTGATTTTAATTTATTCCACATATCATTAGCCGTTCCACAACATAACACATGATTCAGTGGCTTTTCATCTAACCTTGCTACTAAAACTTCTTGAGCTTTCGCGTGTTTTCTCTCCCATTCTTCAACATTTGATTGAGTCTTTGGATAGTCACCTATTACCATACTATACAGCCCCTTGGCTTTCAAGGCTATTTGGGTTTGAAACTTCCAGGTGTTCCAATTATTTCCCATTAGTTTAACAACTACAGCTCCTGAGTGATCCATTTTCTTTTCCTTAAAACAACGTTTTGTGATATTACTTCGAACAACTTTCCCCAAAAACCGGGTCTTCCCACAAACACGTTTTCTAAGTCTTTTATCGATATTCACTCAATGTCGATACTTTTGCTTCTCTCTACTGACGCCGAATACACATAACCTTCAATGTGGATATTCGACTATTCTAAACGTTTTTCCCCACAAATAACTTGTCTGGACCCATAACCTGTTGCGAAATGGATGGGAAAACCATCAATAAAACCGCTAGGCTTGCTTCCAACGCTTAATTAACGATTACACTACTAATATTACAAAAAGATCACGACATTATACCGCGATAAAGTTGACCGCTGTCATCTTAACAACTAGAAAGGTTGCCAAATAATTGTATTGTACACTATTATTACAACAAGGATTAAGATGCAGTAAGTATTTTTTCGAAATACGGTTTTTTGTTAAAGTAAAAAAATCTGCACTCCTAGAATTCTTCATTGGCGGTATTGCTTACCCCCCTTGACAATATCACCAATTTACATTATTTTAAAATTAAATTATTTTAAAAAAGTGCTAATAAAATTAGTCAAAAGGGCAACAAATTGTCATTGACTATTTTTAATAGTTTATATATATACTCTAGGAAACTTCACCTCAGCGCAAATTTTTGTGTTACTTTGTTATAACATTTTCAAAAAACCCGAATTTGCTTAGGGTGGCGATATTGCCTACACTTACCTTATTAGAGATTGGCATTTTTCTATCAGGGACCTATAATGTAAAGGTCGATTTGTAAAACTTTTCGCCATCGCTTCTGCTCGTTGTCACCGTTCCTGCTCGTCGACACCGTTCTTAGGGTATTTATAAAACACGAACTGCACCGTTGTAAATTCGCGACAGTAGTAACGTGTTTTGAGGTTAAAATATTAACTTTCTTTAAAAAAGTGGATAATGTGACCAGTATTTAATATTCTTAAACTATGTGATAAGTTAAGCCCCGTGTATTGACTATAAATGCTGAAACCATAGTAATATGGAAAATAGTTGTTTTTTCTTTCTTCCAATTAGCTAAAGCACGAGCAACACAAGGTCAGCGAGTTAAAAATTGGCCATGTTGGAACTACGAACTACGAACGGGAGCGGTGGCGGCTTTTTACAATATTCCCCTTTAGGTTAAGTTGCGACGGGAATAGTGGCGAAGAACGGGAGCGGAGACGAAAAGTTTTATAAATGCACCTTTATATCCACATAATAATATAATGATTCATACTTAAAATTATTAATTTTTAAATTTCTACTTTCAGGGCCCCATGGAAAGAAGAATTTCAGAGCAGCGCATCCTATTTTGTATATTTTTATTTATTACTTAATAATAGTTTATATGTTTTTTTAATAAATATGTTCTTAATATTGGGTGATATATTATTCCATTTACAAAGTACAAAATTTTTACCTACTTGTCCTTCTATCTTGACAAATAAATCATTCCGGTCCAGGGTGGTAGTAGGAAGATTGAAACAATGCTTATATATGTACAAAAATTTATTGTGTATTGCTGACTTTGACGTAAATTATTAATGCGTAAAAGTAATAAGCCGTAATATATAATTTTTATTATACAGGGTGTCATACGTAGAAGTTCCAGCCCCCTTTATTTTCTTTAGTTTTTGAGATATCAAAATAAATTTTTTCTTGTTTGAAAACGAATGGCAAAGGTTTTTTTGACATCTGTGTAATTACCGGGTTGAAAATGCGGAACTTCTACGTGGAATACCCTGTATAAAACCGTACGAATAAAATGAATCATCTCAATAGTTTGAATCTGTACTATCACTATCATCCACTCAAATAATTAGAGGTTTTATGTTTTCCCAAAATTTTTTATAATTATTTTCGACTTCAAGTACATGATTAACGCATGCTCTGGTATTAATTCACACTGAGTTTTAACTACTTTATTTTTTTTTTCTTCTTCTTTTGGCCTTGAGCATTGCTCATTTAGCCACAGCATACTTTATTTATATTAGCGGACAAATCTAAGTGGTATGTTACCGGATTCTTTTATAACCTCTTCTACGCAATATATTTTATCATACGATTTTGTTTTTAGTACCTCATTTTTTCAATTTGTGTTAAATATTTTTGTCTCCATTCCACTAACCGTTGGGTCTCTTTAATGCAAATGCGCTTGTCAACTTTTTTAAATCAAAATCCAATTTTGTACAGGAATCGGCGTAACGTTTCGCGACTAGCAGCAAATCGACCAGTTGCTAATAACTTTTCTCGCAAAGAATCAAGTGACGGAATCTGCTTAAGCTCATACATCGCATACACTTCCCTGCGAATCAACTATGCATCACCATTTCCAAACACTTTCAATGTGCCTTTGTCAGATCTGTCCTTCCTCTCCAGCAAATTGTCTTGGTCGAGGAACCGACGCAAGGTAGACCTTGGAATGCCGGTTAACTCCACTGTCCTCTTAATGGCAGCTTATATGCCCTCTGACGTTTTTAGAAGACCTGCAGACAAATATTTTCCGTAAGATTTTGACCTGATATTTTTGTATCGCTCTGTGTGGCTATAAGGTCGGTCCAATGAAAGAAAATGCTTGTTTCGACTTCCAAAATAAAATAGTAAAATTTTAAAATAATCTGTCCGGAATCCATAAGAAGTTTAATATATTCTTTCATATCAAAACAAAAAAAAAAATGTTTACCTTAATATTCTCGCAAAACAATCCTCTTGCAGCACATCTGTTAATGGCAATTTGTTTTTTGCTCGTTTTTGTCTTCAATTCCGTCGTCGGATTCACAGTTTTCAACCCACGGTCTAAACATTTTAAAAATTGCTAATATTAATAACACCACTGAACACCGTTGGAAAACACAGTTCAAATGATTTAATAATAATTCGACAGTTCCTAATGTGTCGACAGGTATAATTAATTATACCTTAAATACGTACATTATCAAAATAAAAATAAAATACCTCCCTGTTACTTAAAAACGCTTACAAACCAGCCCTTAATTGGTTTATGGTGGGTAAAGTCGCCCGATCGTTATAAAGCAGAAGAAGCTATGGATGCAGCCTGTGTCGAATTGCCAGAGATTTTCGTCGTAAATTCCCCAGTAATGGGGGGGGGGGGAGGAGGCAGCACTACCGCCACCAGCAGAGCAAGAGGAAAATGTCTTCTGCCAAGAAGAAGATGTGTTGACTAAAACATTTTTAAAGAAACGGATTGAATGGAATAAAGACTATAACGATGCTGAGTCTATGAGTCTAAATAGTGTGGAAAAATTAAAGTGAAAAAATAAACTAGAACGTATGTTAAGTGGGGCTGAAAAATAAAAGACAGATTAAAACGTAAGTTAGAATATTTTAATTAGGTTTTATTTAATTTATAATAGGTGTTTACTGTTAGTTTAATATAGTGTTAGTACTGTGTTTAATGTTTAAGAAATATTTTAAATAATTTAATAAAAACATATAAGTTATTGACATTTGATTAATAAAATCTAAAAACCATATCGGACAAGAAATTATATATTTAGTATGTAGGTACTTTCTTGTCATAACTGATTGAAAAATTATTTAACTACACTCTAATTTTATTTATAATCAGTCGGTATACTTAATATTGCATAATATTGTAAATAATGCATATATGCTAAATAAATATAACCTATGTACCTACTCATAAACTCTTTTATACCTAAATTACAACGTATATTATTGTATTTCTTTTTTAATAATTTAATAAAAACATTTCCTATGAATAGGGATGGTCTTCAAGTTATTGACACTTCGTTTAATAAAAACTAAAAAACCTCAGACAAAATAATCATATATTTAATATGTACTTTTTGTCATAAGTGATTGAATTATCATTTAACTACATTCTTATGTTAATATTAATGTTAATATCTTATGGTCCTATAAACAAATAGAAATCGACATTACTAGGTACCTATACTTATTTTATTTTAAAAATATCTTACCTATTACAAAATGTTTTTAGGCCCCACACACTTATTGCATACAAAAAACTAAAAAAAAACGGTTTATTTGTGCACTGAGAATGTAAAGTTCGCGTGCATTTCGAGCATTTTCGTCCCCTCTTGTTCAATGACATTAACTCTCCACACGCATAGCAAATTCATTTTGGTAAGAATTTCTTCTTGTCTTTAACCTCTAAGTGAACAGGTACATCTTTCTTTTCTTCCTTCTGAGGGGATTCAATTTTTGCTAGATCATTTTCTATAGCCGGTTTTATCTCATTTCCTATCTCATTTTCTATCTCCTTTTCTAATTTGGTATCTTCTTGCTCCTGGGGAGATTCTATTTCTGTTCCAATTTTTTCTCCAGCTGACTATCTCATTTTCTCTCGCCTTTTCCAGTGTGGTCTCTTCTTTTTTCTGAGTTTCTATTTTTGCTACTTGAAGCTTTTCACTTTTCTTCTTGCCTTTTCGTTCTGGGGTATCGTGCCAAACCAAATATTCTTTTAGTGATTGTCCTGCTGAAGAAGTTTTAGTTGCATCATTTACAGCAACTAAAATTTCATTTTCTGTTCCATGATTATTATTTCCTTCTGTTGAAGATGGTATTTTATCAAAATCTAACGGAACTAAACATGTTTCTATTGTTTCACACATGCCATTTGCTGAATCTTCATTAGGATTCTCTTCAACGACTGTTTCAACTTCGACATAACTTGATTTTGTCGTCTCTGCGTGAGATGTGGAATTTTCGACTAAATCACAAAATATTATTGGTACTTGATTGATGTCAATAATGTCATTTTCTAGACCCATATTAGCTATCTGCATATAATCTACATTTTCCTCTATTTCCTCATGTTGCAATGTTATTGGCACTATATCTTCTTCTTTTTCAGGGTTTCTCTGATTACCATTATTGGAATCACGTTTAGTGGTAAATTCTTGATATACTGTCCTAAGTATTATAAAATCATCGGTCAATATAGTGGTATCATCTGTATTTTTTAGTTCCAGAATTTTGGTAGGTCCTGCTAGAGATTTAAACCGCTCAAACGAAATAGTATTTGTATCAGTTTTGTTGGTATTATCATGAACTATGTCTTTTTCAATTTTAGATTTTCCAAGGCACTTGGAATAGTCTAGAGCAGACGGATTCCATGGGTATAGACCGCAGGCCCTGAATCCATTTCTAACAACTTCTGGTTTTAACATGTCAATAGCATCCTTTAGAACTGGAGCAAATTTTGCTTTTGTTAAAGGGTTATTAAGATTTTCCTGTTTAAATTTAAGAACAGCTTTACCCCAAAATACTTTCAATGGACGAAATGCTGCTACGTCTGCCGGTTGTAACAATCTGGTAGCATTTGGATAGAGAGCTACTAAAATAATTCCAGAATCCGAACACAGTTGACTTGTTTGAAACGTTAAATGGGTTTTGTGGCCATCAACGTACAAAATCACAGGAGTCTTGATTTGATTCTTTATTAAATATGGTTTGAAAACATTACCAATGTATTCAAAGAAATTTTTGTTATCCATCCATCCATTATCTGTGAGTCCAATACCCCACTCCTTTGGTACTGAGTTCAATATGTCAACTGGTAGACGTTTCTGAGGATATATCACTAACGGTGGAGTAACAGCCCCCGTTGCAGCGAAGGTGAACATTACAGTTATGTTAACTTTTTGGTGGTGTTCTATTTCGTTTTTATTCTTTGGACATAAGTAAAAACATGTTTCATCCCCATTGTATATTCGTGTAGGATCTTCTAAAATCTCAAGTAAACCTTTCTTCTCAAAATACGCTCTTATACCCTCAAACCAGTTTTGTAAATCCATTTCGCTAATATTGGAACTCGCAGCAGTCACACCTTCGGCAGTCCTGAAAGATATTTCGGGATGACGTTTTAAAAAGCCTTTAATCCACCCCCGACCTGGTCTATTGTCGTGAAATGGATTATCTCTGGGGCTGTTGTCCAAGAATACTTTTACTGATTCCTGAATATCTTGCATTCTGACAATGAGCTATCCAATCTGCGAGCATTTTTTCTTCCTCTACAGTAAGATAGGGATTAGGCCCAAGTGCTGTCTTTTTAAATTTTTCACTTTTACGAAAATAAAGTGTTGCTCTGGGTACGCGAAAACGTTTTGCTGCGTCCCGCTGACTGACTCCAAGTTGAATTGCTTCTAAAGCCTTTTTGACGTCATCTTCACTGTACTTTTTAGTATATTTTGTCAGATTGCCAGACACTTTAGGCATTTTTGCAAACCTGAAAAAATTATGATAAATTTTAATAATAATATTCTGATTAATATTATTGAATGAGCCAGTAATGTTGGGTATTAGTAAAGGAGCGAGGGTAAAATGTGAAAAAACAACTTGAGAACAGCCCTACGAGAAACACTTTTAAATATTGGTGCCTAAATAATTTTCCAAAGAATGTATTAATTAATAAACATATTATTTAATAAATTTAGTTATAAAAAAAGTTTGGTAAACAGGTAAGTAGGTACATTGGTACTTACCTACGTACCATATTCCTATATTTTTTTAAATATTTTCCTTGACACAACGATCGGCCAGGCTAGAGCTATAATAATTGGCATATGCCAATAACTAAAACACCTGGTTTTAGTTATTGGCCACCTATGGCCAATCACTAAGTTATATCAAATTGTGTGTATCAGCCATGGGCCATAGCATAAATAAATGAAAACATTAAGTTATTCACAAGATTCTTACGAAATCTTATTGTTTGGACCTTCCCATATAAGATAAACATAACATAAATATTATACTAAACAAATAAGATTTTAAAAACTTACCAGCCACCTTCCTAATTTTTTACCACTTAACAAAATTTGTGAACAAATCTTAACGGACTCGACACGTCGTTCTCTAATCTGCCGCGATAATAAAATGGAGCGGCAAGTTTATTAAGAAATTATGACATTTGACAGCAAATATGTTGCCAAATAGGGCGTAATTTCTATTCCCAGCCTTTGTTGCCAAGAATATTTTATTTTCTCCAATAAAAGGAACAGTGGCCAATGATTGTAAAATGGCCAATTACTGTAACATTTACCCTATTTTGTTTTTTTATTTTGAATTGGGCTACTTTTAATGTTTTGAATAATATTTATTTTATTTTTGTTTTTTTTTTCTGCACCCCATTTTTTTGCCCTTTTTATTTTCTTCTCGGACCTTTCTCTTTCTTTCTTTTTCTTCTTCTATTTTTTTTTATTTTCTTTCTCCACAGTGATACTTTTCCACTTTTTAGAAGTGATTACAAAAGGTACGCTACTCAAAGGAGATTCAACTGAAGTTGTAGGCTTAGCATTATTATTTATAAAAGTGTCAAAAGCCACTTCAATTTCGTGCTTCTCATTGGAGGGTTCCATTTTTCACTATTTCTGTGTGTTGGACTTGAAAATACCATCTGATTTTTGTCAAATTCTTGCAAAGCTTGGCATGGTTCGTCATCAATATTTTCAGTTTCTATTATTTCCATGGGCATATTCTCAATATCATACCAGCCATCTACCGGATCAGGGGCTTCTACCTGAAGGAGGACCTCTTTCTTATTGAGGGCTGTCTCCTGATCAGGGGTTTCTATCTGATGAGAGGCTTCTAACTTATGCTTGTTAAAAAAATTCCAGATTTTGTAAGACAGTTTCTATCAGAATTATTTATAGCTTCGTTTCCACTCTCAAGAGATTTCAGCAAGCCGTCATCAAGAAAACTCTTAAAAGTTTTAAAATCGAGAACAGGTGGATTTTGTGTAACATTTCCATTATTATTGTTAGTATTTAGTGCATTTCTTTCTTCTGTAACATTCTTGATACATTCATTAGCGCCTCCAAGACATTTCGAATAGTCAATTGCATTGCAATCCCATGGAAACATCCCGGTTGCTTTAAAGCCATTGACTATTGTGGAACTTTAAACATATTTTTCGATTACTTGAGAAAGAAGTGGGGCGAAATTTTCTTTCGTAAATTGCAATAGTGGATGTTGACGTCTCCATTTCAAAATACCTCTTTGCCAACCAGTCTTTAAAGGCTTGAAAGCGTCCACATCAGCAGGTTGCAGTAACCTTGTTGCATTAGGGTACAATGCAATCAAAACTATGCCTAGGCTGTTACATAACTGACTTATTTGCAATGTAAGATGCGTTTTATGTCCATCTACGAACAGTAAAACTGGCTTTTCGATTTTTTCTCTTCTAGGCATGGTATAAATTAAACACATTAGCTACATATTCATAAAAAAGGGAAGCTTTCATCCAGCCACTATCCGAATAGCCAATTCTCCATTTTTCAGGTACAGGATTTCTTTTGGTGGCTTTCTTTTATAGGGGTATATAACCATCGGGGGCGTGACGTCACCATTGGTTCTCCAAATTCAGATTGTCGAAGAGAATGACCAAATTGAGATGGCCCAGACGGACAAGGAGGAGGCTGTTGGCGCGATTAACCAACAGCTGGATACACTCAGGACGGACTTTGCATCTTTGCAAAGGACGTATAATGCATGCAGATGCAAAACGCAAGATTTTGAAGATGAAGTCTCTGAGTCTGAAAAGCATATAACATCTCAATTGAACACTAAGACAGATGAACTATTGTCCTTGCGAGCAGCCATTTCTGCCAGTAAAGAAGAGAAGATCAATTTAGAAAAAACTATCCAGGATCAACGGGAAGCATTAATAAAACATCAAAATGATCTCAATGATCTTAATGAAATGAGTAAAAATATGATCATCTCCATGAAAGTCCTGGAAGCCGACAATCAATCCTATCGTAACGAGATAGCCACATTACAATCACAGTTAATGGAAATGAGAAACAAAATGCAAGAAAATAACCGGATGAGCGTATCACTTGGTGAGCCATTGCAGGGTGTACATAAAGGTGTGCAGGGTGCTGGGAATAAGGATATGGAACTGTCCTGTGAGGGTGTGAACAATGATGGATGGAGTACTACAAGGGTTGCCAGAAAACTTAAAATATTAGTGTATGGAGACAGTTCTGCCTCAAAGATGGCTTTGCTATTAGGACAACATATAAATATGGACATTTTCGATATTGAAGGCTGGGTCAAAAACAGGTACTGACCTAGCAGAGTTGTCTAAGGGTGTGTTTGAGCGTAGTGGAGAACTGGGAAATAATGACTTTGCAGTTATATGTGTGGATCTCAACCTATGTACCAGTGTCAAGATTGCACAACTGAGGGCACTGCTTGCAGTGGGTAGATATACTAATGTAGTCTTTTGTTTAAAGTGTGATATTTCTAGGTTGTCAAATGTTTATTTTAGGGTTCTTAGATATGCACGTTGGTGTGCTTCTCAGAATAATGTTTCTATGACCATGCTCTGTAACTTAAAACAATGGAATTTGTATTCTTATACTAAGAAAAAACTATGTGAACGTATTGCGCATTACATACACAATATTAAGGCCAGTGGCGATATTCTTCTAAAGTCCTTACAATGTTATTATAAATCAGATGATGTTTTGAGTGAATGTGTTCATAAAGAGAGTTCAGGTGTCAATGTCAATATTAGCTCTGACATAGTTGGGCCCGGAACTACAAATTTTGCCTGGACAGTCTTCAATGCGACAGTACCTAACCGGCATAACTATATACTATCAAAACTGTCGTGGGGTAAAAACAAAACTGGAACAACTTAAATGTGGTATATTAAATAGGGATGATGATATAATAGCCCTCACAGAGACGTGGCTCAACGATTCGATTTATTCTAGTGAGTTTTGCCCCAATGATAGATACATTTTCCGCAAGGATAGGAATAGGTTGATAACGGGAAAATCTCAGGGTGGGGGAGTTCTGCTTGCTATAAACAATGGGTTGGTGTGTAAAGAGATTGATCTTTTTGATAGAGTCTTGGAGGCACTCTGTGTTTGTGTGCGTGTAAATAACGTAACCAACCTGTATGTTATTGTGGTGTATTTTCCTCCGAATTGCAAAATTGATTTTTATAATAAATTTTATGATGCTGTTGAGTCGCATATGAGCCAGAGTAATAATAGTATGTATATAATTTAAGGCGATTTTAATATTCCAAGCTACATAGATGCAGAGTCCATGAATGAGGGATTGTTGAATCTTAGGAGCTTCCTAGCGTATAATAACATGCAGCAGGTAAGTAATATTAAGAATAAGAATGGTGTCATACTGGATTTTGTCTTGAGCTCAACAGAAAATGTGACTGTTGATGTTGATGATGACCCATTGCTGCCTTTGGATCCGCATCATCCGGGTTTTCTAGTGACTGTGGCACATGACTGCTTGACTGAGGAATGTAAGCAGTTAAGCACGGTCAAATTAAACTTTAGAAAGGCTAACTATTTAAATATGGTCTGCAACTTAAGGGAAATAGATTGGGAAGCAATAATGGCAAATGCTAAGGATGTTGATTTGGCTGTTGATCTATTTTATAATACCCTCTTTGATGTGTTTGGTAAATGTGTCCCTAAAACCAAACAGATTGGACGTAAATACCCAGTATGGTTTAACTCCCGCATTATAAGGCAAATTAAACTTAAACAAAAATATTTAGCGAGATATAGGAAAACCAAAATGTCATTTTGGAGGTACAAATTCAATTCTGTTCGGCAAGATATTAAATTAAAGATTAGATTGGCCCACACTGAATACCTTAGAGATGTTGAGCAATCACTGAAAAACAACCCAAAGTATTTTTGGAGCTACCTTAAGGCTCAAAAAGAGCATCATGATATTGGTAATGTGATGACTCACGAAGGGAAGACATTTAGGGGCGCTAATAGTGTAGTTGATGGATTTGCCTCTTTCTTTCATTCTGTGTATGAACATGATGGAGGCTCCAACAACTGCACTGCTCAGGAGCGCAGATCATACTTCTGTAATGCATATATTACCAAGGATGAAGTAAAAGATGCCATTAATGGGATTCAGGGTAATAGGGCCATTGGACATGAGGGTGTGCCCGGTTATGTTGTTAAGGGCTGTCGCGATTACCTATCAGAACCTTTACAAATTATCTTTAATCAGTGTTTACAGACATCCACTTATCCCAACAAGTGGAAAATATCCAAAGTAATACCCGTATATAAAAATGGTCCTAGAGATGAGGTAAAGAATATCGCCCAATTAGCATTCTGCCTGCATTCTCGAAGGTCTTTGAGACTTTACTTTTTAATCGTATTTATGAAACTGTTGCCTCTAAAATTACCATTATGCAACATGGTTTCTTACCAAAAAGATCGGTTTTTACCAACTTAGCATGTTTTTCTCAGTATGTCCATGAATCTCTCAAGCGAAAAAGTCAAGTAGATGTGATCTATATTGATATGGAGAAGGCCTTTGATAGGGTAAGACACTGTACTATCCTGAAAGCGCTATCTGATATGAATGTCACTCCTAACCTTGTATATCTTATAGAATCCTATCTGACAAACCGAATCCAATATGTGGAAATTATGGGTCATAGATCTGTTACCTATAAAAGTCCTTCAGGGGTGCCACAGGGATCGAATCTGGGACCATTACTTTTTATAGTAGCTATTAATGGGATTGTTGATGTTGTGCAGCACTCAAGGGCTTTACTTTTCGCAGATGATTTTAAGTTGTTTTTAAATATTGACTCCATGAATGACTGTGATGAGTTACAGTCTGACTTCTGTGATGTAGCCAACTGGTGTGGGATAAATGGTTTTAAATTGAATGTAAGTAAGTGTTCTTGTATGTCCTTTACTCTTAACCACAATGTTCTAGATTACACTTATAAGGTTTATGACAAAGACTTGAATAGGGTGAATAACCAGAAAGATTTGGGAGTAGTGTTCGACTCGAATATGTCTTTTACGACCGATATGGCTAGGAGGATTCAAGATGCATTGAGGGTAATGGGGTTCGTGGTCAGAAATTCTAAACACTTCAGTGTTGAGGTTAGTTTTAAACTATTTGATGCATTAGTGCTGCCGAAGATCGAATATGGTAGTGCAATCTGGTCCCCCCAGTACAGTGTATGGGTGGACTGTGTTGAGGGGGTTCAGCGCAGGTTTATGAAACATATGTTCTTTAAAAAATATGGATACTACCCTCAACGTGGGTGTGATAATGCATATTTGTTGGGTATTTTTAATCGCATGTCCTTGAAAGATCGTAGAATACAAATCTGTTTGTGTACTTTATTTAAAATACTTAAAAGTGGTACTGATGCGCCTGAGATTTTGGGACAACTGCCCTTTGCAGTGCAACAGGTAAATGTCAGATCCAGGAGGGTCTTTTATCTGGACTTCCCGAGGACAAATTTGTACAAGGGCAGCCCTATATATCGGATGTGTCAGCTCTTCAACAGGTATGCATCTGATATGGACATTGACACTACGAGTCTTCAAACTTTTAGGAAAATAGTAATAAGCAAGCTCATGCATGTGTAAATGGAATGATTTTAATTTTATTTTATATCTTCGTCTCTTTGATATAAATAGTACATAGTTCATAGTTCTAGGTTAAGAGAGTATCTGTAATTGGCAATATTTGCTGTTGATACTGTGAATGAATAAATAAATAAATAAATTGGCGCAAAAGGTAAACATTACCTTAAGTGACGCTTTTGCAATACCTTGATCCACTTCATATACATTTTTTGTACCTCTGCAAGCTATTACTTTTTTATTTTTGGGGCAAAGAAGAAAGTTTGTTTCATCCCCATTGAAGATTCTATTAGGATCGTTTAAAATGTGTGTTTGACCTTCTCTTTCTAGCTCATTTTCTATATTTTCAAACCAATTCCCAATGTTCCCTTCACTAATGCAAGAACTAGCTTGGGTAACGCCTTCAGTTGTGCTAAGGCACAGTTCAGGGTGTCTTCTTATAAATGCCCGATACCATCCCTTACCAGGTAAACCATCAGGAAAGGCAGTTTTTCTATCGCAAGATTTAATAAAATTTTGTACGCTATGCTGAACATACTCTATTCTTCTTGGAAAACCTTTTCTTTGACATGTATTTATCCATCTAGAAATAACATTTTTAATTAGATAGGTACCTACACTACCTACCTACCTATGCTAAAAAGTTAATCAAATTTTCTTACTCAACCAATGTTGCCTCTTCTTCAGGGGTTACATATGTAGTTGGACCACAACCAGGCTTTTTAAATTTATCGCTCATTTGGAATTGTATGGTTGCTCTTGGTATACCAAACTTTTTGGATGTCTTCATTTTTGACATCACATCTCTAACAGCTTGAATTGCTTGTGTAATTTTCTTTTTGCGTTCCGAGACCTGTTCGTTCGTTCTTACTAAAAAAAAATCGAAACTTTAAGGAAAAATATCTCAAAAAGTTAAAAGTAAGTACCTAAGAGGGACAAAATTCGATTTTATTTTCGTAATTTACTCCCCAAAATACGTGTATCCTAAAAAATCGTAAATTTTGGCGTGGTGGCCGCCAACTTTAGTTTTACGGAAAGAAAAGTACAAATAGGTAGGAACGAATTTAAAAATTATATTAGGTATTACCTAGGTAGACATATTAATTTATTTTCTTTAAAAATACCGAATTTTAAAACGTTATTAAATTTAAAATAACCATTACCCTACCCATAGAAGCGCCGAAGTACCCGATTTGAATCAACATGCTTATCATTAAATTATTGTAAATCGGCCATGTTACAGTCATTGGCACCCTATGCCAACCACTAAAATTTCAAGTTTAGTAATACACAGTGGTTGGCATGTTAAGATTTTAGGTTATAATTTATAGAAAAATACTTTTTTTACTCAATAATACATGTATTAATAATACCTAAGCATTAATAAACACCTTACCTGCCTTTATCTTTTCACCAGCACACAAAAAAAAACACTTTTCCAACGTGAACACAAGCTCCAAGGGGACAAATTATTAGCGATCTAAAAGCGCGCCAAATTTTATTTGACAAACTGAAGTAGGACCACCAACTTCACGTAGAAAAATTGCCTAATTTTGAGTTTAAAAGTGCCAACATTCGTTTAAATAAATCTATGACGCAGTTAATACAAGTTTTTACAGATTATAAAACAAAACGTAAAGAGGTGCCAAAGACTGTCTGCCTGCCAATCCTGTCACCTTTACCCTATTCGCTGTATATAAAAAAGAGCATTCGCAAGAAATTTTTTATAACTCGTATTTGTTTGCGAAAGTCACTTGTTGACCAAAATAAGGTTACGCAAATCCTTACATAATTACATTTTGTTACAGAAAATGTCTCGTGGAAGAAAAATGTTGCAGCTCGCTCTAGATTAGACAGAAAATAATATAGAATCGATATTCATCGAGGAAGATGGTAAAGAATGTAGCAAGGGAGAGTACTGCAAACGGAAAGATCGTCTTAACCATGAACTTGTAAAGTGTACTACTGTGCCACAAAGTATTGGCCTCTAAACATTACTACAAACAAAAGCTGCAGTTGCACAATTTCACCCTCTATGAGCTGAATAACAAAGATGTGTTTCAATATGTCTGGCACAAGTCTAATGGTGAAGTAACGGCGAACGAGTTCGTATCCTGCATCCGGGATTTTATTGATACGAAGAAGAATAACTTCGACCATTTTGTATTAATTTCAGATGGGTGCTCCTACCAGAATAGGAACAAAATCCTCGCTAGCGCACTCAGTGACCTAGCTGTTAGAGACAAACTCATTATGGAACAACTTTACTTGGAGAAAGGGCATACTATGATGGAGGCAGATAGCGTCCACGATACTCTTGAAAAATATTTTATTCCGCCTATAAACTCTCCAGGTGATTATATTGCGAAAATAAGAGCTGCACGCTCAAGTCGGCCATATACTGTCAAAGTCGTAGACTACTCATTTCTTTTTAAACTTCGAAAAACAAGTTTCAAATTTGAAATCAATACGACCTGGTAGTATTGAGAGACCGGTGGTGGATAATATAAGAGCTTTAAAACACATGCCAAGTGGTGATATATTCTATAAGTTAAACCACTCAGATGAATTTGCTATTCTATATCAAAGAAAACCATTGTCCACAGCTGAGCCAGATCAGCTATATCAAGAGCCACTAGCGATTGCAGAGTCCAAATATTTGCATTTACAATATCTAAAAGATATTATAGAAACAGACCATCATGCATTCTACGACAATTTGCCCTACAGGAAGGAGAAAGAAAAGGGAGAGAAACGAGACCGAAAAATCAAGGAAACGACGAGCTTAAAACAAAAAAATAAGAAATTGAGAAATGTAAATTAATAAATCTCTTTCATATTAAGTTATAATATAATTTGTTATTTCAAAATTATTGTCATATGCGATAACTCCTATGTACAGACATGGTGTGCACCGAAATCTCCTATCTGTACGGCATCAGCTTAAATATACATTTTTTTAAATAAGGCATCATTTAATTATATATTTGCATGTAGCTTGTTCATATCTTCATACAGGTGAACTGATCTAGAGAAATATGTAAATTTGACTAGCAAAATTAGAATTTATTATGTTTTTTGTGCCTACTGAAAACTTTTGTTGAATGCACATAGAAGCTTTCGTCGCGGCAACGACGATATTTAGTATGTAGGTACTTTATTCTCATACACAATTAAAAAATTATATTACTACTAATTTTGATTAAAACTTAATCAGTTGGTATACTTAACCCACACAGCACACTTCCTTTCAGAAATATCTCTGATATATTTCGAATGTCTCAACAACATAACCTTTCATATCCATATTCCTGAAGTATTTCAAGTTCATTACACACAAAATGACAATTGACACACCCTGCCTTTGACACTTGACGGACCAGATGCAGAAGAACCAGCCTATTTCCCTCACGGGTTCCCCTTATTTTATGTTTTGTTTGTGGAATGTTCAATTAACAATAATTATTATAAGGCATTGTTAGTTGTGGGTGAACTGTGCTACTACCGAATAATTATATTACGGATAATAAAACTGAGCTAAGTCTAGGCTGAGACACAAGCAAAAACTTAAGGAATAAAGAATAGGATTTAAGATTTAGGTGTTAAGGAATTATTTTATTTAGCGTATGGCTTACATGGATTTAGTTCCTAAGAAAGTGTTACAAATACATAAACACATAATATAACAAATAAAGGATACAATATTAAAGGTCAAGATAAAACTCTATACACAGCACAATTAAAAACTAGATTCTAAAATCAAGGTCATTGATCCAATCCAGCACAGAGTCGGTGGCCTCAAAGAAGTCGCTCTCCTCTCCTCCGTATGCTGTGAGGGGGCACTCAATTGCAATGTGATGGACAGTCTGGCGAGGCTCTCCGCAGTCACAAGTCGGTGTTTCAGTGAGTCCCCATTTATAGAACGAGTCACGGCAGATGCCGTGGGACGTTCTTATCCTGTTGAGTGTTTTCCACTCGAGACGAGGCAGTTCCATTCCTGGTAGGGGTACTGTAGGGTCGATCACATGAACTGCCTGGGCCGGCTTCGAGGATTCCCAGTTTTCTTTCCATTTATCGGTCAGCTTGAAGTTTTCTTCCGCAAGTCGTTCCGCTAGTGGAAGTGGGGGATCTAGATTTCAGTCTCTGCAATCCGGCATCGGGAAGGTCGTTGTGCACTGGGAGTAGGGGATTAGATAATATTTTATTATATTCCCTAACTAAGCCCTCTTGTCTGCGGATGGAGGGAGGTGCAATATTGCTCAGGACCGGGAGCCAAGGCAAAGGTGTGCTCCTCAAGCAGCCGCTAATCGTTCTCATTGTCTCATTGAGTTTGGTGTCGATAGTCTTCACATGGCAGCTGTTCAGCCAGACTGGGGCACAGTATTCAGCTACGGAGTAAACAAGGCTAAGAGCTGAGGTTTTGAGAGTGGAGGCTTTTGCGCCCCATGTAGTACCGCAGAGTTTGTGGATTATATTATTTCTGGTGTTTATTTTAGCTGCGGTGTTCTCTAGGTGTCTTTTGTATGAAAGAGTTCGGTCCATTGTTATCCCTAGGTATTTTGGGTAGGGGTTGTAGCGAAGTAGGTTATTATTGAAGTACACATGGGGCTCTTGTCGTGCTTGTTTGTTATTTAGGTGGAAGCACATCACTTCGGTTTTACTCATATTAGGGATTAGTCTCCAGTCGGCTAAATATCCCCCCAGCGCAGTTAGGTCCTCCGACAGCACATTACTAGTCCCCTCCATGGTTCTACCCCGCGATGCAAGAGCCAGGTCATCAGCATATCCGAACTTTCTTGACGTTGTGTGTGGCATGTCGGAAATATATAGATTGAACAAGGCAGGTGCAAGTACCGATCCCTGAGGCAGTCCATTATTAAGATGTCTCATTTTGCTCTTGGTTCCTCCTGTTATTATTTGGAAAGGTCTATCGCAGAGCATGTTGTTCAGCAGGGATGCTATTCGGCTGCACGGCACCACGTTGAGAAACTTGTAGAGGAGTCCCTCCCTCCAGACCGTGTCGTATGCTGCAGTCAGATCGACAAACACCACGGTTGTCTTCAGCTTTTTTTGAAACCCTGCTTCAATGTGTGTTGTCAAGCTGAGTACCTGGTCGGCGCAACTACGATGGGGCCTGAACCCGGCCTGTTCGATAGGAATATGCTCCATTAGCGTTGGTCCCAGTCGGTTTAGCAGCATCCTTTCCATGAGCTTATAACATAAGCTCATTAGGGCTATCGGGCGAAAGCTTTCAGGCAGGTTTTTGGGTTTGTTTGGTTTTAGAATTGCGATTATTTTGGATTTCTTAAGTTCCATTGGGACGTGGCCTGTCAGTAGGATGTCAGAATAAAATTTACTCAGCCACATTTTAGTGTGCTTTCCACAGTTTTTAAGGAACTCGGGGTGAATTCCGTCGAACCCGGGGGCCTTGCCAGATTTTGTGTCTTCCAGTGCCTTATTTATTTCTTCCACAGTGAATGGTCTGGAGTGTTCAGGGTGAGCTGCTGTTGTATGGCGGCGGAGAGTCAGTTGTTTCTTAATATATGTGTTTTGCTGTCTTGTGCTCGGGGCCTTGGAGAGCGCTATCACTCGTGCAGCGATTTGGTCAGCTGATACTTCTGGTGGTTCGCGGGTGGGTGGATTAGAGCTGCCCAGTTTCTTCAGGAGGCTCCAGGCCTTCCGACTAGATCTCTTAAAGTCCATGCTGCCTGTCGTTTCTTCCTATTTTTTGAGGCGTTCTGTGTCCAGGCGGTTAAGAAGCTCATCAGCTATCTCAGGTTCTCCGCTGCTCTGGAATTCCTGGTAAAGTTGCTCCGTCTCGGCGTTCCATCCCGGTACGTATTCCCTGCGAAAGCCTCGGGGTATACGAATAGGAATAGGAGTACAGGACAGAATTAAAATTTTATTACCTAAATTTAACCAATCCGGTTAGTTAAAGACGGCGCGATTTTTAATTTCTAAACTATTGCCCTAACCCAATTTTTTTGTTTACAAATACAAACTATTTTTACAACTTTGGCAAGCTCACCTGAGGCGTTGAGAATTAAAGTGACCTAACCCCAAAATGAAGTAAACGAAAAAAATGCAAATTAAGAAGTTGCGTTTTTACTATCTTTTTTTTTTGGAAGGACATGTACTTTACCATTAATATTAAGGCTTAAAACTTTTTTATTTTAGTTATTTATAAAAAATATAACAGCACTTTATCGCCCCAAACACACAAAAATGATTTTGATGTGGATTAGGCCACTATAAAATTGTACATAAAGGTGCAATTATATTTCTGGCCTAATGTTATAACATATCAATTTTATTATAGAAAGTCGTGTTGAACGTCATATTTTATTATAAAAAATTACTGATTACAGAAATAAGGAAAACACACATTTTTTAAACAGGTTTTTCTAACTAGACCTCTTTTTCTATGTTCTCATCCCCCAAACCATCAATGGCTGTTGCTGAAGTCTTCAAATCATGATAAAAGGAATGAAATATGGGGGGATGTAAGGGAGAAGTTGTGTAAGGTCTTCTTTTTTTTTTTCAATTGGGCGCCCATGTGGATAGAGTATTCTGCTGGATCAGGGTTATTACGTTTGACTACATTGACTGTATCGAATATCACGTCCTTTGAGTTTGAATATTTAAACTGAAAACAATGTTTATTTTCAGATGTATACTTTAACCACTGAATTTTCATTCACTCAAACTTAAATCCATCTGGACTGATTTTTCTATTAGTTATTTTGTCCTCTAATTTTTTAGTGGAAAACAAATCATTTTTGGTTATTTCAACTACTTGAAATGGCTTTTTCTTACGAGCACACTTTATGACTCTCATCCAGTGATCGGGTAAAACACATCTTTTATTGAATCTTTTTTCTTTCTCCATTATGCCGAAGTCCTGGTCACAGGGCAAATACGAATGACCTGACACGAGGAACTTATGATTTATTTCAGTTAAAGTAAACTGTTTTGAACTTGTAATGAAATCACAAATCAGCGCCATCTTAATATTCCGATTTTGGCCCCCACATTGGTCACTATACATTATCAGTTTTTTCTGAGAAACTAAATTTTTGCAATAGTGGATAATGCAAGATCCGATCTCTTGAGGTCCTCTTGATCCAACAGATTCGTTCTAAACATACATTACTGCAGTGTTACTGGCTAGATCATGTACCCCTAAAACAAACATTTGAATAAGAAAATAATTTTACTTATGGATGTATTAATTAATGTAACTGACGCTTATAGTATGTTATTCCAGTGGAAAGTACGGGGGTGGGCAAAGTCTTCATCAGATCGAATGCAATGGCAGCTGTATCGTTCTCTATCATTGAGGCTTCTTCTCCATCGATATTCATTTCGCTTCTTGATAACTCTGCTTTACGTAAGTGTACCTCTTTTTGCATTTCCAAGCTCCTTTTTTCTTGGTCATTAATCACTTTAACTTAATTATTAAACTCATCACACACACCTTCGACAGCTGTCAGTTATAGGTGCATAAATATGAAGATTAAAGTGAGTATTAAACACATTTCTAAAAACGTAGTTACTCTGAGTGCTCTTTATACAGGTTAAATAATATTTGGGTATTTAAATCAGGTGCCAAATATTTTCTTTCACCACTCTTTTCTCTGGAGTAGTGAGACTGAAATACAGGAAACCGTTCTATAAAGTCTTTAACTTCTTGTATTTTCACATCAGGTGTTTTCCTAGCAGAAGGATGCTTTCCCCTTTTATCTGTAGGGGAACCCCTTGCACCTTTTTTTCCAAAACCCTTGATAATCTGCCGTCTGAAATTTGCAGGACTTGCTTGAAAAACTCCTTACAGACTTTTACAACTGTTTCATTTTCGTCTGGTAAATAATAAATTCTGGTCATGTTTCGCCTACTATGCTCTCTATCGGTGTACACTCTAATTTTTTTTAAAACATTTACCTGTCCAAATAAGTATGCTGACTGTAGATCAAAACTAGCTAGAATATAGAAGTTGTCACAAAGTTGCTTGCACCGATCAACTATAATTTTTTCAATGCACTTATTATTGCATTTGCACGCTGGACTTTTAAAACCCTTGGCAGGAACTTTGTGTCCCTTTGGATTTGTGTAAGCCAATTCTGACGCTCTATTAAGTTTCCTCTTACTGGAAGTCCAAGCTTTTTCTCTTCTTATCCTTTTTCTTGTACTTTTCTGCACATTTTGTTCCTCTCTTTCATTTTCATGTTTGAAATCACTACTTGATGGCTGATAGTCAGAATCTTCATCTGTCTGGTAAGAATCAAAAGCATCTGATGGGATATCTAAAATCACATAATTATACATAGTTCCAGACTAGAGTTATTATAAATATATACCCACAGATGTACACTAAATGATCTGTTTTCGCCTTAAAAATGAACATACTTAACATAACTTTAAATTGATTTGTATTGGTTTTGTTGAAATAAAGGAAAATTTGATAAACAAATTAATAATATGATAAATAAATACGTACCGTGCGTGTCCATACCAACTAACTACACTTTAAGAAACTGTACTTATAAAGAAAAACAAGTTTAACTGACGAAATAGTAAACACGTTTTAACCTAACCTCGTGTCAACAACTGCTAACTTAAAATATAAAGGTGGCCTAACCCACAATAGGCCAGTATTGTATTTAGACTTGCAAGAAAAATCTTAAAGCTAAAGTGGAATTTGTGACTTGTATCATGACACCAATGTTTATTGAGGGTAAGGCCGGTGTTCGACTCGAACTTTGAATTATGGGCTATTACTCTGTGATTATAACAAAATATGGAAATTTTGTGGGTTAGGCCACTTTAATTCTCAACGCCTCACCTATACCTTTAAAAATTTGGAAGGCTTGCCAAAAAAGTCCTTAACTCTTTTGAGTAGTAGGGTAAGCGATATAGTTATTGGCCGTTTAAGAATTATTTGCGGTTTGGTGTTAATGTAAAAAAAAACTGATTGGTGTATTTAATTTTTATTCCTAAAAACACTAAAACAAAAGGATTTCTTAACGAAAATTAAGCGTTTTTTAGTATAAGTATACAATTTATAGAAAAAACTGCAATAAATGGCAAAAATAACCAAAATGATAGTTATTGGCCATTTCCTTACACTTATTGACCATAACTTATATAGTTATTGGCCCGCTATTAAGGACAACAGTTCCTAGCAAGAAAACAATCAAATAAAGCAAAATAAAACTTTAACGGCGTTTCAAACAAGTTAAACATGTAAAAATATTGGAATTTGATTTATGCAAGCTATGTTTCTTAATACAAATTAAGTGATAAGACCTGGTACATGTTTGACATCTAACTCCTAATTTCAAAAAAGTAATATTTTTTGTACAAGAAAAACAAATTCCGGTATTTAAATTATTCTGAACAAAAATACACTCTTCTTCAATTTTTGGATCCTCAGTTTTGTAAATTTCTTGCAAATCTATATGTATATCTTTTTTGCTATTTTGGTCTTCTGAGCATTCTCCAAATTCGATTTTTTTTGTTACACGCAGAAGTCTTCTATTTTCTATCGATGATTTCAGTATGTAGTGTGATGATATATTAATTTTGCTGTCGTCAAATGTTGTTTCTTTTAAATCTTCTTGTTTACTGCTTTCGTTTTCTTTATTACTTTGATGTATTTGTACTTTAGTAGTCTCCAAGGTTACAGAAGGTTCTTCTGGGTATTCCAAAGGGTATTTCACAAGTCCTTGTTCTTGCAACGTTTTATCATCATCAGAACAAGAAAAAACATCATTGAAATCTTCATCAGGGTCGAATTTTCGTCTGTGGAATGAAGTGTTTTCTTCTCTTGACTTCACTATTTCTTTTGGTATTTTCGTTAATGATGTTTTACTATTATTATCAAGCTTAATCTTTTTTGCTCCTTTCTTCTCTTTCGGTTTCCGTTTTGATTTTTTTTCTAGAAGAGCCTCTTCTCGTTCAATTTTTTTCCGTTGTCTTTCTTTTTTCCTGTTTTCTTTTTCCTCGAACTCATTTTGTTTTTTCTGCTCCTTTTCATCTTGAAATTGTTTCCATGATGATGACGACAATATAAAAGAAGGTCTTTCGGATTGTTTTTTTCCTTTTCTTTGCGGCGTATCGGGATAGTACAAATATTGATTTAAGTTAGTGCCATTACGTAGTTCTTCTTGAATAAGATTATTCTCGCTCTCTGAGGTAAATTTTTCTCGATTTTCTTTAGGTATATCATTAGAAGGATTTTTAGGATTATCTATTATAATTTCATGCCAAACGTTAGATTCGTAATTTTCTATGTAAATGGGCGCAGATACGATGTCTACCTCAGATATATTAAGAGTATTCGAAAATACGCTCGAGTTAGAAATTTGTACATCCTCGTTTTGGTTTTCATCAACTACCATGCTGTTAGAGACATCTATTTCACTACCATTCGCCTCAGTAATTCGTGTTTCTTTCGTTTGTACCTTATCATTTAAATTTTCAGCAAAAAGCGTTGCTTCTTCGTGTGTTTCTTCAGTGTTTGAGTATTTAAACTCTTTCCAAAGTTGATATAAAATGTTGTGTTCATCTGTTTCAAGTTGAGCATCCATTTGCTGGTCCATCTGCGTGAATAAATTAAGTTTTTCTGAGCCTATAATGTCTTTAAACTTACTAAACTGTAAAATGTTTTCATCGTTAATTTGAGGCACAATATTGGTTTTTGCTTTGTTTTTTCCTAAACATTTGCTAAAATCAATTGAGCTTGGATTCCAAGGGTATAACCCGCATGCTCTAAAACCATTTGTTATAATATCTGGGCGGACTGATTTTGAAATTACGACTTTTAATAATCCTGCAAATTCTTTTTTTGTGAGTTCCTCAGATGGATGACTTCTCCTCCACTCTAGAAGTCCTTTTCTCCAACCATCTTTTAGAGGTTTAAATGTTGACACATCGGCTGGTTGGAGTATTCGGGTTGAATTAGGATAAAGTGCAACAAGAATAATCCCTAGACCCTTACAAAGGTTGCTTAATTTCCGGTCAATGTGAGTTTGATGGCCGTCAACAAAGAGAATTACAGGAAACTGGGTGCCTAACTTTTGCAGGTTAGGATAGAAACTGTTGGCCACATATTCATAAAAAATTTCCGTTTTCATCCATCCTGAGTCACTGGTCGCAAACGTAAATCCTTCAGGTATTGAGTCACCTATTTCCTTGCGAAGTCTTTTACCAGGAAATATTATTAATGGTGGTGTATACGTTCCTGCTGCACTAAAAGTAAATAATACAGTCAATGTCGTTTTTGCTTTACCCAGCTCGATCTCGTACACATTTTTCGTACCCTTGGGTGCAATCACTCTTTTGTTTTGCGGGCACAGTTGAAAATTTGTCTCATCTGCATTGAAAAGTCTTTCTGGGTGTTCAAGAACTTCGTCATATCCTTTTTCAGTTAAATATGAATGTATGTCGTAAAACCACTTTCTTATATCTTGTTCACTGATGGCGGAGGAAGCAACAGATACCCCCTCGGACTTTCGTGTTGTCAAATTAGGATGTCTTTTCATGAATGCCTTGTACCATCCATCCCCTGGTAAATTATTTTTGAAGGGGTTTTCACGGGGCGAGTCGTCTAAAAACTGCTTAACAGATCTTTGGATATCTTCCTTCCTTCGGGGAAACCCTTTTCTTTGGCATTCATTTATCCAGTTAACTAATAAGGTCCTCTTCCTGGCTACTTAGTATGGGTGAGGGTCCATGGGATGATTTTGTGAATTTTTCCGAAAATCTAAATTGTAAAGTGGCCCTGGGTATCTTGTATTTTTTGCATGCTGTGCGTTTGGGCATTCCATTATTGACTTCTTCGATGGCTTTATTTAAAGACTCCTCCGAATATTTTTTAATGTACGTCTCATGAGGAGCTGCTTTTGGCATTCTAAAATAAAAAAAAAAATCGCAATGGTAGAGGAATTCCTTGATAGACAGTTATTGGCCGTCCTAACCTGACAGTTATTGGCCGGGGCCAACAACTAACAGAAACCATAAAAGAACAAAATTATTATTACATTTGTGTTTTTCAATATCAGTTAATGTAAAATATGATATTTAAACATCGTAATTTAAATCTAATCAAAAGTTACAGTTATTGGCCAGAAGGCCAATAACTATGTGACGGGAAAAAATCATATAGACAGTTATTGGCACTGTAAAAATTAAGGTTAGAAACGTTTTTTGAGCTGTTAATAGCAATAAATTTACATAAATATATACTATTTAAACGTTTATAACGAAAACATCAATTACCATTCATGTTTTGGTATGTAAACTATAAGTTTAAGGTGGTGCAGTACTTACCTGTTTCAAAATAAATTGCTATAAATTGGCACCTACTAAAACACGCTGTTTCGTTCGCAAACATTGGAAAAGCACTAAGATGCATATTATGGCGGGAATTTGTACCTTGGTAAAGCACAGTTTACACTATACACAAATGCAGTCGTCGCTTGACACATGTTTACGCGATACAAATTAAAAATATTTTAAAAGACAAAGGCCAATCACTGTCGGGGGGCCAACAACTGTATGGTTTACCCTATGTTTGCAATGTCGGCAGCGTTTTATTATTACCTTAGGAAACGAAAATACAATTTTGAGGTTATTAAATTGTCAAAAGTCAAACCTAACAAACATGCCGACTTCTGATTGGCTGATTTCCTATTCCTTATTTCTTAAAACCAACAAATCGGTTTTTTAAAGCTTAAAGGCCGATCCGCACTTATGCAACTTTTCGTGCATTTTTGCTGTCTCAACAAAATTGCGTCCCATCCCCATTTATGCATCAAAACTGCAAAGCATTGCATGCAGTTTTGCTGAAAATATAGAATCGGTTCTATTTTTCCCCCAAATTTCATGCAACTCTAATCAAAGTCACTAGAAAGTTATGGTGGCTAAACTGACGAATGACAAATAATAATATATAACCTCACTTGTCTCCAAAATTGAAATTCAGGGGTCTTACGGTTTTATTTTCTTTTTTGGGTTGTGTGCTTGTGCAAAGACTTTGGTTGTGTGTTGTGTGCAACAAATACTATTTTCGTCAATTACTCTATTGGGTAATAGATAAATATGTCGGAAAGACCGAAAAAAGGAAAATTTATATGGTCAAAAGAAGCCACGATGAGCTTAATAGAGTGTTACCAAAATAATCCAATTTTGTATAACATCGCGGATCCCGCATATAAAAATAAATTAAAAAAAGAAGCAGCACTTAATAACATCCGAGAAGAGTTAGAAAAAAATGAGTTTTGTCAACGACAATGCATAACAATTGACGATATAAGAAGCAAAATCCATATTTTAAGGACTCAATTTAACAAAGAACAGAAAAAAATGTCTGCTTCAAAAAGCACTGGATCGGGAGGAAAAGAGGCAGACTCTACCTTTTGGTTGTATGAGAACCTCATGTTTTTAAAAGGCAGCAATATCTGTAATGAAAGTGACTCAAATTTGGTAAGAAGTCTTTAGTCAACTATTTTATAATATAAATACTAATATTAACTTTATTTTTTGTAGGATGATACCTTCCATGATCTTGGTAATAATAATAATGATGTTGAGATGGTAGAACAAAATTCATCCTCAATCATTTATGAAGGAACATTAGATGAATTGGAGGCAATCAATGATGTTCAAGCTAGTACTTCAGGCCTACCAAAAATTAAAAATAGCAAAGTTTCAATGCAAAAAGAAGTTGTTAAATTGCTAACGAGTGCCACAGCTGCATTACAAACCAAGGGAAACGATAATGACATAGACAGTTTTTGTCGGTAAGAAAAGTTTGCCATAATCTACATACATCTTATACAATTTTGAATTCTAAGAAAATAGCAGAGGCCACCAGTGGGCCAAGTATGCCAGCAAACAACAAGCAATATGATGTATCTAAATATTTATGAATATTTTACTGTTTTTAGGTATCTTGGTATCGAGATGAAAAAATTAAAAAATTTAACTAGAGTCCGTAATCTTAAGCTCAAATTTATGCAATGGATTTTAAAAGAACAGGAAGAAGAAGAAGGTTAGGCGCAGGACCCAGCATTGTTTTAGCTCCAATACAAAATCAAAAAATTGAAGACTTCTCTTGGTTATAGTTCCTATATGGTTCGGTACAAATATTATTTGTTTATGGTTTGTACTCAGAAAGAAAAATTTTTTAAGCCAAAATGATGTTCCTTGTTTGTAAATTAAAAAAAAATATAACAGGAATAAAAATTTTAAATTAATGTTTAACTTGTTTTATTTTTTAACAAAAAAAAATTCACAAAAAATATTACAAAACCATTATATAGAATTAAGTAAGCTTATTTTCTAAGGGTCATCTTGGCAATGATGCTCTTAAGCATGGAGATTTTGCCATTCCACAGCACCAATGCCGTTAAAATAGGTTGCAAAATCTTCTCTGATTCTTACTGCGTTGTTACCCCAATGATTGCCTCCTTGTTGGCTAAGACCATACATAAAGATATATCTTTCATCGGGCTCTGTATTATTGCCTACGTAAGTTAGTGGGCATTTATAAAGCAAGTAATTGTGCAATGCTACACATGCCTGAGTGACATTCCTTACATTCTTTTCTGATAAGTTGATTGTATTTAACATTATTCGCCATCTATTGGCCAATAATCCGAATGCGTTTTCCACCACTCTTCTGGCACGACTCAATCTGTAATTAAATATTCTTTTTTCGTGAGTAATATATTTATATGGAAATGGTTTCATAATATTTCTCATCAATGCAAAGGCCGAATCTGCAACAATTACAAATGGCAATGGTCTATTTGTACCAGGTAATGGTTTTTTTTCGGGAAAATTCAGTTTGTTAGTACACATGACATTAAATAATTTGCTTTTCCTAAATACTCCACCATCTGATATTCTGCCATTAGATCCAATGTCAACATACAAAAACTTGTATTCAGCATCAACTAATGCCAGCAGCACGATACTGTTTCCCCCTTTATAATTATGATGTACTGATCCTGCTGGTGCTTGAAATTCTACATGTTTACCATCCAACGCCCCCAAGCAGTTTGGGAATTGCCATGCATTTTCAAATGTTGCTGCTATATTTAACCATTCAGCTGCTGTATTAGGTACCTAAAATTTATTACAAATAAAGATGGTTTAAAAAGTAGCAACTTCAACATGGCACAAAATACTGCTAAATACCTACACACACCTTTAAAAAGTCTTCTTTAAGTGTATTGTAAATTTCTTTCGTTACAGCTGGAACAATTTCTCCTATTGTCGAATGCCCTATTCTAAAGGAATAATGCAAGCTCTTCATGGATTCTCCAGTGGCAAGATACCTTAAGGTTACTATTAAGCGATCTCTAGCTGATATTGCTCGTCGCATATAAGTATCTTGCTTTGTAATTTTAGGGCCTACCCTTTTTAAAAGATCTTCAAATGTTTCCCTGTCCATCCTTAAAAAACTTTTAAATCTTTCAGGATCATCACTCAGTTCTTTATTAATGAGATGTAAGTTGCCCCTATTTTGAAGTAGCCAGGGTCTCACCCACCAACGCTTGTCTTCCGGAAGTAGTAGAATAGCTCCAGCAGCACCACAAATTATAGAAAGTAAACATATTTCTTCCAATTCCATTTTAAAGGCACAAAGTTAAAATATTTCATACAGTTTTTAGTTTTTATCATTCAAACGTAACCATGAACATGAAAGTAAGGTTAGCTTTTTTTGGCCTTGGAACCAGCCAAATGCCAACCGTTT
Organism: Polydrusus tereticollis; assembly: GCA_963920685.1. NCBI lineage: Eukaryota > Metazoa > Arthropoda > Insecta > Coleoptera > Curculionidae > Polydrusus > Polydrusus tereticollis. Next base: position 84,726,116 of record OY987330.1, on the reverse strand, counting down.
TATTTTTAAATAAAATTTGTAACCATAGGCAATAAAAATGCGTGGATTATACGAAGTGAGGGGGTCTGCGCAATTCTAATGCATGCGAAGTAAAAATGCTAGAACATCAGCTGATCTTTTAAGCATTAAAGTTGCGCAACAAAATTGCATAGGTGCGGATCGGCCTTAACACGTTCGCGGACAGTTACGGATTTTGTGCGTAACGTAGAAGCACACATTCATAAGTTTTGAACGCATAGTCCAAATTTAATTTTGTGGGTATTTGTGGGTATTGGTCGGTTTCTTTTGGAAATCTTTGTTGATTTTTTTGCAAAAAAAAACCAGACGTCTTACAACGTCATGTCCCTGAATACAGATAGGTTTTCATATTCTAGGACAGGACGTCATATGACCTCATCTTTGAAATAAGTGTTTTATTTAGACTTAAGTACATATAAGGTTTATAAAACAATGCATAATAGTGAAGTTATAACCTAAAATGAAAAACTTCAAAGCAAGGTACCACACAGAGGGGCGGTTTGTCTGGACAAGTTTTGCATCTATATTTTGTTTCCCTTCTTGATCCTCCTTCGGTACATATCCTGCACCTCAAAAAGGACGACTTCTTCTTAGTTCCCTCTGGACCATTTCGTAACTCTTCCATGAAATGCATATCATTAGCTCCTAAATTTACTTGATTTTGATTGTTCATCTTACGCTTTTTTCCTCCATACATTGAGTCCCTGTTTCACAAGATGTCTCCCATCATTTATATTTTCTGGAATTTGCAAAAAATCTTTTATCAACATTTCGCGAAAATCTAACAGTGTGATATTTGATCCTTTGACTTTTTTCATGAGATAGTACGAATTTCAAATAGACACGTCCATCAAATGAAATAGTACTTTCTTATACCAGCGAACACTTTTTCTAGGAGAAGAATAGTAGCTAGTCATTTGGTGGTTGTATGGAGCAACCTGGTTGGATACCGCCACCCATTTTTAGTTTTTTATTTGTAATGTAATTCTCTGATTATAAAAATAAAGGCATTTTTGATTTGATTTGATTTGATTTGATCGTTCCTATCCACTCCAGACATATTCTGGTTATAACTAGCAATTTCCGTCGGTTTTTGTTTATTTTTTCCAAATCTATTTTGCACTTCCATCATTGAAGGATGATATTTGGTAGTTAGGCATAAAATTTCTCTTTTGTCCTTCCTTTTTTATACATACACTTTCCCATTTCTTCATCAGTTATGTTCTCCTTTATTTAATTTAGCTTTTGTAATTACTGTTGGATTTTTACGTCTGTTTTTTTCTAAGAGTACCTGTCGTATGAATTTTTCTACCTAATAGTGTTCTTGACATAGGCACACTATTATATAAATTATCCATAAATAGATGATGACCTTTATCTAAATATGGTCGCATCAAGTCTAAAACAAGAATCTCTAATTTTGAAAGACCTTCGTCGTTATCAGATTTTCCACAATAAATCTGAGTATTCAAAACGTAGCCATCTGTAGAGCATTATTCATAAAATTTGATACCATATCTTGCTCGTTTTCCTTTAATATATTGACGAAAAGATAATCGTCCTCGAAATAGAAGTAAGGACTCATCAAGAGATAAGTTCTCAGGAGGGTTATTTGCATTTCGAAAGTTAGCTAACAAAACATTCAACAGGGGGTTAATTTTATTCAACCTGTCATTTATATCAATATTTTGGCCATAACTGCAGCTAAAACCTCGCAATAGATGTTCAAACCTTCTTTCTGATAAGATATTATGGAAAGCTGGATGATAATATAGACTTGAAAGCTAAACATTTTACGCAATGAAGAAAACTTTATTTGTCCTTGTAGCATAATGCTAAAATACTTTTAGCTCATTCATTTCAATTGGCTTAATTGCTGACGTTCTGCAATTTTTTGCATGAGGGCGCGATGTACTTTGAAGAATTTGTGCATATTCGTTCATTGATTTGAGCAGCATATCCATTATTTCGTTGCTCCACAATAAACTAAAAAACTCTGTTGCAGTCTGTAAGCCATTTGCATCGACAGTAATCTCTGCTGTGGCTACATTAAAATGAAAGTCTGGAACATCTATGGTATCTTCACACCACTCATCATCACTTATATCTGGACTCTGGACAGGAGTCTCTATCTCTTCTCTATCCTCCATACTTAAATCTGGTACTGGTCCCTCAGTTTCATTTTCTGCAGAAGAGGCATCACTAGAAGCAGAGTAGTTTGGATCACGGATATCGTCATCACTGCTAAAAGGCTCATTATCAGTTTCTGTTTTACCAGAGCTACTTCATCCATCATTTTGCACAGCCTTGCTTCTTCTTTAGAATCCATATCTCTGAAATACGACTTACCTAAATAATATATACCCACAAAAAATTTTATGAAATTTCATAGAATTAGCAACAAGAAAAATGCCTGCTATTTGTCTTGTAAATATAACATATAATAATACATTTTATATACAGTGTTTAGGCATATTATAAACATTTGCCCAATTTTGTATAGACGCCCTGTATATATGAATTTAATTTGCATGTTCATACCAATTTAACATAACAAAAAAGAAAAAAGGAAATCATAATCTAAAAAAAAACTACGCTGTAAACCTACCATACGTACGTTGAACATAACCTAAGTATCAAATTATTATGTGTTTAACTGGTTAAAACATCACCATTTTTGACTGCCATCAGAAAACTTACCTCTAAACATTTAATAACACGAATTATAACACATAACCGGACACAATGATACAATACGTTCACATAAAATACTGGTAAAATTGCACTGTTTACATTGTACACATTTAATCCTTATTTCAGAGACATACACGGGCAAATTTCAAATTATAAGTAGTTCTTCTGGGACAGTAAGACTGCCCGACATGTAATATCCGTATATTACTCGACGTTGATCGACGTCGTGTGCTCAGTGATAGTTTGAAATAGGACGTCGTACAACGTCGCGTCCCAGCAAGTCGGACGTCGTACGACGTCATGTCCGCGAACGTGTTAAATCTTTTTCCTTAATTATTCTAAAAATTTCATTGTGCGTTGTTTACATAGGACAACATATCGCACCCTTGCTATAAAAGTGACATAACTAAAAAAAACATGTTTTGAGTTATTTGAGAAAAACTATTTTTTCCCTTTACAAACTTTTTATGGTTTAGGTTAACATTAGAAATGTTGGCAATCTTATTAAATCGTGTTATAATTTCTTTTAGGTAAATATGCCGCAAATATTGACTTCTTTTTAATTGTGTCACTTTATGTGTTTTACTCAGTTATCAATGCTGTAATTATTTTAAATTATGACACTTTAGTTGGATAATAAAACGCAATTTAGGAATTGTGACACTTTTGCAGGAAAGTCTTGTTGTAAATAAAAACAAAATTTGAAATGTGACATTTTTATTTAAAAAAATAAAACGCAAATATTTAAACAGCAAACAGGAAACAGAAAAAAATGAACAACTGTATCATAAGTACTCACAAACAGTGTGAGATCTTCCATCAAACCTACATAATAAGCAAAGAGAAAACTCAAAAAGAAATAGGAAAGATGCCTTAAAAAATAAAACTAATAATTTTATTCTAAAAGTGGTCCCTAAAAAAATATGTCAGTCTTCTTACTGGTAACTCCTAGGTATTTGCTCTCTATATAACATTAAATAACTAAAGCTACAAAACAAAATCTTTCAGTTTTGGGAAATAAGTATTTTTTTTAAACTATAAATATAATATTAAGTGTTTAAGTGTTTAACAACATAAAAACCGCTAGCTTTGCTAATAAAACTAACAAAAAATACTACCGTGCAAGAACATTTTTATAAAATGGATCGTAATATTTACTTTTAATTATGTTTTTATTAACTAGTTCCTGTAGGTGTCGCTTTCTAATATCACTTAATGGAATTTTGCTTACATAGGCTGGAACTAAGCTGACCGAATCGGTATTGCGCTCTTGAGATCTTGTTTTTTTACTATTATTCATGTCAACTTTTTTAAATTCGACCTGTTCATATGAGGTTTTGAAGAAAAATGAATCTGGATGCTCTTTTTCAACTTTAAGTATCTTTATGTCATGCCAGGTAACTTTCGCTTGTTGAGAAGTTTTTTCGCCATTCCTCCTGTAATGTTTTTAAGTCATAAAAATCTTCATAGGTGAGATCATGAACTATGTACGGTGGACCATTTTTTTTGCAGTTCGAATTAGTGTCGCATATTCATCTGGCACATAAATTGGTCCAGATTTGAGATATTTAGTTATTTGTTTCTCAATCATGCTATGGACATTGTCACCCTCATTCTGAGAATATCCATGTATCAAATATTTGTGAGTTATGCTTTGAATCGGGAGCTTATTAACAGCGTATGAGTAGGCTGTTGTTACATATTTGTTTTTCTGCTGACCGCAACAGTTATCTGAGTAGAATATAACATTCAAGGGCTCCTCAGAATCAGCACGTGTGTCAACAAGTTGTTGAAGGTAACGAAGTACGCAGCTTCCAATTTCAATTGCTCCACGTTTTCCCTCCGTCTCATTCCAGAAGTAACAATGGGCGTTTTTTTGCATATAGGTCGCTAATTGTAAAGTTATAAGAACTCAATTTGCTTTTATAATAAATCGACGAAATTTGTCCTCTGGGAACTGGCAATACCGCCTGTAGGTCATACACTGCTACTACCGAATTAAATTTGTTTTGTCAGCTTCTTTTTCTAAACGCGACAGTTTTTTTTTTTCATTTATATGGGCGTTGTAGGTCTCCAGTAATTTTTGTTTAACCTCATTGTCTGCATTTTTAAATGTTTCGCAAAAATCGCATTGATCCTTCTTTGGAACAAAAAAAGATATATTATATTCGCACTTGAAGATGCGATTGAACATTACACTATTGGCAAATGGAAGCTGCTGCTTCTCTCGATCTTCCTTATAATCTCGGTAGAGGTCTGCTAGGTTTTTAATACTATCAATATACTCGCGAGTAGTCTGAGCCCTTAAATAATGCGACTCAATTTGGGGTATCGTATTTATAAAAGACCTTACACTTTCTTTTGTTTCGGGGTTTACCTTGGGTTGGTTTCCATGCTTCCCCCTTTTATCATCACTTAGAAAGCCTTTCTCGGTCTTTTTCTCCAATGCTGTAGGGATAGGTCTATCGTTAATATTCAGCGTGGCTTTAAAAACCTTTTACACACTCTAATGCGATTACCGTCTACCTCAAAATAAAATGCTGAATTCATATTTCGATAATTTTGAGCAAATGAATAACGGTACTTTGGCTTAATCGATTCTGCGTGTCTCACGATAAATTCTCTCTGCTTTTGTACGTCAGCAAGCGCCCAGTACCCGGAAAAAATGTCCTTTTTAATGTCTTCATTAATTTTATGACTACATTGTAACCTACACATTTCATCATATGGGGGGAGTAATTTTCTTTCTGAAAACGTTTTTTTAGTTTTGGACAAAGAAACATACGCTTGCCCAGAATTTCTTAGAAATTTGTTTTCTTGAAATTTCCATTTTCCAACATTCCTTTTTCTCTTTTTCCCTTTTTTAACTTCTGTTCCGCCTTCACTTTCAATTTCTTTATGACCTTCTGCCGAAGTACTGTCACTTTTTGAGCTCTGACTCTTGTTAATAAAATCCGGATCTGCGTCGGAGTCATCGACGTCACTTTCATTGCTATGCACAGGTGATACATAGTAATTTGTTGTTTTTTCTCTGGTTAAATGCAAGACTGTAGGACGTTCTGAGTTACATGACACAGTATAAATATGACTACATCCAGGTTGCGGGCTGTTGTTGGTAACGTTTTCATTTTTACTCACTTGAGTGGAGATGATATTATCTTGAACCATGTCTAATACTTTTGTTAAGGGAGAATTTGCTTGAGGTAAACCTTCAGGTGTTTGAGTTAAGGGTTTTGATAGTTCCTGTAAAAAAAAGGTCTGCTTAATATATTTACACTTATTAGAAGGGAATTTTTGTGACTCACCTGTAAACTCGAGTTAGTTTGGGACACAGACAATACAATGATATTATCTGATTCATGAATGCCAGAAGTCTCATAAATATGACTACATCCAGGTTGCGGGCTGCTGTGGGCAATTTTTTCATTTTTACTCACTTGAGTGGAGATAATAATATCTTGAACGATGTCTAATACTTCTGTTAAGGGAGCATTTGCTTGAGGTACACCTTCCGGTGTTTGAGTTAAGTCTTTGATAGTTTCTGTAACAAAAGTCTGCTTAATAAACAGGCACTTGTTAGAAGTTAATTTTCGTGACTCACCTGTAAACTCGAGTTAGTTTGAGGCGCAGGCAATGACAATACAATGACATCATCTGGTTCATGACTGCTAGAAGTCTCATTTTGTATGTTTGCTTCTTCTGTGACAAATCGTTGAACTGTAGGAATAGTTTGTGCTTTACAAATTTTCATAATACGAGCAGTCTGGCTTTTTATATTCAGATTCATACTGATAGATAGGTAGGTAGGCACCTACAAAAACCAATAATTATTGGTATGATGTGTTTGTACTTGTAAAAAAAAAAAAAATGTTGCCGACCATGAGATTCGATCCCGGGTCTAGTACCGTTATGTTGATGACGTTTCGCGTGTACATAATTTTCAGATTTGCGTACACGTTAGCGTGTACCTAGACACTTTAAAATGTTAAATTGCCTATCTCCTAACTATTTACTACATACATCCGCTGGATGAAATTTGCGTAACATTTTACAAGCAATGTGTGAAATAAAAATTTAAAAAATGTATTTTGCAGCTGGTATTTGGTGTATTCTTGACATTTTAGATTTTCTTGATGACTTATAACCATATATTTACATGCCAAATGTAGAGTACTAGAACGTTGGCTACTAAGTTGTGAATATTCAAGACTAATTAAACCACTTATTATAGAATACGATTTATTGTTTCAGTATTTAAAGTACAGCCAAAACCACCATTAAAACCATACATTCTACCTGTCAACTGTCCACAATATTAACATAATAAAAGCTGTGCCTACACAACCACCCGACAGCACAATAACACTACTTATTTGGATTGCTAGTTTAACACCCCTTCTCAATCCAAATATTGTTACAAAAGAAACACAAAAAAACTTCTAAATAACCAAAGTCCTTAAATTCTAAGTTTATAACAAGCCTAAACCTAACTTATGTTTTCTGAACAAATCACCTGAAAGATTTTTAGTTAGTATATCGGCAATTTGTTCCTTGGTAGATATATACTCAACAACAACTGTTCCTTCACTCACTAAGTCTTTAATAAAATTGAATTTTACATCAACATGTTTTAACCTTTTATGATCAAACCTTTTTGTCAATTTTATACAGGATTGGTTATCTTCAAATATAGTAAAGTTAGTTTTTGCAAAACCAAGATCACACAACAAGTTTGACAACCAAATCCCTTCTTTTGCAGCCTCAGCTAAAGCAACATACTCTGCTTCGGTAGAGGAAGTAGCTACAGTTGCTTGTTTCTTTGTAGACCAGCAAACTGTACCCTCAAATACTTTAAACAGATATCCACTAGTTGATTTCCTATCAGATTCGTCACCTGCCCAATCTGAATCTGCATATCCGACTAAATCAACACTATTTAAAGAAAAACAAAGTTCTAAATCTATGGTTCCCTTAAGATACCTTAAAATGTGTTTCAGGTTTTTCCAAAGCTTTTCAGTTGGTGTGCTTTAAAACCTGCTACAGAAGTTTACAGATGCACTAAGATCAGGCCGTGTAGCCAACATAAGATACATTAAGCACCCAACTAATTCCCTAATAGGTTTATCAACAACAGGTGCGCTACTGTCATTTATTTTTAAATTACCAACTTTTAACGGTGTATTAACTGGTTTACATTCACTCATATTGAACCGTTTTAACAGATTATTAATATAATTCTTTTGACTTAAATAAATGCAAGTTTCATTTCTTTTTACATTAATACCTAAAAACGTATTTAAGTTTCCAAAATCTTGCATTTCGAATTCAGGATCATTGTTAGACCTAACAAACCTTTCCTTTTCTGCAAATTCATTAAATCGTTTGTTCCAGTAATATGGAGCTTGTTTAAGCCCATAAAGTGCTTTATTTAGTTTGCATACCATATCTTTTTCCTTACTTATAAAACCCTCAGGAATTGACATAAATATGTCTTCCTCAATAGTTCCATGTAGAAAGGCAGATTTAACATCCATTTGTTGAATTTTAAAATTTTTAAAATTGGCAACAGCCAATAAAGTTCTTACTGTACTTAACCTTGCTACAGGTGCATAAGTTTCCTGGTAATCAAAGCCCTCCTTCTGCATAAATCCCTTTGCAACAAGTCTAGCTTTATACTTTACTTTATTTCCTACATCATTAGTTTTAATTTGAAATACCCACTTACAATCTATCAACCTAACATTTTCAGGTCTTTCAACCAATGTCCAAGTATTGTTTTTCATTAAAGAACTAATTTTCTCATCTACTGCATTTTTCCAAAACTTATATTCCGATGACTCTTTAGCTCTTTCCACACTATCAGGCACATTGTTAACAAACGTTGAAACATTCAAGGCCATATGCTCCAATTCATTATTTACAATATAATCATCATAATAAGCTGGCATTCTCTTTGTTCTACTACTCTTTCTTCCTTCAGTCTCCTCTTTACCTTTTTCTACATCAATTTCGAGATTTTCAGTTTCACTCACATCATGCTTACTTTCATTCATTTCTTGTTCATTTGTTATTATCTTGTTTTCACTATCACTATTATTACTAGGATAATCACTCCCATACAAGTCAATCAGAGTAGTATTTGCTTTTAAGTTACTAATATTTTTAGACTCATCAAAGATTACATTCCTAACTGTATTAACATTTTGTTTGATAGGATTCCAAACCCTATAACCATTATTCGCATACCCTATCATTATATTAATTTCACTTTTTGGGTCAAACTTAGATTCCTGCTTTTCTTTGGGAATATGACAGTAAACTAAACTCCCAAAAACTCTCAAATTTTTCAAATTAGGTTTTACCTTGTAAAACATTTCAGCCGGAGTATTATTTTTCAAACAAGCAGTTGGTGTTCGATTCAACAAATAAGTAGCACAAAGAATTGATTCCCCCCATAGCGATTTAGGCAATTCTGATTGCAATAATAGTGCCCTACCCTTTTCCAATAGTGTTCTATTAAGTCGTTCAGCACTTCCATTCATTTCCGGGTTATATGCGATTGAGTATCTAAACCTTATGCCCCTGGATTTACAAAAACCAACAATTTGATTAGACCAGTACTCACCTCCATTATCACATTGTATAGAACCAATCCTGTAACCAGTTAAGTTTGTAACAAAAGCCTCATATTCCTTAAAACACTCAAATACATCACTTTTATTTTTAATAAGATATACTACACTAAAATGGGTAAAGTCATCTAGAAAAGTGACAAAATATTTCTTATCATCAAATGTTGCAGGCGAAATCGGCCCACAGATGTCGCTGTGCACAATCTCTAGCACCCTTTTTGTCACCCTTCCAGCTTCCCTTTTAAATGGTAAACGAGTTATTTTTGACTGACTACAAACAGAACAATTTTCAACTTCTCTGTTATTTAAGCTTATATCAATTCCGTCAACCATATTTTGTTTAACTAACTTTTCAAAATTTGTATTCCCTATATGCCCTAGTCTAGCATGCCAAAGTTTATAGTTTTTGTTTACCTCACAAACATTTGCTGTGTTATCAAAAACAACGGCAAATTCTACTACATACAAATTATTTTCCTTTTTTCCTTTTATAATTAACCTGTCTTTACTAAAAATACAAACAGAATTTTTTTCAAAAACAACTTTTAAATTTGCTTTCTCTAATTTTTGAACTGACAATAAATTATGTCTTAAATTTTTAATATACAAAACATCCTTGATCTCACCTGAATCTTCACCTTGTAGTTTTATCTTAATAACCCCTGTTTTTTGTGCACTTAAAGTCTAACTATTTTTGGCAACTGCAATTTTAAGTTCCCCTTCTATATTCCTGGTTTCAGAAAAGTACTCATCACTATTTACCATGTGATCTGTTGCTCCAGAGTCAACAATAAACTTTACAACATTCTGGTTTCTCGGTGTCTCACAAATCATAGCACTTCCTGTAGTTGCAATGAATGCAATGTGCTCGTTTCTCTCCTCGGAACCTGCTTCATTGGCCTGTCTTCTATCTCTATTTTGTGTCTGTAACCCTTGGTTTAACCAAAAATTTCTCCTAAAATGTCCAGGCTTACCACAACTATGACATGTAAATTTCTTCTTTCGTTCATAACTAATGTCATTTGTGTTTTTCCCTTTTCTTTGTGTACTGTATGCTGTTGTGCTTCTAGTATCAATTTCTTCCTTTCGTGTGGTACTTCTCCTTTTTATTTCATGATCCAACAATTTCCCTTTCACAAAGTCTAGTGTTAATTTATCTTGCTCTAAGGTTTCCAGGGCTGTTACAATGGTATCATAGCTAGCAGGCAAAGTCAGCAACAAGTGACATACAATATCTATTTCCTCTAGGCTAGCTCCAACAGATTTAAGTTCCCTTACAGTCTCCTCAAATTTTATAAAGTGGTTTTCTAGCGTTTCACCTCTTTCAAATCTCAATGTCAGCAACTTTCTTCGTAGATACAATTGACTGGCAATACCTTTTCTTTGGAAGACCTTCTTTAAGGCAGACCACATCTGATATGCTGTCTTTTTATCCTTTATATACTCAAGGTGAGTATTTGCTACACCCTGTACAATAATTGCTTTACTTTTTTTGTCAAGCTTTATCTCCTGATCCGTTGGAGAAGTAATTTCACCTTCAATGGTAGATATAGTACCCCATTTTGATCTGATACTGTTTCCATCCTAAACTTCCAGTGGTCATAATCTTTACCGTCGAATTGTCTTACTCCATACTTTTCCACAATGCCACTTTCTGCACGGGACGCGGCCATTTTTCACTTCAATTCTTGTTAGACAAAACACACTTCCAAGCTTGGTTAACCTTTTCCTCTGGGCCCATAACCTGTAGAGTACTAGAACGTTGGCTACTAAGTTGTGAATATTCAAGACTAATTAAACCACTTATTATAGAATACGATTTATTGTTTCAGTATTTAAAGTACAGCCAAAACCACCATTAAAACCATATATTCTACCTGTCAACTGTCCACAATATTAACATAATAAAAGCTGTGCCTACACATCCACCCGACAGCACAATAACACTACTTATTTGGATTGCTAGTTTAACACCAAATCACCCACCTTAAGTTTCGCTACAAATTAAAAAAAGAACTTTAAAAAGCATTAAGAATAACTGTTTACTTCTTAGTTAAATCACTGGTACTTTATGGCAAATTTAAACAACAAAAATTACATAAATAAAACTCAGAGGCGGCTCGTGGGTTGCCAGCTAGGATCGGCAGTTCGGTACAGGCGTGGATCCAGGGAAAAATGTTAGAGAGGGTTAAGGAGCGCCGAAAGTATGAAAAAATGTAAATGAAACATTCTTTTTTCATGATAATATTATATGTAGTAAAAGTATCATATTTTCTTTTTCTTGGGGAGGGGGGGTCCTGACCCCCATAATCCCCCCTGAATCCGCGCCAGAGTCGGTATATTATTTTCTTTAGATAACATAACTACCAATAAAATAAATTTAGTGTTATGTGACATTTTAATGAGCTTTAAATTCTAAAGCGCGTTAAAACTTTAAACACGAAAAGCCTCACTTATTTGACACAGATTGTAGGTGAACATGACAATAATTTATAAATTTCTGGAACGGTGTTTTACAACAAATTATTATACGTTATACCTAAATAAAATAATACATTTTTCCAATTTGGAAATATTACCGGATCAGCTTTGCATTTCTAACTGGTTCTCCATGTTAAAAAAAGTGGTCCTCGGACACGACCATCAAATGAAAGAGAAGACAAAAAATACAATAAATATCAGCATTAGGATCCCTTTTTACCTCAGTTTCAACTTGGTTTTTCATGTCATTGCGTGATGCGTGCGTCCAAACAAGATATTTTATTTAAATTTTAAAACACTCACCAAATGCCGTAATCGATAATTAATGAGTATAATAACAAACGAATAATCGCAACAACTAACTAACTAACATTACTTTCTTTAAAGGTTTGTTCCAAGTTCCAACCCGGTATTCTATGCCCGAACGATTATTTCCAGCCTGTCAATTAAAATTTGAACTTGGCAATTGACTGTTGCAGTGGCAAATTAGTTGTGCGACCGTTCGGAGGACTGTATTGATACGGTTTTTGGTCGGTTTGGAACAAAACTTTAATTTACGGGCAAATCTATTTTTGCCGTTTTTGACGACGGTGTGTGAAGTTTGTAAATATATATTACTGTATGTATGTTTGGTTGCCTGGAATTTTGAAGTTCTTTCTTATGGAAGGGTCGGCTTGCCGGTCCTAGTTACAAAGGCGTCTTGAAATGAAAAGTGATACAATTAATTTGATGGTGGCGTGTTTACGAATAATCCACTATGACGTCCTGGGTTACAAGTTATAAGGGCGATTTAAAAAGTATAACGGCTATTTATTGTAGTTTGCGGGTCATTAAAAATGGAAATTAATGTAGAAAAATAATATATACTGTGTGTTGTCCTTTTGACACTGGGTCGGCACTGCCGACCCTGCCGGTCCTGAAAAGCCGCCACTGATAAAACTCATTTTCATCAAAAGTAACCCTACTCAAAATGTATTTCAATTTTTTCAATAGTATGATCTGATAAAGTGACATAACTTAAAATACAATAAACTAAAAGATACACTTTAATTTACAAAACAGATTTAAGTCTAAATAATACAAAAATTATACTTACCACTATTCATCAAAAGCGTCACAACTCAAAATAATCCGGTTTTAATGTATATGAGACACACCCTGACTCTACCAGAGCTAAAGCGCAACTAAGGATGATTACGTGAATGTATAATACGCAGGTTCAATCTGCAAAACCGACACAGGCGCCATCTAGCCGTGACATTAAGAAGTTATTTTAATACACTTTTGTAGGCTGATATATTACCATTTTTATTAGCTATTCGTGGCAATAACTCAAAATTCGTGATTTTTTACTTGTGTCACTTTTGTAGCATGGGTGCGATATGTTCGTTCTTAAATCTTAATTCTTAGTATACAGGGGCAAATCGGTTATAAAATTTGAATAGTTCAAATTTAATTGTAATATGTGGCTTTATTTTTTCTTTTGTAAAAACGGTTAATACTATATTAAATTCACCGCTTCCTAAACTACAGAATCCATGTATTAAACATTTTTTTTTGGATAAAGGAAGCAAACGATTATACATATTTTTTAAAATGTTGAAAACATGTTACATTTGCCCCGTACCATGGGGCAAATGTAAGGAACAGTTCTCTAACTTGGCAATAAAGTTACATAGAAAAACATTTGGGGCAATTGTGAAAAGATGTTTGTTCCATTAAAAATGGATATGAACTTTATTTATTTATTTCAAAAAATAACGGAAATACATAATATTAAAAACAAACCGCTGTTTAATGCGCAAAAAATCTATGAAAAATAATAGAATACATTAGCAGGTAAAAAAAAAGTAAGTAGAGGCAATAAAATAAAAACAAAAAGTTCAAGTTATTAACAAATATTCATCCCGGCAAATTTAACGTTAAATGTCAATCCGGATCCTCTTCTATCTTCTGTTGGCTCTGGAAGAATTTTTAATATATCTGCAGTGTCCACCAAAGATTTGTCCTCAACATTTGGCCAAACAAATTTATTTTTCTTTAGTCTGAGAAAATTAATCAGACACTCATCACGTTCTTCATTTTTCTCCACGAGTTTACCAATATAATGCAAAATTGTCTTTTTTGTTGTGAATTGAACAAGAACCCATTTATTCTTTTCCAGAATTGTATCTTTAAAGAAGTCCTGATTTTCTTGTGATAGTTCCTCTGAAACGTGCCCGTCATCTGAATCTTCATAACTGGGAAGCTCAACATCAGATTCACTCAAGGAGGTAGATGCCCTCGTAGGTTTAGATTAACGTTTCGAGAGTTGTTGTTCTTCTGGCTGCTTTCGTGCAGTAATCACTTCAGCACCAGCTGCCACTCTTCGTTTTGGTACCTTAGCTGCAACTTGATTTTGTTTTATACATTCTAGTAGAAGCTTTTCAAATGAAACACTTTCCAATTTAGAGGTTGAGTTATTGTCAACGGCAACGCCACTTGGACCAGGCTGATTATTGTCAGGGATGACTACTACATTTGCTTGAACAGTTTGCGGATTGGGGCTTTGAGATAACCCACTCGAGCTAGGCTCATCATTGTCAGGGATGACTGTTACCTCGGCTTGAACGATTTGCTGATTGGGGCCTTGAACATTTTGTGATTCCCATCGTTTTAATGCCTCAGCGTCGAACTTCTCTCTTGGTATCACTTTGTCATGGAAAGGTGAAATTCCGGCTTTTTTTAATCCATTTACAATAATATTGGGTTGCGTTTCCTTCCACACTTCCGCTATAAATCTAGAAAATATATTTTTTGGTAGCTTCCTACCGATATTGTGACGCTGCCATTTTACCAATTTTTGGTCCCATCTAGCTTTGACAGACCGAAAAACCGAAATATCAAGCGGTTGTAAGAAATGAGTAGTGTGAGGTGGTAACCTTAGAATTCTGATATTTTCTTGACCTGCAAGTTCAATTTCAGATGGTGAAACATGCGATGAGTGACCATCATATAATAAAAGAACTGATCTTTTCTGGCCCAAGGCAGGAATAACTGTGTTTTTAACGTAATTCAAAAATATTTCGCTGTCCATCCAACCCTTCTTACTTGATGCGTAGGATTGTCCTGGGAAAACGGAATCAGGTGCTTGCCATTGGTCCCATATGTAAGAGCCTTTAAATATTATTAAAGGAGGTGCCTTTTGTCCATCAGCACTGGGGCCTGGGGTACTTGTAATGCGAGCGCAAGGTTTTCCCCGCTGCCCCACGACCTTTGTTTTACTCGGATCAATACAAAATACTCTCGTCGAGATTCCATATCTGTCCGGGTTGATCTTCAAGATTTAATTCTGTTAAAGTTGACTTTAACAGCGAGAAGTAGCCATAAATGATAAATGGGTGAGCTGCTTTCTTGCGCGCGTATTCCACAGATTGTGGGACTTTTATGCTCAAATTATTTCTTTTCTTGAAATTCAAAAACCAGTCACATCCCAGAACGCCGTCTTTGAATGGGTTTCCCTTCACAAAAGCAGCGACTTGCTGGAAAACTTCTCTTTTTGACAAGCCGAATCCCCATTTCTCCAAAGTTTTTAGTGATATAGCCAATTTTTCCTCCTGTTCCCGAGTTAAGACGGTCAGTCGACCCCTGGTTTGCTTCTTTACACCACGGAGACCTTTTGCACGGCTGTATATTGTCGAATAGGGTATTTTATAAGTTTTGGATGCTTTGTAAATAGTCATTCGACCAGCCGTATATTCTCGCACGGCCAGTTTTACGTCCTCTTCCGAATACTCGGGGTTTTGCAGCTTTTTCTTATAACAGCGAACCATCTATAAAGAAAAAAGGGGCAAATGTATTTTATTTATATAATATATGTAACATATAGCATTAACAAAAAAACAGTTAATACAACATCAAATTCAAAAATATTCCACACTAATATAACCCTTTTGTAGAAGGATAGTCGATAACATCAATTACCTACCTTAATAATACGGCTTTAGCAATTTTCATAAAAACACGTGCTAAACTACACTTTTAACCTTGACGGCACCGCTACCCCAATCAATAGTGCGGATCGAACTGAAGCGAGCGGCGGCGCCGGCGTACGAAACTCACTGAAACGTGCAGGTGGGAGATAAGTATTGAAAGTAACGTCACCATAGAAGCAAGTTTTGATTATATGGAGGTATAATGGGATCCTGTTACATTTACCCCATTCTCACATTTGCCCCTGTATACCTTATCATAAATCTTATTTCTTATACCTTAAGTTTTTGATTGTGTCTCAGCCTTCTCTATTTTAATAATAGGTAGGTTCATTTTATTATTTTCCGCGCTTTAGTTTATTTATTAAGCTTGAGTTGTTACTATTGTGACTTAGAATATTGAGCAGTAAAGGGACAGAAGAAGACTGAAAAATTTTTAAATTACAAAAACATGAATAAAATAATAAAAGATGCAGTAAGACATCATCTCCCTCCGTGACAGAACTAGAGGTACAAAAAGTTGTTGCACTGTCGCAGTGCAAACTTCGTTTGTCCTGTGAATTGTAAGAACTTTGAATACCTATGTAGTTGATAACAAATTTTGGCTAAACTTTCCTGTCTTAATAATGGTATATGTAGTTTTAATAGTGTTTATGTATCAAACGTTAATATACGCAGTGTCCTTACCCACATAGCAAAAAGATATCCTGTGGATATATGAAATATATTCTTTTTCGGATATGGATATTGAGTGGCACATCCTCCGCAGATTCATAGAACATACATATATGTACTACGTATATGCATATGACATGCGTTTGGCCACAAGTCGGACATGCTGAGAAAATGCGTTTCCGGACATTTAGCATATCCTCCGCACATTCACAGAAGATTCCTATGTGTATACCAATGACATGCACAGTATATTCGTTTTGCCCAAAATAGAAATGCCCCGATTTTTACTTTTAAATTTCTGGTATTTAGACCAAGAATGAAAATGAAGATAAAATAAAAATAAATAAATAAAAGTAGAAATCTATGAGCCAGACTCGAACCGACGACACTCGGTTGTAGGGTTAGTAGTACATCTACTTTTCATTCTTCATCCGAATGCCACAAATTCGCGTATCTAAAATTAAATGATTATTTTACAGTTTCTGCTTGTAGGCAGGTATGATGCCCATTCTTGCTTGGAATTTTCATCGAAAAGATTGTAAATGTAAATAGGCTATACTATATACCATTCCAATGCAAACATCATTCAGTAGAGCCTTTGGGAAGCTGGCAAATAATAATTTTTTGTGTCAAGGATTTTATTGCGGCTAACTACCCCTACTAAATTTAAGAATCCATAGTATTTTGCCGACATGGCCACTATGGCCGCCGTATCTCGAAATGTTGGGTCAATCGACGTTTCTAATACTTAATATTGAAGTGTCAGTCTCATATTTGTTTAAATCAAATCAAGTAAACATAAAATATTAAAAAACAGGCTTTATTAGAGCACAATCAAACTCTTAGAAAACAATTACAGACATAATTATTAGTTTTTTAAATTAAGTAGTTACTGCTTTATAACGTCAGTTTCGTTTTTCCTGAAAAGAAAAACATAAATGAATGGTTGAGAAAATATTTACCTTAAAAAAATGTAGAGTAATGTCTGAGCACTTTAAAAACAGGTTTCTATTATATTATTATGTTCTTTTTAAAAAATTAATAAGGAATTCTTACTTGCCAAGGTTGTTTTTCTTTTTATTGTTAAGCATTTTCTTCGCTTTGACAAGCCATTTTTGAATGTGTATCTCTACTATGACTTCGTCCTCACATGCGTCCATTGTCCTTAGAGGTGTGTCGTTCACGAACGATTCGTTCAAAACGAACGAATCACTTCACTGACTCGAAAGAATTAATTCATCGTTCCTAAAAGATTCGATTCTTTTTTGATTCATGAATCAAAGTCGCATTTCGTTCACTTTACCCGAAACTCGAAAGCAATTCACCAGTTCAGTAATTCACTCGTTCGCAAGTCCGCAGTTCGAACGATCGAGCTCGAGTGTTGGCCTGACGGCCGTCGCTCGGCGATGCGGGATGCCGTCTTCCATTTTCATGATGTAGAGGAAGACAGCAGTTTAATTAGATACGCAAAGTACAGTAGAAGGAAAAGAGATAAATGTATGGGATGAAATATTTGATTTGTTTGGTATTTATTAGATTATTTTTTTATAGTGTAACTGTACAAATGGTTGAACAAATTTTAATAAACAAGAGAAGAATATTATTTTTGGATAGGAATCTATTTATTATTCATTGAAGACATTTCAAGAACGTAAACATTGGGCTCAACATTTGGGTATTTTGTTACCACTTATGGCGACAATCTTCATAATTAAACGACTGGCTGTTATTTAAACAAACATCGATTTAGCATTTTCGCGTTTAAAACGTAAAATTATTTAAAAGTAGGTAAGTGAATCATTTAAGAACGAATCTTTCTGAACGAATCTTTTTAACTGAATGAATCAAATGAATTGAGTCACCAAAAAGAATCGAACTTCCCACCTCTAATTGTCCTGTTATTTTGATGCACAGCATCTAAAGAATTACAGAACTTATTATTACAGTATCTTAACATTTCAGGAATTTGTTAATCTATGTTTTTTAGTAAATTATAAATTATTTTAATAATGAATACCGAAAATTTCTGGACGATTTTAAATAGGTAGGTACCTCAAAACTTTTTTTTAATTGAATTGTTTTTAAACTAAGACATTTTCTGCTAATGAAATATCATCTGCTATTACACCTTCGGGTGAATGGCTCTAATACTTCTAATGACAGCAAATCATTATGTTTTTCTGGATATAAACCTACGAAATGACATCTAAGTTTTGCTGCTTGAAGACTTATTTAAGAGAGTAAAATTTCGGCTGTTGAAAGCAATATGATTAGGTACGTTATAAAATTAGACTTATATATATTGTTCACTTATTGTTTACAAATTCACACACCAAAAACACTTTAATAAACAATGAACATACTTACTGAACTGTAAGAAAATGAAAAACAAGCCATCAAAATAACTTACACAACACGAGCAGAGAAAATGACAAAAACTGAGGTTATGTAATGTCATCCCAAGCGCGAAGTGTTGTATCTGCCGTGCGCGAAGTGCGGGCGCAGGACTGCCAAAAGTTGGAAATTTAAATGCTAACCTGAGCAATCGCATTGCCCTAAGGCCTAAATTATATTATTTTAAAAATACTAAAGTAGGAAAATCTTTTTAATACTATTTTTAATTTCACTTTTTTGACTTATGATTTTTATACCAATTTCTAGATATGACTTGGATATGCTATGGATATATCCAAACGAACATGATTTTAATCAATTTCTAAATATGACATGGATATGCTATGGATGTACCTAAACGAATGTGAGTTGTGGGCTGTCGATAGCATATTCTCAGGATGTGAATATACTTTTTTTGCTATGTAGGTAATATATTAGCGATTGGTATTTTTCTACCAGGGACCTATAATATAAAGGTCAATTTGTAAAACTTTTCGCCACGCTCCTACTCGTAACCATTCCCGCTTATCGCCACCGTTCTTAGGGTATTTATAAAACACGGACTGCACCGTTGTAAATTCGCGAAGGCAGTAACGTATTTTGAGGTTAGAATATTAATTTTCTTTAAAAAAGTGGATAATGTAACCAGAATTTAATATTATTAAACTATGAGATAAGCTAAGCCCTGTCATTTTGGGTAAAGGCCAGCTGGATGTTAGATGTGAGAGTGGCTATATTTCGCTCTTGCGCGAGTAAAGGGGTATACGTCGAGAATATCTGTTTTGAGCTATTAACTAAAAGAAGTTTATTATTTTTATTTTAATTTTATTTTTACTATAACTTAATTGCTATAAAGAAAACAAAAGTTGTTTTTTGTTTAAATAATTTAATTATAGGTAAAGCTAGAACACATGGAATAAAGAAATTAAAAAGTATTCATTTAACAAAAAAAAAAAAGTTGTATCTCTTTACACAAAAAAATTAATAGTGGACTCCCTTTACTCAATTTGATCTTCATCTAGTTCCTCTATATCTGGCAGTATTTCTTGAAGATCTTTTTGTGTAGGGAGGTTTTTATAGAAATTGTGAAATACGTCGTCTATATAAGGCAGTAACTCCATTAGGTTTTTCTTTTTTTCCTTTGTGATAGGATTTGGAAAAGGGCACTTGGGAATTGCTGAAATCGGCACTATTTTAGTTTGACCACGTCTTGAAAAGTTAACTTCATGAAATGGCGCATCTTGACTTAGTGAAGTTTTATACAAAAATATTCCTTGCTGTTTCTGAAACCTTAGCCACTTCACATTTTTCCAAATAAAAGGATTTCCTTCTTCATCTTTTTTCTTTACTTGATATATTTTTTTCAACAAGTCTGAGAAGTTATAAAATTCTTCGTTCTTCATTTCTATAACTTTAAATTTATTATTGGCATTTCCACATAACCGCACCAACTGGAACCAATCTCTTGGATGACTTATTGGAATATCGTATTTCTTCTTTTTCCTTTCGATTACGGAATGATCTGAATTACATTCCATGTGTGTATGCCCTGGAATGAGAAATTTATGATCCACACATTCTAGATGTGATAGCTGCATCAATACCAGAAACA
This sequence comes from Polydrusus tereticollis, assembly GCA_963920685.1. Lineage (NCBI taxonomy): Eukaryota > Metazoa > Arthropoda > Insecta > Coleoptera > Curculionidae > Polydrusus > Polydrusus tereticollis. The sequence goes on along the minus strand of OY987330.1, from coordinate 84,705,639 downwards.
TTGTCACGACATGCGAATTTTTATTTTGCCCCCCGCATGTATCCGAATAAAGAGTTACATGTTTTATTTCAGGAGACAAAGACATAAGTTCTTTAAATACGGAAGAGGCTACCTGGTTTGCACCTCGTCCAGAAACTGACTCGTACCACATGTAACAAATTGCTTGGTTTTTATCACATTTATGCATAGTCAAATTGTAGGTCCAGAGTTTCCTTTTGTAAAATGCAACAGATGCTGTTAAATCCGGCGTTGGGAGGCATTGCTGAAGATCTAAAACATACAGGAGTTTTGTTTCATCGGTTTTCGCAATATGTTTGTCATCTCTTTTGGCGTTATATTATGCTTCCTCGGCTTTCTCCAAATGTGACTGGAGTTCAGTCTTTAGCTTGTTTAAGACTTCACTGTGCTTTTCGTTACGTATTAAAATGTGCAACTTTTCACACGTTGTGCATGTATCTTTCTGAAAATTTTTTATCTTAATTCCCATGTCATGAAAAATTCGTTCATATATTTTACGACTCACAGGCGGGTTTGGAACAATCCAAATTTTATATTCTTCATAAAGACGAGCTAAGGTGTAATATGAAGGTAAAAATCTTTTGTCACTTTTCTTTCTACAATAGTGACTTTCGTAGCTTGGAATGGAAGTTATGTGATCTTTTACCAACTGACGACTATGGACGCCAATTTTATTAGGAGGCTCTTTACGACCTCTCTGATCTTTTTCGCATATACCTGTTGGGCTGGTCTTGGACAATACAGTTGTTATAAATTTATTAGAAATGCCAAAGCATTTCTCAAAACAACTTTTGCAAACTTCAACTAATTCTCCATGAACCTTTAAATGATAAATATTCACACAATCCCGTTTCTTCTTTCTTTCTGATGTTATAGCTGTTTTTTTCTTTTGTTTTGTTATAAGACTTGCTGCATAAGCAACTCTCTTGTTAAAATCGCCGAGAGACCAAAAGTCTTTAAACACCAAGTTCAGCGTTTCATCGTCCACCTTACTAGAACACCCTTTCCTGCAAGCCACTAAAGGCTTTCTTTCTCTACTTCTTATATTTTTCTCTTTACTGGTGACATACTCCTTACCCAAATTTCTGTTAAGTTTCCTTATTCTTCTTTTTTCTCTTGTTTCTCTCTTGATTGGCTTTCGGCCTCGCCTATTTTCCTGATGATTATCATCACCTATTTGACTAGTCAAAACCATTTGACTAGCCAAACTTTTTTTTTCTTTTTCATATTATATGCTAATTGCCTTAAATTTATGTCAGAGTCTGAACTATCCGACTCTGGGACATAGTCTCGGTCTCTATCGCTGTCATCAACATCACAGTTTTCGTAAGAGAGGCCTTCGTTATCCAGTTGTAGCAGCGGCTCTGAAATAAAAATGTAATATTTATGTAACTATGAGGTGCATAAAATAGTAACAAAATACCATAAGAAGTAGATGGCTCATCATTTATAAAATACGAAGTTGTAGCCATTGGACTATTCTGCAAAGTATAGAGCCCATCCTTCATGGAATGCATAGCTGTAGTAGCTAATGGAACATTTTGACACGCAAATACATTTGGGACATCCTGTAAGATAGGCTCACCTAAAAAATAAGGTGATAAACATTAAAACTTACAGTCATGAAAGAATTTACCTTTTTCCAAATTATTAATATTTGGCTCGATCATCTTTGGATTGTAAGTACTCGATTGCACCATTTTCATCGAGTTTGTGGCAACGCCGGCGCCCTGTAAATCTCCTTGTACACCAACTAAAAATTATAGTGATAAACTACAATACCGTAGTCAGTACTGATACTATTACAGTATATCAAATATATTTAAAAACAATATTTTTCAAAGGCTTACTTCTATAGATTTGATCAGAACATAAAAACGTAGTTTGAACATATCATTTTTCATGTTTTAAGTTTGTGTTTAAACCAAACTTGTGCATTGAACTCTGTCCCATTATCAGATGCTTTTAAAATATATGAATCACCTGAGCACTACAATTTTAGTCACAGTTATATATTTTTTAATCTAATTATAAAATAATAAAGACCTACCTAGTTAATCAATTTTTACTAAATAAAATACGTGCGCGGGTAAACGGATACAAGTCCGAATTTTAGTGACTATATTTTGTTGCAACATCTTACCTATAGGTACCTATATTGATTTAACTTATAAATTAAACTTACCGTTCTGAGTACCATGAAGCATATCATTTTCGGCCTTTCCTAGGTTGGTGTTTTTGGAGCATTCATCATCTCACCACGGATTGCCTAATTTACATGGTTTGTTATTAATTTTGGAAGGGATTGAAGCATTTGCGGCCAAGTTAATAATGTTATCTAGGTCAGCGAGGTCAAGGATTTTAGATGTATTAAGTTGGGTTAGGATTGTTTCGTTGAATGCTGTCCAATTGGGGTTACGGAAGTTTCGGGATATATAGGGATTAAGGAAAAAGTTCTCTGATGGAGGTTTGGATTTGTAGTCGAGTTGTATTAAGATAGGGAAATGGTCACTATGACCGCAGTTACGGAGGACTTCCCAGGATGTTGAGGTGGCCAGGTTATTGCTTATTATTGTGATGTCTACCGCGCTATTATTTTGAATTTGAGGCTATAGAAGTGTTGCTGACCCATGATTTAGGATGATTAGGTCCTTGTTAAATTTGTCGCTGATTATCCTTCCACCCATAATAGCAGGATATTGATCCCAAATTGGATGATGAGAGTTGAGGTCTCCCATAATGAGGAGGTTTCCAGATAAGTCATTAACCATTTCATTTAGAAATTCAAGAGTAAAGTTGTTATTAGAGTTCTAATAGAGATTGATTATGTTAGTGTCTGTGATTTTGGTTACTATGTACTAAATGACATTGTTATTGAATTTTTCAATTTTTTTATGAATGATATTGCTTTTAGTTAAAGTCGCTACTCTACCATAGCCGTTATCACGGTCTCGTCTTATTGTATTGTAAGATTTTAAGTAGAATTTTTCAGGGGGTTTTAGCCATGTTTCATTAATGATAACGATGTATGGGTCGTGTTTGTTAGCTAGTGTGACTAAATTGTCCCTATTTAAGTTAATACTTCTCAGATTCCACTGTAAGATCTTTAGTTTTTTTGGTGGATTAGCCGTTGGAATATTATATATTGAGATAATCCATTATTGCACTACATTACCTATGGAAGAAGCTTTTGCTGACGGTAAACCCAAAATAAAACAAAAAACACCGCACAATGCCCAAAAAACACAGAAAATTAGAAGCAAATCATGCCATGCAGCGGAGCCTCGGCTGATAACAGTCTCAGGTAAACAAACAGAACAACAACAATTAATACCACATCGTTCTAACGTCAATGTGAAGACTATAATATAAGCAATTCAGAAGATGAAAAGGGAGACGATAATTGGAATATAACCCTCTCTGAGGAAATGATTTCGGATTTTTTTTTCAAATTCGGATAAAATAACCAAAGCCATAAACAAAGAAAATGACGAATATGGAAACATACTATGTTTATCTAGACAAGATTATACATTGGTACAAGAAGCGCAATCCGAAATCTGTAAGCTTTTTACAATGCTTGTATTTAGAATTAGGAATACAAACAAAGAAAACATAACATAATAAAATAAACCACAACAAACAATCGAAAAGCCTTATCAAAATAAAAGTCATGAAAATCTGGAAGATATTAATGTATGGGCACCTCAAAATACCCATGGATCGTATTTCGGGTCGTATGCTAATACGTGACGAGTACCTATAAAACGAGCTAGAACAAAAACATGATAAACACGGAAGAAGAAAACTAGACAACGCAGAAATCAGAAACTTACTGGACAACACCAAAAACGACAAAAAAACATGAAACTATAATCAGAATTGACAATGTAAATGACTCAAAGGAAACTATAAAAACATTAAAAAAGCAAATAAACCATAAAGATATTGCTAAAGGTTTTAAAAGTATCAAACAAACAAAAAATGGCGCAATAATTGTAGAAAGCTATGACAAGGATCAACAGGACAAACTAAAAATTGCTATAGATAGTAGCGCCAAAAAAATTAAATATAAAGAAAATGACACTGTGGACCCTATGTTTATGATATCGGGCATTGAAAAAGGCTTTTCAAACAATGAGTTTATTGAAGAACTGGAAAGACTAAACTGTGACAATGTGAAGTATAATGAAATACAACACTCTGCAAGAAATATAAATTGCCCAATATATAAACGGCGACCTATGAGATTTAGAAATAATATTAACCACACGGAGGATTTTTATAGCTGATAAATACACGGAACTTGCCAAAAACGCAACAAAAAAACATACAAACGTCTTAAAAAAGGACCTGATAAACATTGGTATCATCCATCAAAATGTCCAGTCAATTGGTAACGTCGTAAATGCACCAAATGAGACTATAAAAAGCAATAGTGACTGTAAATTTTTGTGCAACACCGACCATTGGAAATCCGTAAAAGAACTGAAATATAAAGATATTAACAACTACAGTTTAATTCATCAAAATGTACAATCTCTGGGAAATAGCGTGGATAAATTGGAAGAACGCTTAAATGAATATCCAGAAACTGCTATCCTATGTATTACGGAAGACTGGAAATCTAAGGACCAGCTCGCCAGATTAGGCATAAGAAAATTTTAATTAGTCGCAAGTGTTTGTCGAGAGGAAGGGAAGCATGGCGATAGCCATAGCCATCTATGTAAAAAGTCATATTAGAGCAAGGGAGTGTAAAAACATATGTTCTTTGTCAATAGTAGTTCATTTTGAATGTACTGCAATGGAATGCGTTTTAAATAAGAAAATAATTATTGTTTTGTCAATATATCGTCCACCAAATGGACGTATTTTTTAACAGCTTAGAAAATATTTTAAACACAAAAGTTGATCCCAGTAAAATTATTTTTGTTACTGAGATTTCAATATTGAAATGAAATGAAGAAAACAATAACGAAAACAGACTAATTATTTATTTTACTTAATTTTTATTCAATAAGAGTCACAATTGTTAACAATACAAGAATAACTTCAAATTCGCAAAGTTGCATAGACCATATTTATACAAATTTACCATATAACGTGCACTCAAAGGTTTTAAACGCACATATATAGGATCATTTGGCACAGAAGGTAGATTTTAATTTATTTAAATGCAATGCGGTAGAATTTACTTATAAGAGGTTTTTAAATGAACGAAATAAAAGTAATTTTATTGGTCAACTAGGGATTCAAACTTGGAACAATTTGTACATAATTGACCAAGACGAAGTGAATGAGCAATGGCGAGTCTTTATTAACGATTTTATAAACATATTTAATTCATCTTTTCCACTAGTAGTAGTAGTAGTAGTAGGTGAGGGGAGGCACACGAACCTGGCAAGTAGACCAAATGCGATCCTTTTTGCCTACCCCTGTGTCTTCCCCCATCCACTCAACCACCCAGGCTCTCACCGAACCTACCCGACCTTCTCATAAAGGTCAGGATGTCACTCCAAGCAAGAGTCCTGACTTCCTCCTGTAGGATCACCACTGTCCCAAAGACTTCGTCTGAGTCTTCCCAGTGCTTCGCAATTGCACAGGAAGTGCAGTGGTGTCTCCTCATCCTCCAAGCATCCCGAACATATCGGGTCCTCCTCCACCCCCATTGTATGCAGGTGCTCCCTCAATTTGCAGTGTCCTGTTAAGAGTCCTACCAGAGGATTCAGGGCACGCCTACTCCTGTTAAGAATCCATTCTAACTTGGCCCTATTGGGCCAAGTTATGAAATCTTTAGCCTGTCTACAGCCTGGCGTCTGCCGCCATTCCTCCTTGGAGGCACTAACCATGGTATATAAAAATAGAAAAGCAAAATATGGTTAAAATAAGCATATTGTAGAAAAAAAAACAACGGTTGGATACATTGGTGTCGTTGTCTAAAAATATCTCATACTTTAAAGCTCAGTACGATAAAATAAAAAAAGAATACGACAAACTTTTAAAAACAGAAAAAAGTAGATTCTATGAGAATAGGGTTAAGAACTCAGACTGTAAGATTAAATATATGTGGGCAATATGCAACGAATTGGCAGGACGATGATTTCGATGAAAACGAAACATCCTTTGCTAATGATTTAAATGAACATTTAATTAAAGTTGTTCGAGATCTTTTAATTCAACATGGGCATAGGTCATTCAAATGTAGCATAGTGGAGAATAACAAGTCAATGTATCTAAAACCAGTAAATATTAATGAAATAATTGCGCTCTCCCAAAACCTAAACAATAAATATTGTGTAGTGGTTACGATGGTATTCCAGCAAGTATTGTTAAGCTTTCGATAACGGAACTTGCACCAGTGTTATGTTACATTATCAATAATAATTGAATAAGATATTCAATTTTTCCAGATAAACTGAAATTTGCTTCGATAAAACCATTATAGGGTGACTCGGATCTAAATGTACATACATCACCAGGAGATAGTGGACATCTTGGGGGTTCTAAATAATCTATCTTTAGTGGGTCCATCTTTCCTCGTTACTTAGATACAGAGTGTTTTATAAGGTTTGGTTCATTTTTGTTTTTGCCATAATTCTTTTAGCACCCGGTATAAAATGTTCATATTTGGTGGAAATATTTTGAGTAGCTATCGCTTCAAAATGCCGTATGAAAATTTCTTGAAATTCAGGTCCGGACTTTAAAAACAAGACTGATTTCATTTTTTTAAATTCAACACCCTGTATATCATATTTTTGTCAATTTTATTTTTTATTTGAAAAACACATAAAAAACTAATTTTAATGACATACTTATCAAAATCCCCGCACTCGCCGCTCAGCCATAATAAATTGCTCTTCTTTAGATGTTGAAACACATACAAAATAATAACTGTTTTTATAACGACAATAATACCAATAATAACAAAAATAACAAAAATAACAAAAACATAATTATTTGAGAATATTTTCAAAATGCCCACCATTAACTTCTTCACATTTTCTTCCTCTGATATTTAAATTTGAAACTGCACTTCTGATTACACCTGGTCTATTTTTTATTTCCTGAAATGAAGTGATAATGCGTTGCAAGAGCTGGTCCCGTGTATTAATTTCTTCCTCGTAAACTAAATTTTTCATATACCCCAAAAAAAGAAGTCCAGCGGGTTAATTAAAGTCGGGAGATCTTGCTGGCCAAGAATGGGGCCCCCCACGACCTATCCATCTGTTGGGATATCTATTGTTTAAAAGTTCGGAAACAATTCTTGCTAATGTGGAGGGGCTCCATCGTGTTGGAAATACATTCCTCTTAAATTAACATTCTCATTTTGGAGAAGATTTGGCAAAATGTTTTCCAAAAAGTGTAAATATTGGTTTCCATCTAATCTTTCTTCAAAGATGTGTGGGCCAATCAATTTACCATTTATTATACCTGCCCAAACATTTATGGAAAATCTATGTTGCGAGTGCGACTACCTAATGTTGAAATGAGTTCGAAATATTAATTGTACCTGTTTGGTTATTTTGAATGTACCCCTATTTCGTTTACCGTTCATTAGACGCTAGATGGCGCATTAATTGTAGTTTCCTTCCTTGGTGTGGGTTTCAATAAAAGTGCAGTTCAACATAAGAATTCACGAACAGATGAATGTTTTTTTTGTTCTCCCTTTTACCCTGGTACTTTTTCAATACTTTAGTGCCCCAATTTTAACAGGGAACGCGTTTGTCCGCGAGTTTTCCTTAGGTGGTCGTTAAAGTAACGTAAAGTCGGGTATTGACAGTAAAGACACGTAGTTCTTGTTCAGTTTTGTGTGCCGTTCCTGTTGTACAAAATGGCGGTGAATTTCTTGAACAGTGTGCCGAAGCTTGTCGGTCGAGAAAACTTCGATGAGTGGTCATTTGCCGTGGAAAACTTCTTTGTGCTAGAAGGCTTATCTAAGTGTGTAGATGGTATCGAGACGGATACAATCTTAGTGGCAAAGGCAAAAGGAAAATTAATTTTTACTCTCGATCCATCGTTGTTTGTTCACGTTAAGGATGCAAGCTCTTGCAAAGACGTTTGGGATAAGATCAAGAATCTCTACGAAGATACCGGTTTTACAAGAAAAATTAGTTTGCTGAGGACCCTGATATCTTTGAGGTTGGATAGCTGCGATTCCATGGAGAGTTACATCAACCAAGTCATAGAAACAGCCTAAAAGTTAAGAAAAACCGGATTCAGCATAAATGAAGAATGGGTCGGCTCTTTACTGTTGGCAGGGTTGCCACAGAAGTTTTCACCAATGTTGATGGCGATTGAGCACGCAGGAATCTCAATAACTACAGATTCAATCAAAAGCAAGTTGCTCGATATGCAAACAGATGACGCTAGAAGTAGCCGAGGTGGCGCTTTCGTTGCTAGAAGTAGTTTCTTCAAGAAAAAGCCTGCAGGTGGCGGTAGTGGCCGAAAAACCTGAGACCAGCTGATGATGACAGTAAACCAAGAGACAGAAGTAAGGTTATTTGTTTTCGATGCAGACAACCGGGTCATTTCATGTCAAAGTGTCCTCGTAATCAAGATTCAAAACCTGATGACAAATACGCATTTAATGTTGTGTTCTTAAATGAAAATTACAGTAAAAACGATTTCTATTTGGACTCTGGTGCAAGCAGACATATGACACCAAATGAAAGTTGGATCAAAAACCCCTCCGAGCCTTGTGTTTATGAAATTGTTGTTGCAAACCAAGACAAACTTTCTGTGAAATGTTCAGGAGATATGGAGATAGTGACATCAGCCAATGGAAAGTTCCATAATGTAACCGTGGAAGATGCTTTATGTGTTCCAGGATTGACGACTAATCTTCTATCTGTTAGCCAGCTTATTTCAAAAGGTAATCATGTTTCGTTTACTAGTGATGGTTGCTCGATTCTGAATGAGCAAAATAGGCTGTTGGCTACAGCAAAACTGATTAATAAGGTCTATAAGCTTGATTTAAAAGAAGAAAAGTGCATGTTAGGAGTCTGCGATGAATCAGAAATGTAGCACAGAAGGTTAGCACATAAAAATAGTCAGGACTTAAACAAAATGTAAGACTGTGTTAATGGTTTGACAATTAAAGGAAAATCCAGAATTGACAAAAGCAACTGTAGTGTGTGTTGTGAAGGCAAACAATCCAGGCTGCCTTTTTCAAGTGCAGGTACAAGGAGTACTGGCATACTAGAAGTTATACATGGAGATGTCTGTGGACCGATGGAGGTGACTTCTATAGGAGGATCAAGGTATTTTCTTCTTCTAGTTGATGATTTCACTAGAATGTTATTTATCTATTTTCTTAAAGCAAAAAGTGACGCTTTTGATCGATTTAAAGATTTCAAATCAATGGTTGAAAATCAAAAAGTTAAAGGAATCAAGGTTTTTAGAACTGATCAAGGAGGTGAGTTTTGTGGAAATGCATTTGAAGGTTACCTTAAAAAGGAAGGCATTATTCATCAAACAACTAATGCCTATACCCCTGAGCAGAATGGCCTTGCTGAGAGATTAAATCGTACCATAGTGGAGAAAGCCAGATGCCTTTTATTTGACGCAGGACTGGATAACAGATTTTGGGGTGAAGCAGTTAATACTTCCAACTACTTGCGAAATAGAAGTATTGCTAGTGGGCTTCATGGAAAAACACCATATGAGATGTGGCACGGTTCTAAACCAGACCTTTCAGGTTTACGTATCTTTGGAAGCACAGTTATGGTTCTTATACCTAAAGAAAAAGGCTTAAGTTTGACAAGAAGTCAAAGAAGCATATCTTAGTTGGGTATTCCGAGAACATCAAGGGCTATAGGGTTTATAACCCAGAAAATGATGACGTCACAACAAGTAGAGATGTCATCATTCATGAAGATCTTAAATCTAAGATACTGGACATGTCAGTCTCTGAAAGTCAAGAAGAAACTCCTGTTTCAGTGGGGGAGAATCCAGATGAAACCTCAAGACAAACTGACAGTACAGAAGTCAGTGACAATTCTATCAATGATACATTGATAAATAATTTAAATGATAGTGACTATGAACCAACTAACTCTAGTCTAGATGAGCTTGTGACCGAGCATGCCACTGTGAGCCCTAGAAGGTCAGAAAGGCCTAAGAAAGAAAAAGTTTTTGAAGATTATGTGACATACATGGCAGCTTCTCAGCAAAATTTTGAGTGTTCTGAAAATCCAACAACTGTATCAGAGGCTTTGTCTAGGCCTGATAGCAACAAGTGGAAGCATGCTATGTTAGAAGAAATCAAAAGCTTAGAGGAAAATGAAACCTGGGAGCTAGTGGACTTACCCAAAGCTGGTGCCTTAGTAGAGTGTAAGTGGGTGTTCAAAGTGAAAGTCGACAGTGAGTGTAATAAGACTTATCGTGCTAGGTTGGTAGCTAAAGGTTTTACACAGAAGGAAGGTATTGACTATAATGAAACCTTTTTGCCTGTTGTTAGGCATTCTACTCTTCGATTGTTAATAGCTTTAAGTGTAGATTTAGGATTAGATATTTTTCACCTAGACGTAACTACAGCATTTTTACATGGGCATTTAGAAGAATCTGTTTTTATGAAACAACCTGATGGACTCATAAAACCAGATCAGAGTCATAAAGTTTTAAGATTAAAACGAGCTATATATGGGCTAAAACAATCTGCACGTGTTTGATATAAAAAGGTTGAGGATGTTTTGACTAATTTAGAGTACAAAAAATCCAAATTCGAACCTTGTGTTTTTATAAAGTCTAATAACGGTCTAATGACAGTAATTGCCTTATATGTCGATGACTTCTTTATTTTCTCAAATGATTTTCCTGAGTCTGATTTTTTAAAAGGAAAATTAGCAGAAAATTTTAAATTGAAAGATCTTGGTCAGGCGAAGCAGATTTTGGGAATGAATGTTTGCATTGACAAGGTAAAGAATGTCATAACATTAGATCAAAGGCAATACATTGACCAGCTGTTATTGAAATTTAACATGGAAAATAGTAGAACTGTTGATACGCCTATGGAGAAAAATTTGATTATGTCACAAAATAAAAATTGTAATTTTTCAGTACCATATCAACAATTAATTGGTAGCTTGATGTATTTAGCGGTCATGACGAGACCAGACATTTCATATAGCGTTAGCTATCTGAGTCAATATAATAACTGTTTTGATGATACACATTGGTAAAGTGCTAAGAGACTTTTAAAGTATCTTAAAAAGACTAAAGATTTTTGTTTGAAATTTGAAAAGGGTGAAAGGGGACTAGAGGGTATTGTGGATGCCGATTGGGGTAGCAATACTCGTGACAGAAAGTCATATACAGGTTTTTGCTTTACTTTATCAAATTGTGTGGTGTCTTGGGAGAGCAGCAAACAAAAAACTGTTGCCCTTTCTAGTACCGAAGCAGAGTATATCGCATTATCAGAAGCGTCTAAAGAGGCTATATATTTGCGAAGTTTGTTAGGTGAATTGACATGTATTTTTAGTTTTATTCTGTATAGTGATAGTCAAAGTGCCTTAAAGCTTTCGTCAAACCCTATGTTCCACAAGAGAACTAAGCATGTTGATGTACGTCATCATTTCATTAGAGAAACAGTAGCAAGTGGTTTGATCACTACACAATATTTGCAAACAAATGAGATGCCTGCAGATATCCTGACAAAAGCTTTGGGCGCAAATAAACATTATAAGTTTTTAGAACTCTTGGGCATTGTAAAGTTGTAACTTGCCTGATGTTTTTGTTATAATGTTTAAGTTCTTTTTAAGAATGTTTTTCTTAATTATTTGAATGTTAATATATTTCAAACTAGTGGGGGTGTTGAAATGAGTTCAAAATATTAATTGTACCTGTTTGGTTATTTTGAATGTACCCCTATTTCGTTTACCCTATGTTCATTAGACGCTAGATGGCGCATTAATTGTAGTTTCCTTCCTTGGTGTGGGTTTCAATAAAAGTGCAGTTCAACATAAGAATTCACGAACAGATGAATGTTGTTTTTCTTATTCCTTTTACCCTGCTACTTTTTCAATACTTTAGTGCCCCAATTTTAACACCTAATAGCATTTGGATTTTCTAGAGACCATAGATGACAATTTCTGGAATTGTTGACTCCATCTCTGGTAAACTGAGCTTCATCGGTCCACAAAGTCCGGTGAATATCTCTTTGGTGCCTCCTAATCCACTGACAAAAAACCAAACGGTTAGCATAATCACCTGGTTCCAACCTTTGTACCTCTTGGATATGATAAGGATATAAGCCTTTATTTTTTATTGTTGAATGGGTTAATTTTTGCGTTATATGCAGACGTCTAGCAATTTTCCTTGTGGATGTTTTTGGGTTTTCTTCAATCAAATTTAAAACGTCTTCTTCCTGTTGAACTGGGTGTCTTACAGGCTGATCAATATTATTTTGTGTCGGAAAATGTCCTTGTTCACGAACAAAAGAAAATACATTTGAAAATGTTTGATGGTTTGGACATGTTCTTCCAGGAAACCTTAATTCATACTCTCGAGAGGCGGCTCGCCCGTTACCATCGCAAAATCCATATACAAATATTATATCAGCGTATTCTTGGTTTGAAAATTGATGGGACATTTTAAACGAGAAGTAAATGTTTAACAAAAATATCCTCGTAATGCCCAAAAATCTGACAGGTTACAACTGACAATGACTTATTATGTTTTGTTGCCCCCCAATATTTCGTTGTTCTGAGAGGCCGAGCCATGGAGTCAAATTGAATTGAAAATTTTCAAATTTTAACACGCCGCTATTTTATTACTTTGGTTTATTTCTTATTATTGGTATTATTGTCGTTATAAAAACAGTTATTATTTTGTATGTGTTTCAACATCTAAAGAAGAGCAATTTATTATGGCTGAGCGGCGAGTGCGGATTTTGGTAAGTATGTCATTAGAATTCGTTTTTTATGTGTTTTTCAAATAAAAAATAAAATTTAAAAAAATGAAATCAGTCTTGTTTTTAAAGTCCGGACCTGAATTTCAAGAAATTTTCATACGGCATTTTGAAGTGATAGCTACTCAAAATATTTCCACCGAATATGAACATTTTATACTGAATGCTAAAAGAATTATGGCAAAAACAAAAATGAGCCAAACCTTATAAAACACTCTGTATCTAAGTAACGAGAAAAGATGGACCCACTAAAGATAGATTATTTAGAACCCCCAAGATGTCCACTATCTCCTGGTGATGTATGTACATTTAGATCCGAGTCACCCTGTATAAAAAGGGAAACCCACAAGATCTTGATAACTACAGACCTATAAGTCTACTACCGGCTTTCTCAAAGATTTTTGAATTAGTAATGTGTTCAAGGTTGTTAAATTTTATGAATATGTGTCAACTGTTATCAACTTCTCAGCATGGATATTTAAGAGGTAGATCAACCAATACAGCAATATATTAATTTGCAATACTACGTATTATTTGGAGAATAATAATTTAGCCCTAGGACTCTTCCTAGATTTAAGTAAAACATAATATGACGAATATCTTTTATTAAAACTAGAAAAATAGAGTATTAGAGACCGAACAAATAAATGGATAAAATCGTACCTAAGTACCTCTCCAATAGACGGCAACCAGTTATTGTAAATAGTGGAAAAAAAGGTATAAAATCAAATATTTCAGATACTATCACAGGGATAGCCCAGAGAAGTATTGTTGTTCCAATTTTATTTATAATTTATATAAATGACCTGGGCATGGCTTTTAGTAACTACTCAATAACAAGCTACGTGGATGACAGCAATTCCAGGGAGAGATCTACCAGATCATTGAAAACACAAAAATTGGTTTCCCTAAAACGAATCATTGGTTCACTTTGAACAAATTAATTATAAATGATTCAAAAACTAATTGAATTTTATTCCGAACCAAGCAATCCCAAATTCATCCAATAGATAAGGTCACCCTTGAAGATAACGTTATTACACCATGCAGTAAAGAAAACTAAGTTTTTGGGAATACACATAGATAAATTCTTAGATTGGGAAACTCACATAAAAAAAAACTAGTTTAAAATTAGGAAGTACCTATTGGATATGGAATTAAGGTAGTGGCAAACTACATGAATATTAAAGCTTTAAAAATTCTTTATTTTGCTAACTTTTAGTCAATTTTAAGATACAGCATAATATTTTGGGGGTGCAACTCCAGCATGCAGTCACTTTTTGTAGTGCAAAAAAGAACCATAAGATCTATTAAGAAAATGAAATTCAGAGGATCGTGTCGAGGTGTACTCGTATAAGAGTATGTAAGTACATAATGACTGTTTATGAATTGTATCTATATATTTGAATGGTTGTTATTCTTATTTAGACATAGAGATAAATTCGATTTTGAACGGGATCATAACTGTTGCACAAGGACACACAATTTAGTTTATCCAATACACCGACTAACTTTAACAGAAAAAGGACCCTATTACATATGTGTTTAAAACTATATAATCAGTTACCAACTTCTATAAAATTGCTAAGTAGCTCAGGCAGTGTCGGACTGGGTCCCTTTAGGGCTCACCGGTCCCGAGGGATGTAAGGCCTCATCATGCCAACTGCATAATAAATTCTAAGTTTAAATACATTTCAGTTAATGGCTTGACTTGTACCAATTTACACCCTAGGGAAAAAAATCCAAATTCCGACAGACAGACTAAATGGGATAACATAAAATCTTTTTTTGGACACTATACAGCATAGTGGCGTAAAAAATTAATGCATTTTATCACTTCATCATACGCAAACGATACCTACCTATTAATGATATCAAGCAAAAACTCACAAAATATAATCACGTTCCATCTATATATTATTATAACCGACAGAAATTAAACAACTTTTACACATTTGTATGTATTTAATAAATATGTGTATAAATTCAGATATAAATATATAAACTCAAAACATGTAACACAAAAAAAAATTATAATACAAAACAAGTAGGAATGTTAATTAATATACAGAGGGTCGAAATTGGTCTGTTAGATAGGTAGGTCTGACTAGATAGAGCAAAATTGCCCTACATGTCATGGGCTCAATTTTTAAACAAAAATTACAGGATCTTCCATTTAAAAAAAAAATGCAACTTCGAAAAATGTAACTTGAAAACTAGACAATAAAGAATATACCTGACTACGCCACTGGATTGCTCTTAAAAAAGTATCTAAAGGATATACATACAGAAATTTTATATTTCGAAAAATAAAAAAGTTACAGGCACTTTTTAAAATGACTAGCAGTAAAGGTATTGTCATGCGGTTTTTGCCATTATACATTTCTCAAAAAAACGAGCCCATGACATATAGTGATTTTGCTTTATTTAGTAGGGAAATAGGTTTTCCCTGTTAAAACAGACCAATTCCGACTACTCTGTACAGTTGCCTTAAAAAATTACACAAAAACACTTAAATGGCTAGTTTACCTTTCAGAAGGGGAGATTTTTTGGCAAGTGTGTCGATTATGATCTCATAATCTAAATCTTTTATTAGGTCTGCTTCAACACTCAGAAGCAAAAAGCCTCTAAATTCTCCTGTCCTAATGAGGATCGTAGGCGTGTCAAAATTATTTTTAGCTTAGAGAATACCCTCTCACAAGCAACTTGTGTGCACGATAAAGTTATGAGACATTTGTAAATAATATACAAGTTACTATAAGTTAGTGCATGCAAATTATACCTATGTATCAACTTAAAACAACAAATTACCCAGATAGCACAATATATTTATAGTACATTCTGTCAATCCGCTGAACTTGCGTTGAATATCTGAATTAATCCTAGAATAATCAGGAAATACATATATATTCGTAGAATCCTGTTAGAATATTCGAGACAGAATATCTATTTATTATTATAAATAAATATTATGTGAATATTCATTTAGAGTTTTAATTCATTACGTTATGTTCGGTTATTCAAGTATATTCATCGAATATTCGTTAAAATTGCGAATACGCGGCACGCGCGCCAGCTCTAGATATGACATTGAAGTTTGAGCCGTACAAACCGTTTTCTGTTTTATCGACCAATTTTCTCGATCCTAGCAACGAATAGAGGGAATATCGCCGTCCTTTTCTATATAACGCACGTAACCTAAATGTAGCTATATAACCTCCAAAGGAACCGTGTATTCTTGTATCGGTTTTTCACTTTTCCGCCAATTTATTTTATGTTAACATCGTAAAGCGTAAACTAACACGTTTTGGTTTAATACTTGTATTTATTTTATTGTTTATTGCTGTGGTTTATTGTTTCATGTGCCAGCAGCAGTTTTTATAGTGGTTTGCAGTAAGTAATTTTTGAAAATGCCTAAAAATAAGACTGTTACTTGCAATTCATTACATCGAAGTTCAACTTGGTATAGACATGTGCTACAGGAAAAAAATCTAGCTTTAGACAGGATTAGCACGCCTACCGTACAATTTGCTCCCGTGCCTGAAAATTTTAATTATTCTGCTAGTAATAGTAGTAGCAGAGTAGTAATAACTGCAGTGGTAATAATTCCATTGAAGCCGAAGCAAACTTACAAGCAGCCGAGGCCCTGGGCCTTGATGATTCCTTAAATCCGAGCTTAAATCTCAGTAGTTCTGGTGAAACCTCCCCGAGTGAGTTTGACTTTTATAAGGGAAAAAGGTGTAAACATATTAGTCTGTTATCAGTTTTTTAAAAATAGCAGTTTTGTTATATTCCAAACTTGTTAAGCAAGTTTAAAAGTTAAAAGTTTTTTTTGATGCATTTTTTTTACTATTTTCACACTTACCTACAGATGTTAAAATGGTAAAACTCAAACCTAAAATATTATAAGTATGTTGGTAAGTTAGAGTTACTTATAGTTAGATAGGTAGTAGGTACAATTGTTTATTTTGTTTAAAGATTTAGTAAAAATAAACATTCTATATTTTTATGTCATTTTATTGATTTTTGTTTGTTGTGTGAACTTTTGATTAACAATTGATTAATTAATAATGTGAATGACATTTTGGTACGTTCAATAATCACTAAAATACTACTTTTTAAGAATACATCCTTGACTTATGTGCCGAAGATGGCGACAGGGCGTCATTTTAAATAGATAACGGGTGGAGTCAAGTGATATATATACACATGATTGGAAAATCATTTTCAATCTACAAATTGATTCCCAACTTTGGTAATATTTTATTGATTCATTTGAGTAAGATATCGATATTGGCGACCACTTTTGGTAATGTGGGTTAATTTGATTTTTAACTGTAAATGAGTTGAGATTTTGCAGCTTTCTGATAAATATTTGTAAATCCAATGGTTCGACCTTGCAATTGCAACTTGCAATTTTATTTTAAGGTTTATTTATCACTTGCTTACTTGCTAGGCATGAAAAATCAGTTTTCAATAATATTTTAATGTATAATAAGACACTTTTGTGGGAATTTTGGTTCTCTATTCTTTAAGTTACTAATATTTGGTTTATATTAAAAATTGAAGAAAATTTATTGACACTTAGAGAAAAATCTAAATGTCAATAAATTTTCTTTAACTCTTAATAAAAACCAAGTATTAGTAACCTCAATGATAGAGAACCGAAATCCCTACAAAAGTGACTTTTCCGAATTTTAAATATTTATTGCAGTAAAACAATATTTAGGAAAAACTGATGTTTCATGCCCTGAGGGCAAACAAGTGATAAATAAGCCTTAAATAAAGCCTAGTATGTTCTATAGATCTTCTGAATGTGTGAAATAGAATATTCTGGAATAATTATAGGTGATTCCATCGTTTTCTACCAATTTTCTAAATCTACACCAGAGAATATTCTGGAATAATCACGGATTATTCTATTATCTTCTAAATCTTCCAAAGAGAATATTTTAAGATAATTACGGAATATTCCATTAGAATATTCTACGAATATAAGCGCAAATTCCCATTCAAGGAGTAAATAGAATATTCAAAAAAGAATATATATATTGGAGGAATGTTAATAGAACTTTCGAATATTCGAATTTCATTATTCCAAGAATGTTCTTAGAAAATATGTTGCTATCTGGGTAGACAACCAGAGCAAAACTGCTTGTTAGAATGTACTGCAAAGTTCTCTAAGGAAGAGGAATCAGAGCTATAATTTTCGCTGTTGCTACTACCATCAACGTCAGTGCCAATTCGGTTTATGCTAGAATCCACAATAGAGTGTTTTTTTAACGACTCGAAATTTTTTGAGAAACTTATCAATTCATTTTTAATAACATTTGGAGAAATTCCCGTTAAGTTGGAAATAGAGAGAAATGAGATTTCTTTAATATTTTCCTTATTATATAATTAATTTAAAATTTCTAGGATCAAAATAAAAAAAACTCTTTATAAAAAAGAACTTTATGATCAGAAAATCGATTAGTCAAGCTTTGATTTATTTGATTAACCACTACTTTGTAAACCTCTATTTCGAATTTCTTAAATGCACCTTTTTCATCTAGAATATGAACTTCATCCCTGCATTCCTCCCCAGGCATTAACTTCGTTCTACGTTGACGAATCACAGGGAAATCTGCTTCAATAGCAATATCAGTATTTTCTAAGCAATTTTTGTTGTCAACAACAACAATAAATTTTTTAACAGCATCGTTTATTTCATGATACGAATCATACATCTTATTAATGTCTTGCTTTAAATTTTTAATTATGTGGAATGCTTGATTAAAATCTAGTCCTTTTGTTTGCAAATAATTTGATGCAGGAGTGAGAATTTTAAATATTTTCAGATACAAAAATGCAATATTTAATGTTTCAAACCCTATCCAAGAATTTATCAAACTTTGCGCCTCAGAGCTCGTTTTAGCATCAAAGTTTTTACTTGTTGCAATAAAGTGAAGTACTACCAAAAGTGTAGTATACAACTCGTTACTTTGATCAGAGGAAGAACCAAATAGCGTTTTTAGAGCTTTAGCTTTACTCGACCAGCGGGTATTATTGATTTTTTGCTAAATTTTTCTCTCCATAATGAATGTCTTTTATAAGACTCGGTCATAAAGCAAGCTGTTCTGTTCAACAAGCCAAAGAAAGTTTTACATTTCACGATATTTTCGGTTCCGTCGCAGACAACCAAATTTAGAACATGTGCATAACACCACGTGTACACAGAGGCTGGTGCGTTAGCTTTGATTTGGGCTTGCAAGCCATTATATTGCCCAGACGTATTAGCTGCCCCATCAAATGAACAGCCTATGATATTACTCACATCAAGATTAACCTTTTCTAGTTCATTCTTTAAAGTATTAAAGAGAGCTAAGCCATTTATTTTTTCTACATTAGTCAAAGATATTAACCGCTCGAAAACTTCCCCGTTATGTACATATCTTAAAATAGTAGCAAGTTGTTCCCTTACGCTAATGTCTTGTGTAGAGTCAATTTGAACTGAAAAGGTTTTGGCTTGTTGAACCTGCTCCGCAATCTTATGTTTAGCATACTTTGCTAATATAGATATAATTTAATTCACTGTAGTTTTACTTAAAAATGTAACCAATGCTCCTCTACCGCGACTCCTTTTTTTTTCTGAACGAGCTGACAAATTATGAATATGAGATTTCATTATCTCATCATATTTAGAAAGAAACACACAAATTTCCAAAAAATTTCCCCTTTTGATTGATAAATCGTTCTTTGTCAACAAGCTAAACTTCTCATCTTTACCTCTGTAAGATAAATTTTGTCGGGCAATGAACAAAATTATATCTATTATTCGTTTAACAACCATTTTATGTCACTAAATACCATGCAAACTGTACAAAAAAGCTTATTTAACTGTGATGAATATGATAACCAATTACTTGGTATACATACTCGCAATTGTCTTTTGTAAATAAGTGTTTTAAAAGGCAATTTTGGAAAATCTACATGTGTTGGCTGAATGGGGTGGTTCTTAAGAAACAAAAGTTTTTCTTGTATACTAGCATATGACTGTAAGGAGAAACAAAAAGATTTATTTCACTCAAGTCATCTTCCATCCGGATATTCGGGTTATTTATTTTCACATGTGCCTCAGTTTCTGATTCGCTTTCTTCAGACTCCGACTCAGAGTCGCAAAAACCTTCGGGGGGTAACTAGTTTAATGTAACGTTTTTTACCTGAATTGTCGAAGTTGATGTAGATGGTTGGCTTTTTTGGGGTTGTTCAAGTTCTACTCTATTTTCGACGCCCTGATTATCTTGTAGTAGAACCTCTGGTGGGACCACTGGATGTATGACAGAGTTGCCGTTAGTTGATTTAGAACTAGTGTCAGGAAAAAATAGTACATTATTTAACGAGCGTATAATGAAGGCTATATTACACGAGATTTTAAAACACGAGCCACAATAGGATTATTATTAATGGTATTTCTTAACTAAAAAATACAATTCAACGATGTTAACCATAATTAAACAAAATACAATTACTTATTTCTAATTTTTCATGAAATTTATTGTAAAATTAGAGCAATTATGAAAATGAATGGGAGCAGGAATATTACTTATATTCATATCGTTCTTATTAGTAATGGAAAAAGTTTCGGAGCTAACATTATTTACAGTGGTAGATGTAGATGGACATAATTTTGAGTTTATTTGTTTTAAAATTTTATTAGCAGCGTCTATTTTAGTTTTTTTTTGATTCAGCAATATAACCTTCAGCTACGCAGGCCGATTTCCAACCTCCATGACGTTTTAGGGCTGTCATAGTTGCTCCTCCGTCAGCATATAATGTAGCTGAAGATCGGCGAAGACAATGGCCGGTATATTTTTCTGGGTTTATTAGTTGCAAGTATTCCGCTATCGTCTTACCCATCTGTCCAAATTTATTTATGCCAATTATTTGCTTTGTGCATTTGCCGTTTTGATAGTTTAAAAAGAAAGAATTTGGCACGTTTGATGGTCTAAGATCCGCATATTTTCTGACAATATTATAATAGTCTCCGGTAATCGTAAAATTCCTGGGAATTTTTGTTTTCGTCGTTGGAACAAGAACTTGCACACAGCCGTCATAATATTGTATGTGTTCTACCTTCATGTTATACAGCTCGTTGGAACGGCAAGCTCCCATTACCCCCATTATCAATGCAACCTATAAAAAAATATTATATTTAGTTATTTTAGATAAAGGTGTTAAATCAAATGCATTATTACCTTTGTAGCTAGATATTTAACATCCGGTGCCTCTTCCATAAACTTGTTAATTTCTTCCCCAGTAAAAGCCTCTGCTTTTTTCGGCTGGTAACCTTCAGATTGCCTTTTCAGTAAAGCGCGTACTTTTCCATAAGGTTCAATATTTACATTATGTTTTAACATAAGGGTACTTTTTATTATGGAATAATTTGTCCACAAAGTGCTTGACTTGTATTTTTTTGACAATTCTTTAAAATATACTAGCACGGTATTTTCAGAAAAAGAATTTGTGTTGTTTTTTCGTCGCCAGTCTATAAAATTATCGTACGCTAGCGTATAGTTCTTGCGTGATTTTTCTGGTAGTAATTCCAGGGAAGCTGTATGCGCTGCAGCCCGAATTTCTGGAGGGGTACTTTGGATTTCGTTTTCGTCATCCGAAATCATGATATTTTACTTTGAAATCAACAACAAAATGTCACAGCGAAACTTAAATGACTGAGGAAAAAAATGATTCGTTTACTTGTCAATCGGTTGCTATGGTATTAATACCATTCACGCCTGCTTAAACTAGATCTGGTGCGTTTTTATCGTAATTCAGGTAACTTTGTTTTGTTGGGACCGTGGAATATGAAATCTCATATTCCACGGCTGTGGAATATGAGTAACTATGGTAATATGAACCACATTATATATGTACTAACAAACACATTATGCTTCTATTATTAAATAGTCGTAGATAAACTTGGTAATTTTACACAATGTGTCGCAATAGCTAAAAGACTTTTTTGCTGTGCCTCTTTTCGCTTTTCACTTCCAAACTTATAAATTCTCCGCTTTTTGTTTGGCTTTCCATCTGATGACATCTAAAAAAATAATAAGAATAGGTAATAATAAATATTTAGATTTAATAATTGATAATAATTTGACAGATATCGTTTCTGAAATAAAATCGGGATCTAGGTATTACTTTACACAGGTCTTCATTGGCTAAACTGTAAACTATACAAGGCATACAACTTAAAGAGAAAATCTTTTTTTTTTAATTAAAAAAAAAGTGTTGATTTTTCGTTTTCAAAAAAACCATCATCAACTTAATTTTTTTAAGCACGGCCCTGTTCTACTTTTTTTTAAATCTGACATTGCCACGTGAAAGGTTACAAAAAGTGCATGTGGAGAAGTGAATTCTATTTTATTCTACTACAGTAGTAACGTCAGAAAAAAAAAATCGAAATTCAAAAAGAAATCTGTTTTTCTACTACTAACAAAAGTACTCATTATTGACCGTTTAGCGGGGTGAGAAATTGTTTTTCTCTTCTTTCTGCCAGAAGCGGTTTATAATACCTTCATAATCGAAGCTCGGTTTATACTTAACATAAACTTCTAAACCTTGGTTAATAATATAAAGTAGCTAAGGTAAAGTTGGGTAACTGGGACCTATATTTACAACTTTCAAACTTATTCGCTTTAGGTCTTTTAACTTAATTATCGAAAACAGTTGCTAATTTAGTGATATATACTCTTATGTATTGAGTCCAACGTGGCATAGTTAAATATCCATAAAGCTAACACATTATTACAAGATAAATGTTTATATTTTTTTTGTACCATGGGCCCAGTTACTCCAGTTTTTGGGGTAACTAGGTCTACTGTATTTCGCTCTTGCGCGAGTAAAGGGGTATACGTCGAGAATATCTGTTTTGAGCTATTAACTAAAAGAAGTTTATTATTTTTATTTTAATTTTATTTTTACTATAACTTAATTGTTATAAAGAAAACAAAAGTTGTTTTTTGTTTAAATAATTTAATTATAGGTAAATAGAATAAAAAAATCAAAAAGTATTCATTTAACAAAAAAAAAAAAAAGTTGTATCTCTTTACACAAAAAAATTAATAGTTGACTCCCTTTACTCAATTTGATCTTCATCTAGTTCCTCTATATCTGGCAGTATTTCTTGAAGATCTTTTTGTGTAGGGAGGTTTTTATAGAAATTGTGAAATACGTCGTCTATATAAGGCAGTAACTCCATTAGGTTTTTCTTTTTTTCCTCTGTGATGGGATTTGGAAAAGGGCACTTGGGAATTGCTGAAATCGGCACTATTTTAGTTTGACCACGCCTTGAAAAGTTAACTTCATGAAATGGCGCATCTTGACTTAGTGAAGTTTTATACAAAAATATTCCTTGCTGTTTCTGAAACCTTAGCCACTTCACATTTTTCCAAATAAAAGGATTTCCTTCTTCATCTTTTTTCTTTACTTGATATATTTTTTTCAACAAGTCTGAGAAGTTATAAAATTCTTCGTTCTTCGTTTCTATAACTTTAAATTTATTATTGGCATTTCCACATAACCGCACCAACTGGAACCAATCTCTTGGATGACTTATTGGAATATCGTATTTCTTCTTTTTCCTTTCGATTACGGAATGATCTGAATCACATTCCATGTGTGTATGCCCTGGAACGAGAAATTTATGATCCACACATTCTAGATGTGATAGCTGCATCAATACCAGAAACATTGTCACGACATGCGAATTTTTATTTTGCCCCCCGCATGTATCCGAATAAAGAGTTACATGTTTTATTTCAGGAGACAAAGACATAAGTTCTTTAAATACGGAAGAGGCTACCTGGTTTGCACCTCGTCCAGAAACTGACTCGTACCACATGTAACAAATTGCTTGGTTTTTATCACATTTATGCATAGTCAAATTGTAGGTCCAGAGTTTCCTTTTGTAAAATGCAACAGATGCTGTTAAATCCGGCGTTGGGAGGCATTGCTGAAGATCAAAAACATACAGGAGTTTTGTTTCATCGGTTTTCGCAATATGTTTGTCATCTCATTTGGCGTTATATGCTTCCTCGGCTTTCTCCAAATGTGACTGGAGTTCAGTCTTTAGCTTGTTTAAGACTTCACTGTGCTTTTCGTTACGTATTAAAATGTGCAACTTTTCACACGTTGTGCATGTATCTTTCTGAAATTTTTTTTTCTTAATTCCCATGTCATGAAAAATTCGTTCATATATTTTACGACTCACTGGCGGGTTTGGAACAATCCAAATTTTATATTCTTCATAAAGACGAGCTAAGGTGTAATATGAAGGTAAAAATCTTTTGTCACTTTTCTTTCTACAATAGTGACTTTCGTAGTTTGGAATGGAAGTTATGTGATCTTTTACCAACTGACGACTATGGACGCCAATTTTATTAGGAGGCTCTTTACGACCTCTCTGATCTTTTTCACATATACCTGTTGGGCTGGTCTTGGACAATACAGTTGTTATAACTTTATTAGAAATGTCAAAGCATTTCTCAAAACAACTTTTGCAAACTTCAATTAATTCTCCATGAACCTTTAAATGATAAATATTCACACAATCCCGTTTCTTCTTTCTTTCTGATGTTATAGCTGTTTTTTTCTTTTGTTTTGTTATAAGACTTGCTGCATAAGCAACTCTCTCGTTAAAATCGCCGAGAGACCAAAAGTCATTAAACACCAAGTTCAGCGTTTCATCGTCCACCTTACTAGAACACCCTTTCCTGCAAGCCACTAAAGGCTTTCTTTCTCTACTTCTTATATTTTCCCCTTTACTGGTGACATACTCCTTACCCAAATTTCTGTTAAGTTTTCTTATTCTTCTTTTTTCTCTTGTTTCTCTCTTGATTGGCTTTCGGCCTCGCCTATTTTCCTGATGATTATCATCACCTATTTGACTAGTCAAAACCATTTGACTAGCCAAACTTTTTTTTTCTTTTTCATATTATATGCTGATTGCCTTAAATTTATGTCAGAGTCTGAACTATCCGACTCTGGGACATAGTCTCGGTCTCTATCGCTGTCATCAACATCATCAACATCATCAACATCACAGTTTTCGTAAGAGAGGCCTTCGTTATCCAGTTGTAGCAGCGGCTCTGAAATAAAAATGTGATATTTATGTAACTATGAGGTGCATAAAATAGTAACAAAATACCATAAGAAGTGAATGGCTCATCATTTATAAAATACGAAGTTGTAGCCATTGGACTATTCTGCAAAGTATAGAGCCCATCCTTCATGGAATGCATAGCTGTAGTAACTAATGGAACATTTTGACACGCAAATACATTTGGGACATCCTGTAAGATAGGCTCACCTAAAAAATAAGGTGATTAACATTGAAACTTACAGTCATGAAAGAATTTACCTTTTTCCAAATTATTAATATTTGGCTCAATCATCTTTGGATTGTAAGTACTCGATTGCACTATTTTCATCGAGTTAGTGGCAACGCCGGCGCCCTGTAAATCTCCTTGTACACCAACTAAAAATTATAGTGATAAACTACAATACCGTAGTCAGTACTGGTACTATTACAGTATATCAAATATGTTTAAAAAAAATATTTTTCAAAGGCTTACTTCTACAGATTTGATCAGAACATAAAAACGTAGTTTGAACATATCATTTTTCATGTTTTAAGTTTGTGTTTAAACCAAACTTGTGCATTGAACTCTGTCCCATTATCAGATGCTTTTAAAATATATGAATCACCTGAGCACTACAATTTTAGTCACAGTTATATATTTTTTAATCTAATTATAAAATAATAAAGACCTACCTAGTTAATCAATTTTTACTAAATAAAATACGTGCGCGGGTAAACGGATACAAGTCCGAATTTTAGTGACTATATTTTGTTGCAACATCTTACCTATACAGGGTGTTTCATTAAGGTCGAAGAGCGGCCATATCTCGGAAACTATTGGGCATAGAAATTCAGGAAAAAAAAAATTAATGACTAAAGTGGCCATGAGAAAATCCTGGAAATAATTTTTAAGTTCCGCATTTTGCCGCAAGGGGGCGCAATTGAAAAGTAAATTTTTAAATTTTAGATATCTCCGAAAATTGCACGTTAAGGTATATTTTTGATAACACCATTAAAAAGCTTGGACAATTTTGCATAATTTTGGTCCCATGCTTATTGGCGTACCGACTTTAGTAAGAGTGGGGGAAGCTGTTGAATGTGTAATCATTTAAATCGCTGTAACTTATCAACGACTTATCCGATTTTAGCAAACTAAAACTTGCTTGGAAGAGAAATGTAAGTACTTTTATCTATCGTCTTGAGTGGTCCATGATACTTCTCAATAAAAATACAAGAGGGCGCAATTTGCAATAATAACACATTTCTTAACTTTATTCATTTATTTCAAATCATACGGTATAATTATGATACCATAATCGAAAAGTAGATGAAATTTGCTACAAAAAATGTCAAAACCGCAGTTCGATATCTCTATCCGTTTCAGAGTTATTGCCAATAGAATAATTTTTAAAACTTTAAATGAAGAAGCGGTTGTTTTCATAGTTTTGTGATCAAGCATTCCATGACAAAAAATATTTTTAAACTTTATGGTTAGGTAGGTTTGTTTCTCATTATTCCAATGGCCCAGAAACCACTCTAGAATTAATGGCAATCATGGAAAACGTGTCATTTAGGCGTAACTCTAACAATATGATGTGTTTTAAAAAATAAATCTAGATAGCTGTGAAATAAAATCTGAAAGTTTCCATGGAGATAAGACAAATAATGCAAATAGTTGTCAACTAGTTTCATTTTGAAAGGTGTTGACAAAAGTTTATCCGTAATTCATCTTAAACTTCTTGATAGAAAATTGTGATACGTACCTTTCAAAAATGGCTTATACCAATGCCGAAGCTTACGATATGCTGGCCGTATATTTTGAATGTTTTCAAAATGCGCCTATAGCGGAACGCGAATATGCTCTCAGATATCCTGAACGAAGGCACTATGGCAGAGCAGTATTTCAGCGACTGGCAATATGCGTAAGGCAAACGGGAAGTGTACGACGCATTTCAGTTGCTTTTAGAAGACGTCCAGTAAGAAATGAAGTCAACATTACAAACGTTCTTGCGTACGTAGAGGCCGATCCGCATTTAAGCATAAGAGCAATTTCCTTAGACCTAGGTATAAGTTGTACTGCAGTGTTCCGAATTCTAAGGGATTTTAAGCTGCATCCCTATCATATAGTTTTACATCAGGCGCTATCAGAAAGTGATTATGACAGACGGCTCGACTATTGCTATTGGCTAAGAGAGATGTGTAACGAGAATCCTCAATTCCTCTCCCACGTGTTATGGATTGATGAAGCCACTTTCAGTAGCTGTGGCAAAGTTAATTTACACAATATGCACTATTGGTCACAGACAAATCCTCACTGGATGCGCGAAGTGCGAGAGGGATTTCAAGGTCGATATGACTTATACCTCTTTACACAATTCAAGATCTTAATATATTGTGTCAAAATCAACACTAACCTCATTTTATCAAAATTCAGACTTATACCCGTTTACTCGCGCAAGAGCGATTTATTCCGGGTAAATCAAGAAGTAAAATTAAGTTTGGGGAACTGGAACCTTAAACTGTAACTGTATGTATAGACTTGTGTGTTAAATTTTAGAATTTTTGTTAATAGCTATTTCGGAGATGTTGGACTTGTAAATAAAATAATTATAAGTGGTTTTTAAAGATCAACCTCTTTAATAATACAAACGTTTTCAAAATCAGATTGCAAACGGAATACAATTATTTAACTTAAAAGTAAATTGTTTGGTAACAAGATTCAAACTTTAAACAAAATTTTATGCAATGTCCTGCACTTTAAACATTTCCCTTTTGTTGATTTGGACTGGAGGTAGAATTTTTTTTACTATGTCATCAATTTCGTAATCTAATACGTCTTCTTGTGAGGGCCAACGCCAATTTAACAAACCGCTTCTTTCCATGTGTTTAATTTTGTGTAAAGGAAAATTAATTTCGATAATCTGTCTCGGATAGAAGTCTTCTTGATATTGGACGATAACATAATCACCATCTTTATTCTTCAGTATCTGATTCACCTTCAGAAGATAAATCTATAGATGACTCGTCGCTGCTAGTTGGGGAAACTTTTTTTCCTGATTTTTTTTAGAGCAGGAGTTGATTTGGCTAAAAGCTTTTCTTCCTTTTTGGCTTTTTTTATCCGTTCTTCTTCGTCACGTTTTTGTAACTTCTCTAGTCCTTCTTTGGTATTTATAATTTCCGACCCTGTGCAAATGCGTCTTTTCTTTGTTGGCTGAACGACTTTTTGTTTATTTTCTTTGACCAAATCTAATAAAATATTTTCGAATGACCTTGTACCGGTAGACGTATTTTGCTGGTTCTGAGTATTTGGTGTTGTTTCAATAATGCTCGTTTGCGATTCATCTTGAATTATGATTCTGTTATTCAAGTTAGCCCCATATTCTACTATTGTCTTACTTGATATCGATTCTGTGCTCGTGTGCGATGCATGCTGAGTTGTGTTCTGTTGCATAGACGTACGTATATCCCATGATGTCTTAAATGGTTTAAAAAATGCGTCGAGTGGCTGCAGAACGTGGTTGGTGTGCGGAGGTACCGTAAAACGAGGTAAATAGCAACACTTTTTAACATTAATGCATCTATACCGCGATTAGGATTATGCGTAAAATAAAAACAAAATATGCCAATAATAGATCTCGGTGTCCTCTGTAAGGATACATATATGTTTTTTTTTTCCTTTAAAGATAACTGTCAAAATAATATATATATGGTGTGTTGCGATTCACCTTACAACCGGTGTGAATAACAACACCCGCTTGATTTCACATCAGATGGCTTTCACATTGTCTAGGAGGTGAAAAGCAACACATTTTATGTTTTTAAAAAACGTTTTAAGCTACAAATTAACTGCAATTCGTTTATTTAATGGTAACATAGGCAACAAAATTGACAGGTTTATAAAAAATAAAACATTTACTGTAACTCGTTTATTTAAAGGTAACATTTTAAAGGTAACATAGGCAACAAAATTAACAGGTTTATAAAAAATAAAACATTTTCTCATTTATCAAACGACGAATACAATACAAAGTTACCACTTAGTGGCGTCAACATGGAATGTTAAAATGCCTCTTCGGCCCTCTTTAGGATCACAAACTCTGCCAACAATTTGGTCAAATTTAAATTCGGTCACATCTGGAATCACTGGATAAACAAATATGGTTGTGTTTATCTGCCTTTTTAGCGAATGCTTTATTCGAAGAAAAGTAGCCGTGTAATTTTCTTCTATGGATTGAACCCTACCAATGTATTTCTGACTGAAAAATTCAACCAATAGCCAATCGTCTATTTTTATGGACTCCATTGTAACTGGAAACACGCCTTTAAAAGTTTTACCATTCTTGGTAACAAAACGCTCAAAAAGGGGAGGGTTTTCATTGACACTAGAGGTGCTTGGTAAACCAACTTGGGAGAAGTCGGGAAGACTTTCTACGTCATCTTCCAAATGTTCTTCTGTTTCGTCTCTTGAGGCGCTGTGGACGGAAATATTTTCAATATCACTGGAGTCACTAGATTTAGTTTTAATAAAATCTGTTCCTGCTACACTACGATCTGGTAAAACTTTCATCTTTTTACGCTGTTGTCTTGGTTTAGGAAGATTTTCGTATCTTAATGATTTTAAAATATCGGTAACGGAATCTGTTACTGCGCTCGTATCATTCTCCGAAACTTGCGAAGTTGTTGGTAGTCTGGATAATTTTTCATCTGGATTTAATGGAACAATTCCACATTTGCGAAATCCTGACTTCGTATTTTTTACCGCATTAGGTTTTATTGCTTTTAACAATAGTTTAAGAAGATGTGGAAATGTGGTCTTTGGAATGCTGGATTCTCTTCGGCCTGGGCCTCTTTTCCAGTCAGTTAATATCTTTCGCCAAGCTTCCTTAAACGGCCGGAAAAAAGCCACATCTAGAGGCTGAGACATGTGGCTGGAATTCGCTGGTAGAAACACAAACGATATGTTGTGCTCCTCACATTTTTGTACAGCTTCCAAAGAAATATGCGAAGAAAGATTGTCCCCTATTAACACTTTTTTGCCGGGTAAGTTTCGAAAATACGGAATGGCAATTGTCTCAATCCAATCCTGGAAGCAGTTGCTGTCAAACCATCCGGATGGGGTTGAACTGAAACGTGCACCTGGTGGTCCTCCTACCTTCCAAGATTCGTACATGTGCTTGGCCCTATACACGACGTATGGCGGTAAAATCGTTCCGTCTGCTGAGGCTGCAAACATGAGGGACGTGGCGGACTTACTGTGGTTCATTATCCTCTCAGGGTATTTCATACCTCGCTTTGGAATTACCCTTTTCCTTCCTGGGTCATCAGTTAAATTAGTTTCGTCGTAGTTCACAATATTAGACGCACCGACACCATCAATTGACTTTTGCAGATTATCAAAATAAGCTCTAACAACATCAGGCATTACTCCTGCCTGTTCAGGATGATTGTTTTTTACTTTACTTTTACTTTTGCAGCTTCCAACACAAGTAAACAAAACAACACTAACATTTTATTACTTTATTAATAACAGAAAAGAAAAGCGTTTATTCTAGAACGTTTAACTAACGAAAAAAAACATTTTTTAATATTAACCCAGTTGCACATCTTAAAACCTATCTGACGTCTAATTACCACAGAATGATAAACTTGCTGGAACCACACCACAGAAAACAAAAGCTATGTATGTTTTCTGTGACCACCCTATACTACTATCGCCATCTACATTTAGACTTTTAGAATTATTATAAAATAGTTTTCTTTACACCTTCTCCTAGTAATTCTAAAAATCCCTTTCAAAAAGTAATTTTCCCGTTTGAACAAAATACGTAATTAGTTTAACAATTTAAACAAAGTATCGTAAATCTACGCTAGCAAAAACATAGATACTAACTTAAACTAACTATTAACAAGCACACTTTTATGTTTTAAGAATTTCACATTATTATTTAATGCTTTAGTCAAAATGTCTGCTGTCATTTCTTCGGAACACAAATAATCAATGTCTATTAGTCCTTCTTTTACTTTTTCGTTTAGGAAATGAAATCTTACATCAATATGTTTGCTTCTTCGGTTGAACTGTCCGTTTCTTATTAACGCCATAGCACTCTGATTGTCCATTTTTAAATTCGCTTTCACTTCACCTTGAATCAATTCTTCTAATAACGCTTTTAAGAACAGAAGTCCTTTGGCACAATCTGCTGCTGCTATGTATTCTGCTTCTGTGCTTGACAAAGCAACAATAGGCTGCTTTCTTGAACACCAGCTTATAGGTCCATTACAAAAATAAATAACAAACCCCGTTGTACTTTTTGTAGTAAAAACATCTCCAGCGAAATCTGCATCACTGTATCCGGTTAAATGATAGTCATTGTCGCTGACACACATCTTGTACACTAATCCATCTTCTTTCGTTGATGATAGGTACCTCATTGTTCTTTTTACATTACTAATATCAGTTTCAGTCGGATTCTCCAGATTTCGGCTGCCATAACCTACAGAAAAAGCTATATCTGGTCTAGTCTTATTGGAAACATACAGTAGGCTTCCTATAGCTTCTCGATATGGATAACTGCCATGTGCCTTAGTTTCGTTTTCAGTATTATAAGTCATCATTGGAGTCACAGCTGGTCTTGCATCTTTCATACTATATTTTTCTAGCATGACTTCAATATAAGGTTTTTGATCAAGTTTTACACAGTTTGATGTTCGTGTAATATTAATACCCAAGAACGTTTCTACCTTGTCACATTTTGTCATTTCAAAATTTTCTTCTAAGTTCTTTAATAAATTGTCAATTTCTGTTACACTTTTTCCTAATATCAGACCATCGTCGACATAAATTGCCAAAAACATAGTACCTTCTTTATTTCTAAATATACATCTCTCAATATTTAAGGGATTCATTCCTTGTTCTTTCAAAAAACTTGTGAAATGTTCATTCCATCTAAGTGGAGCTTGTCTTAAACCATACAATGCCTTTTTTAAATAACATACTTTGCTTTCTTGTTGATTATATCCTTCTGGAATTGACATGTATACTTCATCATGTAAAAGACCATATAGAAAAGCGGTCTTTATATCAAACTTTTTAAGAATAAAGTTCTGTGCAGAAATAGCCAACAGTAAACGTAATGAGCTAACATTTACAACAGGACTAAAAATTTCTGTATAATCAAAGTCATTTTGTTGTTGACACCCTCGTACAACTAACCTTGCTTTATGTTTTCCATCATCTTTCTTTTTGAATACCCATCTACTTGTTAG
Organism: Polydrusus tereticollis; assembly: GCA_963920685.1. Lineage (NCBI taxonomy): Eukaryota > Metazoa > Arthropoda > Insecta > Coleoptera > Curculionidae > Polydrusus > Polydrusus tereticollis. Next base: position 84,673,327 of record OY987330.1, on the reverse strand, counting down.
TATTTTCTTCCCTTTTGTTTCTTCTATGTCTACATAATCCCATGTTTCATTTTTATCCAATGATTTTTTTTTTCTTCTATTGCTTCCTTCCAAAGATCTTTTTCTGATCCTGACACTGCTTCATTGTATGTAAGTAGTAAGTAGTACATAATCGTCAAATTTTGTTGGTAGATTTATCTTTCTTCCCTTTCTGTCTTGTCTGCCTTCTCCTAATTTTAACACTTCATTTTCTTCTTCCTCAGTCACACTGCCAGAGTATTCACTACTTGTCTTAATATTATTTCTGTTCTCTGTTCCATTTATGTTTTCTTGTTCTTCATATCTTGTATCTTCTTGCTCATATTCGTCTAAATTTACTTTTATTTGTATTGCTTTCTGTTCTTTATTTTTCATTGTCTGACATTCGGGTTTTTTAAATATTACATCTCTGTAGACTACAATTTTCTGTTTTTCTTCGTCCCATAATCTGTATCCATTAAGTGCATAGCCAACGAACAAATACTTTTTACTTCTTTCATCAAGCTTCTTTAAATAGCCAAGCACCTTTGCATAAGCTTCACTCCCAAACAGCTGCATTCTTGACAGGTTCGGTTGTTTACCTGTCCAAATCTCACTAGGTATTTTCTCTACAGCTTCAGTCGGGCTTCTGTTTAAAATGTATGTTGCTACTCTAACAGCTTCACCCCATAACTTTCTTGATGATCCAGAATCAAAAATTAGTGAACGAGCTTTGTCTAACAAGGTTCTATTTAGTCGTTCTGCCTTGCCATTCAGTTGTGGGCTATACGGAACTGTTACGTCCATAACTATTCCTTTTCTTTTACACCATGCTTTGGTTTCTGCATTTACAAACTCTCCACCATTATCACTTCTAATTTTTGACACTCTTTGGTTAGTATAAGCTTCCATTTCTTCAGTATGCTCTTTTAAAAATTCCAATGCTTCATTTTTATTTTCTAACAAATACACACCAGTATAGTGAGTGAAATCATCGAGCACTGTTAAAATATATTTTTTATTGTGCCATGTTATGGGATCAATAGGACCTGCTATATCGGTGTGAATCAATTCTAAGGGTCTTTTGGCTCTGCCTCTTTGACTATCAAATGGAAATCTAGTTTGTTTGGCCTTTAAACAAATTTCACACAAAGCCTCTAAACTATCACAGTCCTTTTTCTTTATGTCAAACCCTGTAACCATTTCACTTTCTGCTAACTTTTTCATGCTTTTTACATTCAAGTGCCCCAGTTTTCTATGCCAGTCCATTATATTTTCTTCTTTGCTTACAGACAACATGCTTTCTTCATTTTTTACAAAATTTACAAAGTACAGACCATTTTCTCCTTTTTTACCTTCCATAACATTCTGGTTATTCTTCATAATATATACTTTGTCTTCTTCAAACACAACTTGACCATCATTTTTTGTTATTTGACTCACTGACAACAAATTTTTACTGAGTTGTGGTACATACAATACATTTTTCAAGATACAAATATCATTTTCTACCTCTCCTATAGCCTCAGCTTTCATATTTGCATGTTTTTTAGCTACACAAATCTCTGATTCTACATTTTCAATGCTACTGAATAAACTTTTGTCATTTATCATATGTGACGTTGAACCTGAGTCCACTACAAAAATGTCACTTTCTAGTTTTTTTATGGTTTTTTCACATTCTTCAGTTAGAAAAGTCACTTTTTTACTTTCTTCTCTTGATCTGCCACTAGCTTCGGTTTTTCTGAAAAAACAATCCTTTTCTTGATGATTATTTTTCTTACAAATTTTGCATATCTCTTTCTCTCTATTCCGTCCACTATTTTTCGTACAGTTTATTAACAAATGTCCAGTTTTACCACAACCATAACATTTTACTTCACGATTTATCTTTCCAGTTCCTTTTACTCTGCAAAATCGTTCAATATGTCCAGGTTTTTTACACTTGTAGCACACTTTTGTTACAGCATTAAAAGCTAAAGATCTTTCACTTTCATTGTCCTTGTTCATAGATTCTTCCACTATCAGTCTTGATGTCAAATTTGTCAAAGTTCGGTCCTGCATTGGTGTAGACTCCCAGGCTGTTCGAAAGTTTTTGTAGTTTTCAGGCAAAGTGCTTAAAATTTTTGATACTAACCTCTCATCATCTATTGTCTGATTAAGAGCTTAATCGATAGGCTAAATTTTCCAGTTTGCTTATGTGCAGTGAAATATCGCTACCTTTTTCATAACTAAAATTGAAAAACTCTTGCAATAAAGCACATTTCTGCTGCTCATTATCCTTTCGGTATATTTTACATAATTTACTGTACATCTCAGCGGCTGTTGAACAATTAATAACGTGCATAAGTACTTTTCTACCTATAGTTGTTATTATAACTTTCTGAGCCTTTGCATCTTTCCTTTTCCATGCCTGTTTTTCATCTTCTTTAGTTAAACTTTCTAGTTTTTGTTCTCCACAGACTGTTTCATATAATCCATTAGCTTTAAACAAAATCGTTATCTGAAAATTCCACACTTGAAAGGACTCTGCATTCTCCAACTTTTCTATTTGGGCTGTTTCTTCCATGTTAATACTCGCTGCCATTTTGTTCTACACACGGTTACGGTTTTACTTGTTTTTTTACGGTTTTTACTTTTACTCAGAATGTCCTGGACCCATAACCTGTTCAAGATGATTGTTTTTTACTTTACTTTTACTTTTGCAGCTTCCAACACAAGTAAACAAAACAACACTAACATTTTATTACTTTATTAATAACAGAAAAGAAAAGCGTTTATTCTAGAACGTTTAACTAACGAAAAAAAAACATTTTTTAATATTAATTATTAACCCAGTTGCACATCTTAAAACCTATCTGACGTCTAATTACCACAGAATGATAAACTTGCTAGAACCACACCACAGAAAACATAAGCTATGTATGTTTTCTGTGACCACCCTATACTACTATCGCCATCTACATTTGACTTTTAGAATTATTATAAAATAGTTTTCTTTACACTGCCCTTGACCTTTTGATGTTTTGGCAGAACCTCATGGAAAGTGTCTCTTTGTGACGCTTAACGAAACCCAGTGCAAACTCCGACCCTGGCAAATTGTTTTTAAAACGTTCCACTCGTCGGCCGATTTTGTCTAAATAATTTTTCACTATAACTCTCAAATCATATAAATACAATGGTTGTCCCCATTCGGAGCACTGAACTAGTCTGTTTACAATTTGGAGCTCGACTTCCATCGACAACACAGTTTGCCCACCTTTGGAAAGACACTTTGTAATAATTAATAAAAAATAAAAAATTAAAAAAATAAAAAAAAAGATAAAAAAGATTTCTTTATTTACTTTATTCAATTTATGATTGTTCTTGTTATATGTTTATTAATTAATTACTTGGGTCACCACGGCCACTCAGTTTTTTAATTCGCTTGAGAGCTAAGGTCGTAGATTTAATTCAGATAAGATTTTTGGGCGCCATCAACCAAAGGGGTTGAAAAAGATTATAAAGAAAAGAGTAAATAGAATATTTAGTTCCCTAGCCCTGAAAGAGTAAGCAGTATGAATAAAACAATTATTTTAATCAATTCCTATTTTATTAATTAAAAGAATAATATTTTCCAACTAACACCCATTTTATTCATATAGGAAGAAATAAACATAACATAGAAAAGGAATTTGAATAAAAGGCTAAGCAACTAAATCAGAGAAAGAAGATATAAAAAATAACATAGAAAAAGATATGACATGAGCTAGACAGCTCCACTAAAAGATATATTAGATCGTAGGAAATCAAACAGAATAAGAAGTGAGGATTCTTTCTAAACACCCAATAATAGGAGTCAAATACTAAATAAAGCTTTGAACATAATTAAAGTGTAATTACTTTAAAGGTAGTGACCAAAATAAAACAGAATTTAAATTTAATGTAAACTAAATCAAATTATAGCATTCATTATGCCAAAATTGAAAATAAAATATTCTTTATAGTAAAGTCAATGAAAGGTCAATTGAAGCACTTACGATGCCCCAAAATTTGGTTAAGATCCCTTGAGAAATTTATGATAACTTCAAGGTTATATAATTAAAGACATTTACCCTTTTGCCAAAATTCAAAGTAAAGCAACAGTTAGGGTAAAGTTAATATAAAGTCATTATACATATATATATAGCATTCCCTACGCCAGAATTTAAAGTGAGTCAGAATTTAGAATCAAATTCATAAATAGTAATATCACTTCCAGGTTATATTAATAAAAACATTTACCATGCCCTATTCCAAAATAGAATTGGGAAACTTAAAACTTTAGTTATGTTCCCAGCAAAAAAAGGCTTAGGGGTGAAGATAAAGATTATCTAGCTAAGTCTAACTAATAGATATAACCAAAACCTAGAATGACAAAAAATACATACTGATGGTAACTAAAATATCTGGGTCAGTAAGTAATGCATTCAAAACCGAGATTATCAGTCTCTTATTAACCCGCTCAAAACAGATATAGATATATCCCTTACAAGGTTAAGTCCAATGAAGAGGTTACCGATATAGGAATATCTCAACAAATTCATAGGGATATCTTAATAAAATTAAGTCAAAATAGCGAAAATTACAGCTATAGAAATAACTCAATACTCTATAGGGATATCTTAATCACATTAAGCAAAAATAAAGAAATTACAGATATAATATCTCAATAACTTTAGTGCGAAAATGCATACTTCCTGGGGAAGTTCTAGAATAATACTTAAAAATTAAACATTTAACCGCTACTTCTGTTAGAAAGTAAGACTTACGTTTTTTGTTTAATGTAAATCTCAATTTAAGATAAATAAAATAAACATCTTATACTCCTTGACGAGTAAAAGTTAATTTCATAAATCAAAACTAGCCTGTTCCAGCTAGGTAAGCATAAAACCTATTAGGGATTAATATGCAAATGAATTTACAATAAATAGACCAACCACTCAAGCATTCCTTGACGAGGGAGGTTTCGGTCTTAAATTGAAAACTAAGTTTTCGTATGATACAAGATAGGTAGTTTAGGCAATATATACATTACTGGAGTGACCCATCCACTTTAAGCGAAATCTACAAGAATTTACAACAGTCTTAAGCGAAGCTAGGGTAATTATACACTATACATAAAAATATACAGAGGGAAGAATATACAAATATAATACAGTCTACCAAATCACCACATAAAAGGTTTATAACATAGGAAATTAAGTTAAGGGTTAACAAATTGACTTTTAGTGGCTATCAGTCATCAAATAAAAAAAGGTTAAGTCCGGTAAGTGTGGCCTTGTGCCAGTCAAAACGTTACAAGTGAATAAAAAAGAGGTATTTTAGCAATATTACCTAAAAAGGTGGCTCTAGGCCCATTAATAGTACATTACGAGTGATTTAACTGAAGTACAGAGGTGAAACTATCCTGAATTATTGGACACATGAATTTTACTTATTCAAACTCAAAAGAAGGGTTTTTTTTGGTAGTATATCTTATGAAATTTAATAAAAATTAGTCGGAAGTGGTGTTAGTACAGTAAACAAGGAGAAAAAATATGCTACTTAGCTCATGTAAGGCAGGACTCTAGCAGACAGGCACGACGGATTATGCGTCAATCTCCAGCATCAGATCAATGTGGACGGTTGACCATACAGCACGTCGGGGTGACCGGCACATGCACCGAAACAGGAACTTCATCCAAAATGACACCCCCACTCGTCTTGGCCTCTCTAAGACATACATCCTCCATTCCAGACATGGGATCCATAGCAGGGTAAAGAATTTAGAGGAAGACTCCAGGTTACAAATACTGACTAAAGCACTTTCAACACATGGCTAAATCCATGTAAAACGTAGAAAATAGAAGTAGAAGGTAATAAAGGTAGAAGATAAAAGATGTAGGAGTTAAAAGAACCAGAAGATAAAAGAAAAAGAGACGGTAATCGAAGTAGATAAAGGAAGTAGAAAAAGAAGTTGACAAAAGAAAAATGATGAATAATGAAGGATAATAAAGGATAATAAATAATGAAGGATAATAAATAATGAAAGATAATAAATAATGAAATATAATAAATAATGAAAGATAATAAATAATGAAAGATAATAAATAATGAAAGATAATAAATAATGAAGCCTAAAACAAAACGTGAACATTAGGACGCCATTTTGTGAAACCCAAAAATACTACTCACCAGATGGTCGGGCTTCCTACGGTCTAGGTGACGAAACAATCCCATTTAAGGCTCAAAAGACAGCTTCTGTGTTAAATTCCGATCCGGCCATTGCCGCCACATATAAAATGTGAATATTTCAACACAAAACCATAATTTTTATATTTTCGTCACCTGCTGTTCAAGTCTTCTGGACCGGTATATAGAACGAACAGACCTAGGCACTACGCCGTAAAGTCCTTAAATAGACTTTCCTATCAAAAAAACAACTTCCCACTCGTGACTCGTACTGCTTCGAAAACCCATGTGACTTCCGGAAATGACAAGTAAAGCTGGAGGGCACTTTGAACTTGAAAACGGGAATCTACTCATTTTAACCAAAAAAGCCATGAAAATAGATGCAAGTTTGACCCGAAACTAAATGCATCCAAAATACTAGGTTAGGTAACGTCGAATAAACGACAGTCATCCCCAAAAATGTAAAAGATAGCCTAATACCATCTGGGTGTGCAAGTGATATTCCGACAGCTAGTCATGCATATCGTCATATTACGGGTTGCCTATACGTAGGTTATTATATTAAGAAGACCAGTCTGGGTCTAGAACCTTTTAGACAGGGGCGTATTCAAAAATTTTTAAAAAATTTAATTATTTAAATTGGTCAAAATTTGATAAAACTCGGGCTATCTACTAACGTTGTAACAAGCACAAAAAGATTGTTACAACTTTTCACCCTTTTCTATTTTATTTTTACGTCTGCACAACACCGTGTAATCAATTTTGTACTTCTTTGGTGAAACACCACGTTTAACTTCCTCAATCGCTCTTTCATACACTTCATTGGAAACCTTACGGCAAGGTTTAGCCCTCGGATCAGGCTTATACTCACGAGGCATCTTTGTTGGTTGAAGGTATGCACTAAACTAAGCTTCGCAACCGGTCGCTTCGTCACCGATCGCGTCTCCACTTGTCGTTGCGATTCACCCCAGTTTTTACTAATTTCTGACCAATAATATTTAAAAATTCATAGATTCGTTAGGTTTAAGTTGCGATGTTTCGAAATGTAAAAATTATAAGCAGGATATTACCAGGGACCTGGTTGTCGCGCTTTACTTTAAATTTAAATGTTAAGTAGGTTAATCAGACAAAGTTTTTTCAGGGACAAAAACTTATTAAAAAAATAGCCCTTTTAAATATTATAATATCAAAACCCTTGTTTTTTCAAAAATTTATTTTTGTGTATTTATGTAGTAGGTAAACCCTGATAGCACAAGGACGTGAGACTAACGTAAAAAGAACGACCGATGCCGGACGTACCGACGTCCAAAAAACATACGGTTATAGTACACAGTGAAACACCACGTTTAACTTCCTCAATCGCTCTTTCATACACTTCATCGGAAACCTTACGGCAAGGTTTAGCCCTCGGATCAGGCTTATACTCACGAGGCATCTTTGTTGGTTGAAGGTATGCACTAAACTAAGCTTCGCAACCGGTCGCTTCGTCACCGATCGCGTCTCCACTTGTCGTTGCGATTCACCCCAGTTTTTACTAATTTCTGACCAATAATATTTAAAAATTCATAGATTCGTTAGGTTTAAGTTGCGATGTTGCGAAATGTAAAAATTATAAGCAGGTGGTACCAGGGACCTGTGTTGTCGCGCTTTACTTTAAATTTAAATGTTAAGTAGGTTAATCAGACAAAGTTTTTTCAGGGACAAAAACTTATTAAAAAAATAGCCCTTTTAAATATTATAATATCAAAACCCTTGTTTTTTCAAAAATTTATTTTTGTGCTTTATGTAGTAGGTAAACCCTGATAGCACAAGGACGTGAGACTAACGTAAAAAGAACGACCGATGCCGGACGTACCGACGTCCAAAAAACATACGGTTATAGTACACAGTTCGTTTGATGGACGTTTGGCAAACGTGCAAATGTCACAAACATGGACAACATTAAAACGACCTAAACGAACGTTTTAATAATGCCCGTTTTACCTATTATAGTAGGTCGAAAATACATTTGGTAAACGTACGAAAAACGTTTCAGACATGCAAGACAAACGTTTTAATAACGCCCCCTTATTTATATCATATGGAGAATATTCGTTAAACGCACAAAGAACGTTTTATGAACGCACAAAGAACGTTTTAATAATGTCCCCTTCCCTACCTATATCAGGTTTAACATTCGTTAAAAGTACAAATATTTTATCGATGTTTTAAAATCAAAAACATGGGACTAATATTGAAACAAGCGTTTATTTAAAAATACAAAATTTAAAAAAAATACAAAACTTTCATTGTATTAAGTTTTTAGACCCCTGTAGGTCGAAAATACATTTGGTAAACGTACGAAAAACGTTTCAGACATGCAAGACAAACGTTTTAATAACGCCCCCTTATTTATATCATATGGAGAATATTCGTTAAACGTACAAAGAACGTTTTATGAACGCACAAAGAACGTTTTCATAATGCCCCCTTCCCTACCTATATCAGGTGTAACATTCGTTAAAAGTACAAATATTTTATCGATGTTTTAAAATCAAAAACATGGGACTAATATTGAAACAAGCGTTTATTTAAAAATACAAAATTTAAAAATAATACAAAACTTTCATTGTATTAAGTTTTTAGACCCCTTTTTACCCTTAACAGGCCATATGCATAAACAATTGACGTTTAGTTCTTTTTTTCGTTTTTCACTCTTTCTGGGGCTCGTTTTAAATAATTTTTAAAGCTGTCCTCAACTTTTTTGTCAGTGCATTCAGGCACTAGTTTAAAAGCAGCGCCTAAAAATAATTAATAGATTATTACAGGTCAATTCTGGTGAAAATGTAACTGACATCTTTTGTACTAATTTTTAGTCTTTATACATTGTGTCTACTTAAGTTGGCAACACACATGGAAAACTTTTATTTTTAGTAGAAGATATTAACTGTAAAAAGTTCTATTTTATTAAAAAATAATGAACTATTTAAACTTGATGACGTGACCCGAAATTATTAATTTAATTTTGCAATTCCATTAATTAGAAATTCTAACAAATGTTTGACGTTTAATGAAATCCTGCAGTAAAGTGTTCTGTCAATAAGGGATTTTTTAAGGTAGATGAATATGACTGCATTTTGAATGTATTTTTTAATTCCAAACAACTATTCTTAGCAACTGTTTTAGATTTTGTCAAAAATAGGGGTACTTTATACTGTTGAGTCACAAAGGATTGCAAATAAATATGCGCAATATCAAAATACAAAAATTGTCAATACTAGAAAACTTTCCGACATTTCTAAAGCCCTGTGCTTAAGGTGAAAGTTTAATTATGTCACTTACCTGTAATCAGTGTAGCGATGAACAGCCCCGCAAACTTTTTCTTTTGTTTTTGTCCCAGCCAGCTATATTCTGTTTGCATTGCATTTGTCATCAGTTTCTTTAACGCTCTTTTTACAAATTCCTCCACTGTTTCCCCACCCACTTTGGCAAGCTGATCAATCTAAAGAAACAAAAAAAATATATAAGTACAAATCAAGATTGGATGTTATTATACTGCTTGTTATGTCCATTGAAGACAAATAAAAACCTTATTCATTGATTTCTTAGAACATTTTGTTCCTGCACAGCACTTATTTTTAAAATATTAAAGTCAGTATCAGTAGATATGATGTGTTACAAAATATTATATAAATTTCAAGTTTATTTCTTGATAGCAATAAAAAAAGAAGAATACTGGGATTCACATGCACTGTCTAGGGATTCTTAGAATATATTTTCAGGTAAGGAGATAATTTTACCTACTTACCGATTTTTGCATATTGTTTTGATTTGCCAAAAAATCTTCAAAACTTGCAAGATCATTGCTATTTAAGGGCAAAATAAAGTTTTCCCATACGTCTTCATGGTTACTAACAACAATGTTTTGTTTCCCTTTTATGTTATTTACTTCTATTTTTAGATCGGTTAATATTAACTCAATCATCGAGAGCTTTCGGATGATCTGCTTAAAGTACTCTAAAGATAAATACTTCATTATTACAGGCACTGATACTTTGGAGAGTATTATACTTGTTATAGCTTTAATAATTACCTTGAGTTTTTTTTTGTCCTACAATGTTAATATCAATGCTACTGCAAGAGCTTGCCACACCTTAAAGAGATAGTTAAAACATTTATTATTCAAAATAATACACAACAAAGACAGTCTCTAAATCTTTATCCTTTCATTGTCACAAAGTAGATAAAATAAAAAAAATTGATTCAATGATGTGAATTAAGGACTATTATTTTCAAATTAAAGTTTTAACGATTTGAGGTTAACTTTTGACAAATATAATAAGAAATTTCTATAAAAGCTTGTTAATGTCAACTTCAAATTCTTAAAACTTTAATTTCAAATGGTATAACTACCTTCAGAATGGCATTTTTGCATTTCAGGCTCTCCTTTTTTGCTTCTTTGGTCTGACGCCGAACTAGTGCCTAAAAAGTTTATTTTAAAATGTATTTTTGTTAAATCCAAAAGTTCTCTAATAGCCTATCTGATGTAGGGAGATTCAAATAGGATTTCACAACCTAGTGATTATCCAAACTGTAAGTTGGACAATATATATTCAACCTTTAGTTTCTTTTAGATTGTGTATCCTGTAGCCTCTTATTATTTTTGTTTGCCATAAAATAAATAAAATGTACAAATTTGTATGCAACTTGTTAAAGCAATAAATAACTTACTTAAACCCTGCCAAGGACCATTAATACAATTTTCTTTAGAGGCACCATCAATATCTTGGGCTAATGGATCTTGAGTTAATGAGTTGCCACCAAAACTTCGTTCTAAAAACAGAATACTCTTACAACTAACGCAACGACTAGCATAATATTAAACAATAATACATCAGAAAATCAAACTAAGATTAAAATACACGGATTTCAAAAAATGTTGCCAATATTTTTGGACACTTTAAGGATGTCGGGCATTGGCGCCCAAATATTTTATCATTTGTTCTGTTTGATTGGGTTAATACCGGCGGTTTGCACAAGTTGACTGACTAAAAGCTTCATTTGACTTTGTTCGAGTGAAAATTATAAATTTTTTTTAACCTGTACCCTGGAACGTTTAGGTTGCCAATTTAATTTAAAAATTTATTTTAATTTTTCAAATTAAATTTGGTACCTACATAACTTTAGCTTTTCACCTAATTTTTTTTAAAGTTTAATGCTTTGCAAACTTTACAATGAGTTTTCTTTAAATTTTAATAGAAAAGTTATTTGCACTTGCTTAATTGTTTGCTGATGTGGCTTAAACCTCAGGTTACTACACTATTGGTTAAATTATAATAATCTTTTACAGTCCCTCCTAGGAATTTTGGTTAAAGCGGTGGTTGAAAATTTTAAATGTTAACCAATAATTATAACCAGAATGATTTATTTACCTTTGGTCAAGTTAAAAACTGGTAAGACTGGAACAGCTCCTGCTGATTTTGTCTTTCCATATTTATCGTGTATGCCTATTTCAGAATCGTCACTTTCACTTTCTATTTCTGAAAAAAGCCTAAGAGGTCTTCTGATCCTTCGCTGCTCATTATCAGAGTTTAAATCTGATGTATATTCAGCTTTTTTCAATTTGTTTCTAGCCTTTGTGTAATCATCTATTAAAAAAAAGTATAATTTAACTAAAAAAGTCTACTTATAGGTACAGATAAATAGAAATTTCTTACTGTATGTAGCATTTCTGAATATAATAATTTTAAATTTATCCCATGATGAGTTGGACGTTTCACAATTTTTTATTGCTCGAGTTAGCCTCTTACTGTCATATTTTGGCCAGTAACAGAAATTGTTTTCTAATCATTTTGTAGGTACTGCCTCTACTGTTTCGTCATGATCAAATTTTACGATGGTCCAAGTTGTTTCTTCGCCAGACATCTAAAAATTATTAATACCCAAAGAAACCTGACTACTGTTGCCCAAAAATGATCTTGTATGAAAAGAGTCTGGACACTTTTTCTTGTGTAATTTTAACTAGGGCTCGGAATTTGAATAATCGAATAATCACTTTTATTTATTATTCAAAAATTCCCATGTTCGAATATCATCTACAATTATTTAGATGTTTTAGTATTTAAGTGTTCAAGTATTCAAATAAGTATTTGAATACTTTAGTATGAAAATATATATGTAAGTATATTATATGAATATTCGAGTAATCAGATATGTAAATACTCAAATATTTAAATAGTGGAATATTTAAATACTCAAACATATAAATACATGCCTTCATAAAATATTAGTGATTATTTGACTATTCAAATTCCGAGCCCTAGTTGTGACACAACACTGAACCAACACACAATTATTCATTTGTATGTAAAAGAGGTAGTACAACATAATTTTTTTTATCAAAAAGTTTAACATATTTAAAACAAACATCTTCAATAGGAAAAACTTCCAATGGACCAGAATTACTTATAACATATATATCAAGGTCAGAAGAATTACAAGGGCGAGAAAAAAGATCAACTTTTTGTTGATATTCGTAAGCAATTACTACTAATTTTCCATTTTTAGTTGCAAAGTTTTGAACTGAAATTACTTTTCCATCTATTAAATCACAACAATTATTTGGCTCGGTGACTGACAGTTTAAATTTTTTAAAATTAACATGCTCAAATTGTGGCGAACCTGTTCCCACAAGTAAAGGTCCTTTATCATGAATTTTGTTGGGTGTTATCTTATCGTGATTCGGTACAATTTTGTCAACATATAGACTGCATTTGTTTATTTCGGAAATTCTTATAACAGCTTGTGATAAAGGGTTGTCACCCTTTCTAAGAAGATTTTTGATTTTTGGTAACATATTTTCAAATGGGAAAGCACTAAACTTGTCAAGTACACCCATATATTCAACATCACTTGTAATGTGCAATAAGTTATGAATATTATGTGACACGTTAGATTCACCATACAAAATTTTAAAACTATCAACAAAATATGTAAGCAAAACTTTGGCAATATCCTTCTTTACCACATACTTTTGGTTTGACAACAACATGCAAGCAACAGAAAGTGACAAAAAATTATTGTATAAATCGGAACGTAAAACTGATTTTAAAATAACAGGGCCTGTATAAAACAAAAACTGTCGATATTCAACTGCTTTCCATCGCCTTACTTCGGAAAGAGAACGCGGTCTTCGTTTAAATTCGCAAGGAATATAGGATTTCTGATAAACTAAAAAATCTGTAATTTTCGACAAATCATCTCTAGACAATTTACTGTTAGAGTGAACGTCAAAGCACCATAAAAACAGTAATTTTCTCATAACTCCTAAACAGATCAAATGCATGTAATCTAACACAACACTTTTAACCATATTAAAATTTGGAATTTTCTCAAATAAGGAAGTGCCATTGTGATGTTTTTGATCAAACTTATTTCTGAATTCTTCATCTGTTCTTTCAGAACAGTCTTGTGAATTTGCAAAACACACTCTTTTATTGCGATATTCCCCTTTAATATAGCATTTGGAACAGCTAGAATATCCCATATGACCTATAGTATACAAAACAAAACACTTAGCAGGTACATCACAAATCAATGCTTTAAGTGTAAGACTGTATGTAATTCCATTAAAAACAAAACCATTGCTAATTAAGTTTGAAGCCTCTGTTACAAACTCTGACAAAAATTCGTTTGCCTCGGTTGGTTTCTCATATCCATGATAAATTCCGATGACACCAACTAACTCCGGATAACAATAAAAATTAAATAAAATTGGATAGAACTGGCTGCCTGAGCTTTTAGAAAGTGGTATGCCATCATTACTCACACATATTTCAACTAAACTGTTTGTAGTAAGTGTTAATATCTTGGTGTTCTCCATAAAATTTATTAAGGATTTTTCTAACCCGAAGTGAAAATATTTACCTGGTTTGATAACTTTTATATTAAGATTTCTAGGCGATTTTAAAAGTGTTCTGGCATCAGATGGCAGATAGGAAAGTGAAGATTCACCTTTTAACAAAACTAATAAAGAATTTAAAGCATTATGAGGCACCTTATATGACAAAGCCCATTCCGTTAACTGGTTAGAAAATGATATCTGGGAAGAATTATCACCTTCACAATAATTGATGCTCGGGTAAGCAGGTTGCTTGAGGGGAATATTAATATTATCATTTGACGAGTCTGAAGAATCAGACATTTCATTATCTGAATCTGTCACAGGCAAATAGAACTTAATACAATATTGGGGTCAAAATGAAGGACTTGTGATTGAGTAGTTTCAATTTCATTCTGAGATTTCGTTTGAAATGAAGTGCCTTCCCCATAATTTTTAGCAATTGTTAAATTTGGGCATATTTGGTGCACATGAGATGCATTGGGAGCTTCATCACTAGAGCTATCAGAAGTTTTAAAATCTGCAAGAAATAATTTTGATCTTTTATTGGCACATCTGTATTTTTGGCGCTTTGAAACTCTTTTTTGTTTGTACATTTTAAGATTTTTAGGTTAGATTATAATATTTTATTTTATACGTAGGTACTTACCCTTTTATCACATTATAACTTAAACACTACCACCTGAAAAGCGGCCCAACAAATCCGAAAGAACATAAAAGACGTCCTACACCCAAAATAAAAACTTATAAACTTATTAAAATCAGTATCATTTATTAACGTCGTTCGCCGCCATTAACCAAAATCCAAAGAAAGTAGCATGAGCATGGCAGGCGGTGGGTTGGGAAGGGAACAGCAACTGAAAATAGTTTTTTTTTCGCTGGAAACGCCAAAGAGTTATGAAAATTATAGGAGAAATAACAGAAAAATATTATAAAATGATTAGTAAAAAAATATTTGGGTAATATTTTGATTTAACAGACTTAAAGGAGTTTAATTTGGTGTTACTTTTCGTTTCGGATGACGTATGACAATTAATGGACAGCGTGCTCGCTACGCGCGCAATACCTCGAGGGGCGCCAATTTCAATTTCGTTTCAATTGGCGTTTTTTAACGCATATTTAAAAATGGACATTTGTTTTTACTCTTTACAAACCGTACTTTGATCCACACAGTCCTGTATAACTATTAGAAATTAGGACCAGAGTAAGCGGACGACCATCAGGGGATACTTTAATGATTTTCCGAAAATTGATCCGGCTATGGACGTCCGCTGAACGGCTATTTTCCGCCCTTTTTGACGACGTGGTCTCAATATAATCTAAAAACGAACATTTATATTAAACGTCTTTTTCGTACTTTTAAAAAACGACCTCGTAAGAACCTTTATCGGACGTCCGTTTAACGGCCTAACTTATGAGACTTTTGCGTACTTAAAACGGATGTTAACGGGACGTATTTTTATGTTATTAAAACGTTCTGGTCAAAACGTCCGCTGAACGGCTGTTTTCCGCCCTTTTTGATGTGGCCTCAATATAATCTAAAAACGACCATATATTAGATGTCTTTTTCCGTACTTTTTAAAAACGACTTCGTAAGAACGATTATCAGACGTCCGTTTAACGGCCTATAACTTTTGAGACTTTTGCGTACTTAAAACAAACGTTTACGGGACGTATTTTCTTGCACATTTTTAAAACGTTGTGGTAAAAACGTCCATAGAACGTTCGTTTTAAGTCCCTGGACCTTCGGACCATTTATAAACCTAAAAAAAACGTCTATCGGACCTTTTGTGCTATCAGGGAAGGTCCCAGGAACTTAATAAAAAAGTTTTAAGTTTCTGAAAAGTAAACAGACTGGTAAAAAAAATATAACATTTTTTTCCTGACAATCGTTGCGTTTTGTACAGCAGTTGCTATTCACCTCGTTTTACGGTAGTTTAAGTAAGATAATGTTATTTTCTTCTGCAAGCATCGCAACCTTGTAACTGACATGACTAGCATGCCCGTCAAAAATAAGTAATACTGGTCTGCCTTCCGGTACGTTTGGAATGAAGCATTTGGAGAACCAGCTACAAAAAAGTTCACTTTCCATCCACCCACGTTTCGAAACAGCAACGCTAATTTGGTTTTCTAAATTTTTAGTTATGTAGGTTTCAATAATGTTTTTACCCTTAAATATTACCAAAGGGGGCATTTTTTGACCAGAAGCAGAACCACAGATCAGCACAGAAGTATTCTCTCTACCTGCAGAAGAAATCGTTCTGGTTGATTTAGATCCTTTTGCCCCGACCACTTTCGTTTTGCTTGAATCGTTACAGAAAGAAGTTTCATCCAAATTAAAAATTAAAACAAATCTAATTTAGCTGGTTTTTTTATTAATCTACCTGATCGAGTAGTATGAGGCGTCGCAAGATCCAATGTTTCGCTTACAATAGGTACGCTACGGTTGGGTATCTTATCATCATCACTTTCTATACCAATAGGCAATGACCCATTAACCCCAGGACTTAACTTATCACTAATATGGTCTTTAATCGGGGTAACACTAACACCAGTATGGGTATCACTAACATTGTCATTTTGCTTACTTGATACATCACTATTAGGTATCACAAGGGCCCTTTCCTCACAATGACTTAAACGTAAATCATTTGCATGCACTAACTTTACATTGCTACCAAGTTGTACCAAATAAGTACAGTGGCTAAATACCTTTACAATTTTCCCATTTTGCCACAACCTTGTTTGTTTATTTTTGACCAATACCGCATTATTCACAGAATACAATTTTATTTTTGCCATATTAGACTTCAGTTCTGATTTTTTATTAAATAATGGTTTTAGAAGGTCAAATCTGGTTCTTGGACGTACCTTAAACACTGCCTCAGCTGGTGAAACTCCTGTGCTCGTAGAAGGAGTATTCCTATATGTAAATAGAAAGTTTTCTAACCGGTTTAAAACTGTATGTTTACTAATTTCTCTCCCCTTTTCAATAAAGAGAGATTTTCCCAAGCCCTTTTTCACAGTTTGTACTGCTCTCTCAGCAATACCATTGCTTTGAGGATGGTACGGAGGTGTCTTGATTGGTTTTATTCCATTAGCTTGACAGAATAAGTTAAATTCTGACGAATTAAATGGAGGACCATTGTCCGATACCAATTCTACTGGTATGCCAAAAACTGAAAAAATTTGTTTTAATTTAACTATTACTTCCTTAGCATTTGTTCCCTCATCCATTAACTTAACATCAATCCATTTGGATTTATTATCGACACAAATCAAAAAAGTATAATTATTTTTATAAAAGAAATCTATATTAACCCTAAAAAAGGCATTAGGGGCATTTGGCCATGGAAGTAAAATACTACGATTTGAAAAATTTTGAGTTTCTTGACAAATTGTACATGATCCGATAAACTTTTCAATGTAATCGTTCATTTCCGGCCACCAACAATATGACCTCATCAGCATTTTTGTTCTTACTATGCCTACATGTTGTTCATGAAACAGACCCATGATGTCACCTTGCAGTGACTGAGGAATGACAATTTTACTTCCTAATAATAAGCAATTATTTTCAACTGATAATTCCAATTTTCTTTTAAAATAAGGTTTAAGTATATCGTCATTTATACCACTAGGCCAACCTCGAAGTGTCAAATCGGTAACTTTGGCTAAAACGATATCCTTTTGGGTAGCTAATGCAATATCAGCAGAATCCATTGGAGCATCATTACATAAATTAAATGAAAATAATGAATCAGAAGAAATGCCAGTTTTACTTTCGACAGGAAGACGTGACAATCCATCAGCATTTGCAATCTGATTACCCTTTTTATATTGAATATCATAGTCATAAGCAGCTAAATTTATAGCCCAGCGCGTTATACGTGCAGCTGCAGTAACTGGAACATTCTTATTTCGACCAAAAATGAATTGTAGGGGTTGATGATCGGTCACGAGTGTGAATTTACGACCAAAAATATATTTATGAAATTTTGAGTTGACAGTTGACAGAGTAAGCGGACGACCATCAGGGGATACTTTAATGATTTTCCAAAAATTGATCCGGCTATGGACGTCCGCTGAACGGCTATTTTCCGCCCTTTTTGACGACGTGGTCTCAATATAATCTAAAAACGAACATTTATATTAAACGTCTTTTTCGTACTTTTAAAAAACGACCTCGTAAGAACCTTTATCGGACGTCCGTTTAACGGCCTAACTTATGAGACTTTTGCGTACTTAAAACGGATGTTAACGGGACGTATTTTTATGTTATTAAAACGTTCTGGTCAAAACGTCCGCTGAACGGCTGTTTTCCGCCCTTTTTGATGTGGCCTCAATATAATCTAAAAACGACCATATATTAGATGTCTTTTTCCGTACTTTTTAAAAACGACTTCGTAAGAACGATTATCAGACGTCCGTTTAACGGCCTATAACTTTTGAGACTTTTGCGTACTTAAAACAAACGTTTACGGGACGTATTTTCTTGCACATTTTTAAAACGTTGTGGTAAAAACGTCCATAGAACGTTCGTTTTAAGTCCCTGGACCTTCGGACCATTTATAAACCTAAAAAAAACGTCTATCGGACCTTTTGTGCTATCAGGGAAGGTCCCAGGAACTTAATAAAAAAGTTTTAAGTTTCTGAAAAGTAAACAGACTGGTAAAAAAAATATAACATTTTTTTCCTGACAATCGTTGCGTTTGGTACAGCAGTTGCTATTCACCTTGTTTTACGGTAGTTTAAGTAAGATAATGTTATTTTCTTCTGCAAGCATCGCAACCTTGTAACTGACATGACTAGCATGCCCGTCAAAAATAAGTAATACTGGTCTGCCTTCCGGTACGTTTGGAATGAAGCATTTGGAGAACCAGCTACAAAAAAGTTCACTTTCCATCCACCCACGTTTCGAAACAGCAACGCTAATTTGGTTTTCTAAATTTTTAGTTATGTAGGTTTCAATAATGTTTTTACCCTTAAATATTACCAAAGGGGGCATTTTTTGACCAGAAGCAGAACCACAGATCAGCACAGAAGTATTCTCTCTACCTGCAGAAGAAATCGTTCTGGTTGATTTAGATCCTTTTGCCCCGACCACTTTCGTTTTGCTTGAATCGTTACAGAAAGAAGTTTCATCCAAATTAAAAATTAACTCTGGACGTGGACTAAATCGGATTCCATTATTACTTTTTTTAGTAAATCAAAATGAGCATTAATTACGTATGGATTCACTTGGGAAACTCGAACATACTCAACCCCCTGAGGGTTTTTGATAGATAAGCGATAGTCTTTAGAAAACTTAAGAAACCATGACTCTCCCGGACGACCATTTTTGAATGTGGTTTTGATCGAGTTCCCCTGAACATAATGTTCGACGATTTCCAAAATTTCATGACGCGATAAACCAAATTCCAAGCGTTCCATGCATTTGATTAGTTCAGCTAAATTGTCTTGATCTTTCTTTGGTAATGCTGGTTTACCGCCGCCCCTTTTTCCTTTACAAGCAACACTACCTTGACCTCTGGTACCTTTTATATAATGTCGGAGTGTTGTTCTTGGAATTGAATATTTCTTAGATGCACTTCGTAGGGCACTTTTTCCTTCTTTGACTTCTGAAACAGCTCTGTTCAACTCTTCACGGGTATATCCACCACTGTCGGCACCTTTTTTAATTCAATTCAATTCAATTCAATAACATAACAATACAATGTGGATAGTACTAATTGTCATACCAAGTCAAGAACCGATATTTGGCACCTAACTGATTTAACAGCTGTATGTGCCTTGTGCCACGTGTGCATTAACGTAATAAACTGTATAATCACGTTCCTAAAATTATACAAACACCAACTATGACCTATAACTAGTCAGGCTTTAATATAGTGTGATTTATATCACCAAAACTGTGTAAATTTTATATTATTTTCAAAAATATAGTTTCTACAACGATCGCTAAATTTGTTTTTATTTCTTAATTGTCTAATATCCAATGGCAACATGTTATAAAACTTTGGTCCTAGATAAGTCAAGAATCTTTGGTTTAATTTTTTATTACTATTAGGAATTTAAATAGTTCTTTGAGTTTTGTTTCTAGTTTCGTGTTTATGGCTGATATAATTTTTTTTATACTTTTCGCTGTGAATTAATGTATATACATGCTGATAATATATATAAGGATCTAACATTAAAAATATTTACAGAATACAACATATGTGTGGGGAATCATTGTTTTTTTTGTATAATTTTAAGAATAAAATTCTGTGTTACATTAAGTTGTTTTAATGCATTACCATAAAGCCCTCACCACACAACTATGCCATATCTGATTAATGATTCTACCAGCGCCCTATACGACAATATAAAAATATTTTCAGGTAATATTTCACGTAATTGGTAGAATTTATGAATTATTTTTCTTATACTATTTTTCAGTTTATTAATATGTTCTTCCCATTTTAAGTGTTCATCTATAACTATTCCCAAATATTTAGTACTAGAAACCTCTTTTATGTTACTTTCGAAATTCTGCACCGTGATAGTAGAAAAGTCAGGGCGGCCAACTGAAGTTGCCGAAAATGCGATGTAATTTGTTTTATTTACATTTAGAGTTAATTGATAGTAGTCTAACCAGTTTTTTACCTTCCCCAGTCCTATCTCAGTTTGTCTACCTACCTCATCCCAACTTTCCCCTGAAAAGAGCAGCACCGTATCATCGGCATATGAGATTGATGTTCCATTAATATCAAGACTAGCAAGTGAGTTTATATATGTAATAAATAGGATAGGTCCAATTTACTGTCCCCTGTGGAACTCCTATCTTAACCTCCATGGTATCACTTATTGATTCTCTAATTTTGACAACTTGCTGCCTATTTGATAAATAAGATTTAAAGATGTCCAACACTACACCTCTAGCTCCATAAAGCTCAAGTATATTTAATACCTTGTCATGAGGTACAGTGTCGAACGCTTTTGCCAAGTCCAAGAACACAGCGATGCTCTCCTTCCAGCGTCAAGGTTAGATGTTATTGGACCCACTAGCTCACCCATCGCATCAGTGGCACTTAGTCCCCCAACAAAACCAAATTGATTTTTGTGTAAAATATTTCTTTATTGTGTAAAATTTCATAAGGCGATCTTTAAGACTTTTTTCAAATATCTTACCGAAATTATTCATCACACTTATCGGTCGATAGTTATTTATATCTTTTTTATTTCCTCCCTTGTAAATAGGAGTGACTACTGTGGTCTTAAATTGTGTTGGGACAGTGCCATATTTAAAGATTAAGTTCATAATGTGAGCCAGTGGTTTTAAAATATTGACGTGGACATGTTTGATTGTTTTGGAAGATATTCCATCAATTTCAGGTGCGCTATTGTTTTTTAATGAATTAATATGACCTATGAGTTCCTTGCAGTTGATCCCAGGTAGCAGGGGTTCGTCATATTGACGTCATTATATGGTGATAACTCGTCAACACTCGTCAGCGGTCTAAAATGACCAACAAATAACGACATAATGACGTCTGAATAATGACGTCATTATGTCGTGTTATATGTTACGTAATATTGACGTCTTTTTCTGGTGATAAAATAGATACGCTGGAGCAAGGAAAAATTAATTTTATACTTATGCTTTATGTTACAGAATCAAAATTGTGCTCAGACAATTAACGTGCATTTAAATAATGTATTAAACAAACTAGAAAGAGAAATAAGTAGATCCTCCTGTTGTGTATTTGTACTTTGAAATAATACACATGTACATCACTTATACATACACATTTATTAGGTACTAGACCAACTTAACTTAGACATATAAACACGACTCGCAGAAACTCACGTAGTCGACATTCGACCTAGCTTCTGACTGTCAACGTCAATCCCCTAAAGTGCGTTCCACAATTCGCACTAGAATACTACATTCTCCCCTCCTACTTTAAAATGACTAACTTTACAAATCTAATTTAGCTGGTTTTTTTATTAATCTACCTGATCGAGTAGTATGAGGCGTCGCAAGATCCAATGTTTCGCTTACAATAGGTACGCTACGGTTGGGTATCTTATCATCATCACTTTCTATACCAATAGGCAATGACCCATTAACCCCAGGACTTAACTTATCACTAATATGGTCTTTAATCGGGGTAACACTAACACCAGTATGGGTATCACTAACATTGTCATTTTGCTTACTTGATACATCACTATTAGGTATCACAAGGGCCCTTTCCTCACAATGACTTAAACGTAAATCATTTGCATGCACTAACTTTACATTGCTACCAAGTTGTACCAAATAAGTACAGTGGCTCAATACCTTTACAATTTTCCCATTTTGCCACAACCTTGTTTGTTTATTTTTGACCAATACCGCATTATTCACAGAATACAATTTTATTTTTGCCATATTAGACTTCAGTTCTGATTTTTTATTAAATAATGGTTTTAGAAGGTCAAATCTGGTTCTTGGACGTACCTTAAACACTGCCTCAGCTGGTGAAACTCCTGTGCTCGTAGAAGGAGTATTCCTATATGTAAATAGAAAGTTTTCTAACCGGTTTAAAACTGTATGTTTACTAATTTCTCTCCCCTTTTCAATAAAGAGAGATTTTCCCAAGCCCTTTTTCACAGTTTGTACTGCTCTCTCAGCAATACCATTGCTTTGAGGATGGTACGGAGGTGTCTTGATTGGTTTTATTCCATTAGCTTGACAGAATAAGTTAAATTCTGACGAATTAAATGGAGGACCATTGTCCGATACCAATTCTACTGGTATGCCAAAAACTGAAAAAATTTGTTTTAATTTAACTATTACTTCCTTAGCATTTGTTCCCTCATCCATTAACTTAACATCAATCCATTTGGATTTATTATCGACACAAATCAAAAAAGTATAATTATTTTTATAAAAGAAATCTATATTAACCCTAAAAAAGGCATTAGGGGCATTTGGCCATGGAAGTAAAATACTACGATTTGAAAAATTTTGAGTTTCTTGACAAATTGTACATGATCCGATAAACTTTTCAATGTAATCGTTCATTTCCGGCCACCAACAATATGACCTCATCAGCATTTTTGTTCTTACTATGCCTACATGTTGTTCATGAAACAGACCCATGATGTCACCTTGCAGTGACTGAGGAATGACAATTTTACTTCCTAATAATAAGCAATTATTTTCAACTGATAATTCCAATTTTCTTTTAAAATAAGGTTTAAGTATATCGTCATTTATACCACTAGGCCAACCTCGAAGTGTCAAATCGGTAACTTTGGCTAAAACGATATCCTTTTGGGTAGCTAATGCAATATCAGCAGAATCCATTGGAGCATCATTACATAAATTAAATGAAAATAATGAATCAGAAGAAATGCCAGTTTTACTTTCGACAGGAAGACGTGACAATCCATCAGCATTTGCAATCTGATTACCCTTTTTATATTGAATATCATAGTCATAAGCAGCTAAATTTATAGCCCAGCGCGTTATACGTGCAGCTGCAGTAACTGGAACATTCTTATTTCGACCAAAAATGAATTGTAGGGGTTGATGATCGGTCACGAGTGTGAATTTACGACCAAAAATATATTTATGAAATTTTTTTAAAGCAAAAATGATAGCCAGACTTTCCCTCTCTAAATTAGAATATTTTTGTTCTGCCTGAGATAACGTACTAGACGCGAATAAAACTGGTTTATCACTTCCCTTGACTTGATGGCTTAACACTGCGCCGACTCCATAACCACTTGCATCACACGTCACAAAGATGGGCTTTGTGGGATCAAAGTGTGTCGGAACATTTTTAGATGTAATCAATTCCTTGCTAAGTTGAAAGACTCTTTCACACTCTTGGCTCCAAACAAAATCACAATCACCCTTACATAAATCATAAAGTGGTTTCATCCTTTCTGAAAGCATATGCATAAATTTGCCATAATAATTGATTAAACCCAAATATGATCGTAATTGTGAGACGCTTTGCGGAGAAGGGGCATTTTTAATGCAGTCAATTTTTTCATCCGTAGGATGAATTCCCAGTGAATCTACTCTATGCCCCAAAAATTCTACAGATTTTTGATAAAACTTACATTTCTTTTCATTAACCTTGACACTAAACTTTTCTAATCTTCTTAAGACATTAATTACATTAGTATGGCACTCTTTAAGAGAAGAACCATGTATTAAAATGTCATCTAAGTAACATTTAGTTTTAGGCAAGTCTGATAGAATAGCTTCCATAACACACTGAAAAATACCTGGAGCTGAACTTACTCCATACGTCATGCAATTAAATCTAAACAGACCAATATGTGTATTAATAGTAAATAGCTCTTTAGATGCTTCACTGATTGGTAACTGTTGATAAGCACCTATTAAATCTAAAACCGTGAAACAACTACTGCCACTAAGACTTGCAAAAATATCATTGGGTAACGGAAGGACGCAATGATCACTATCGATGACCTTATTTAAGGTTTTCTTAAAATCTACACAGATTCTGATGTCATTAGTATTTTTTTTGTTTACCACCACTATAGGACTTGCCCAATTACTATGATTAACCTTACACAAGACCCCAGACTTGACCATTTGCAAAAGCTCTTCCTCGACTTTAGGTTTTACTGAATATGGCATCTCATACGCCCTATGAAAAACAGGTTTTACACCATCCTTCAACACAACTTCAGCTTTAAAATCTTTAATGAAAGAATGTGATTTGTCAATAAACACGTCCAAAAACTGACTTTTAATCTGATCAACTAATCTTACTTCGTCTCCGCTAGACTCGTGACTTACTTTACTTAAATTTTCAGATTCTGAGACTTGTTTGATAACTATACTATTATCCAAAAGACTATTCTTCCAAGTTTTGTTCAAAACACTTAACCAATTTCGACCCAATAATGGAATAAATGCAAATTCAGACTCGAGTATTACCAGAGGTAAAACGTATATCTCGTCCTTATACTGAACATGTACATCAATCTGACCTAAAATCAATGCTTTTTGACCAGTCAATACACGTAACTTAAAATCTACAGGCCTTAAAACTAAATTAGAAAACAATCTTTTATAATCCTTTTCATCCATGACAGAACGGACTGCTCCTGAGTCTACTTCCATATCTATAGGCTTAAAATCTAATAATAACCTTACCCTTAGACTGTCACTTAATTTGGTTTTCAACGACTTCAAAACACACTCACTATCATCTTCATGTAACACACCTAGCTCAAATTCTTCATCCGAATCCTTATCCTCTTCTTCTTGATCTTCTTCCAATTCACACACTCGGTTCTTACACATCGGAGACTTTCCAGTATGTCCAACCTGACCACAGGAAAAACATTTCCAAGCAACTGCCGGACACTTTCTGTTATCAAAATGAGTACGACAACATCTTCTACAACTCTCTTGCTTGTTAGTATAGCTTGATTTTTGACCACCACTAAAACCATGACTTGACCTCGAATTTTGACTTGCATTTCTATGACCTCTATACTGACTTCTTGATTGACTTGACTTTGAATTCTCTACGGACTTTC
This sequence comes from Polydrusus tereticollis, assembly GCA_963920685.1. Lineage (NCBI taxonomy): Eukaryota > Metazoa > Arthropoda > Insecta > Coleoptera > Curculionidae > Polydrusus > Polydrusus tereticollis. The sequence continues at coordinate 84,647,697 of OY987330.1, read as the reverse complement.
CTTTGTAAAATGGTCTTTCTCCAACTTTATTGACTTGACCATCAGACGACCCCATGACTTTGGTCTGTCCTTCAGCCAATTCCATGCCAACAGCCGTGGCAAAAGCTTTTTCAAAAGACAGCGCATCTTTTGTAAGCAGACAACGCTTAACACTTTCAGACTTCAAACCACAGACTAATCTATCCCTCAATGAATCACTCAAAAAGGATCCAAAATCACAAGACTTTGCTAAGTTTTTCAATCTTGCTGTAAAAGCTTTAATATCTTCATGTGATTCTTGGAAAGCAGTATGAAACCGATATCTTTCTGCTATGACTAATCTTTTCGGACTATAGTGCTTCTTTAACTCAGCGATCAACTTATCAAACTTTTTTGTACTCGGTAGCACTGGTGCTAATAGATCTTTTAAAATACCATAAGACTCTCCTCCCATTAAGGTAAGTAGCAATGGAACTTTTTTTTCTTCTGTAGTAATCTCATTACACTTAAATAACTGGTCTAATCTTTCCAAATACGATGTAATTTCGCTTTCTTTTCGATTAAATGGCTCAATATTACCAATTAAAGACATTTTAGTTTCACCCTTCACTCACTTGACTTTTTAGACTTTCAGACTTTTGACGAAATTTTTTTTTTTTTTTTTTCGATACACGGTATATCTCCTACAACCGCAGACTTAGACACGACTCTCTTGGACTTTGGACTGAAATTTCTCAAGCTCGCGGATTCCGACCGTTCTCGTCGCCAATTATGTTGTGTATTTGTACTTTGAAATAATACACATGTACATCACTTATACATACACATTTATTAGGTACTAGACCAACTTAACTTAGACATATAAACACGACTCGCAGAAACTCACGTAGTCGACATTCGACCTAGCTTCTGACTGTCAACGTCAATCCCCTAAAGTGCGTTCCACAATTCGCACTAGAATACTACACCTCCCATCAATGCGCATATAAAATGTTCTTTATAGTTTATCTCTATTCCATTTGCTTCGTATTCTACCACAGCCATTTCTAGCTAGAGTAGGCCGTGACTCTACCCGTTCGGTGGTGTAATTTGCTATAATACCTAGTATTACCTGCCCCACTTATCTCTATGGTATTACCTACCTCTTTCTCCTACATATAAAAATGAAAGTAAGGAAACTTTTCCGTTTACGAACACTTTTCGCGAACTCTCCACTTCGCGCTATCTCTTTTCTTTCAAAACTGCAGCAGTTGGAGAGACAGAGAAACATTTTCGGATTATGTGCAAGCGCGAAACGAAACGAAAGTGACAAATTTGAGATTGAGGTTATGTTTGCTTATCTCGTGGCTTCCTTTGGCGGTTTGGTTTGGTCTGTCGTTTTTGTTTTGTGAAAATTGTGTAGAACTTTTTGGTTTGTGGATTCCTGCATGGAGAAAAATATATTTTCTGGGTATTCATAATCATCCTGGAACCACTTTGTGGTGGTGATACTTAGTGATAGTTGTTTGAAAGTTGAGATACCTACGGCATATCGGTATAGAGGTTATTTTGATGGTTTTAGAGATTTTAGACCATATTTCTGTAAATATCTATTTTTTCTCAATAAATTTATCTTTTCCAAAAGTGTTTGTTTCATTTTTGTTACAGAGCACTAAAATAAAAAAAAATAAACAATATCGTGAATAAGACGTCAATAACATGTGAAATAGTACGATAAATAACACGTCAAAATGACGTCGCCAATATGACGTCATTCGTCTGTGACATTAGGAGGTCATTTTCACGTCAAATTTACGTGATTTATCTCGTCATTTCTGTCACTCGATGACTAGTATTTCACGTCATTTTCACGTCATGCTGCTACCTGGGCAGCGATGCTCTCCTTCCAGCGTCAAGGTTAGATGTTATTGGACCCACTAGCTCACCCATCGCATCAGTGGCACTTAGTCCCCCAACAAAACCAAATTGATTTTTGTGTAAAATATTTCTTTATTGTGTAAAATTTCATAAGGCGATCTTTAAGACTTTTTTCAAATATCTTACCGAAATTATTCATCACACTTATCGGTCGATAGTTATTTATATCTTTTTTATTTCCTCCCTTGTAAATGGGAGTGACTACTGTGGTCTTAAATTGTGTTGGGACAGTGCCATATTTAAAGATTAAGTTCATAATGTGAGCCAGTGGTTTTAAAATATTGACGTGGACATGTTTGATTGTTTTGGAAGATATTCCATCAATTTCAGGTGCGCTATTGTTTTTTAATGAATTAATATGACCTATGAGTTCCTTGCAGTTGATAGGGTATAAAAACAAGGATGATTGTGATATTACAGTATTTCTGATTTCATTTGCAGGAGGGATGCTGTCAGCCATCCGCATTCCAACATCAATAAAAAACCTGTTACAATAGTTTGCCATATCCTTAACAGAGTCAAATTTTATTTCGTTATTTTTTAGTATATTTATGTTGTTATTTTTAGTTTTTTGTTCATTTGTTGCTTCAGACACAATATTATAAATCTTTTTAACATTGTTACCAGCATTTACTATTTTATTTTTGTAATAATTATGTTTACATTTAGTAATATGTTTATTTAATAAATTACGATAAGTTTTGTATTCAGCAAGCAATTCCGCATTATTGTGACGCAAATTAAGTCGTTTTTTCATTTTGTCGCGTTTTTTGATTGAATTTATAATACCATTGGTTATCCATGGTTTTATTTTTTTATGATCTTTAATTAATATTCTTTTTGATGTTTTCACTTTGTTAAGTATTTCGTAGAAAGTTTCATAGAATAAATTGGTTGCCTCTTGAGGATTAACTGTGCCCGTACAATTCTGCCAGTCTTTTATTTTTAATAGTTCGTTAAGTTTTGCGAGGTCCATATTTTCAATTTTGATCTCTTTTTGAATTGCTCTTGGTTCGACAGATTCCTCCTCTTGATTCAATGCAATATTCACTATCACCGGATAATGATCAGTTAGATCAGAATCCAATATAAAAGATTGATAGCCTATGCGATTAGATTTCAGCTTTCTTCTAATAAATATAATATGATCAATGCATGTGGATGTTGTGTTGGTTTCTATTGTGTGACAGTTTATAAGAGAATAAAATCCAAATTCGTTTAGAGTTGATAAATAAAGATTTACAATTTCATTGTTAATGTCACAAATATTTATATTCATGTCTCCAACAAATATTTTAATTGAGTTTTTTAAATTATCTCTAAAATACTTTTCTATGTCCTGTATAAATAACCTTTTATTAGTTGCCGGTGGCCTGTACAAACAAGTGCCACCCACTGTCACATTTTCAGTAGTAAATGTGATCCTAGACATTGTTACTAATGATCCATTGAGTTTAACGTCACTTATTTGTACATTAAGACTTTGTTTAATATAAATTGTCAAACTAATCAAACCATCATTTTTGTTGTAGTTAGCATTATTGTAATGAATGTTGTAACCAGGGATATTAAATTGATTTACATGCGTGCAAGAGAGCTGAAAGCACTCGCCAATAACAATGATATCGCAATAATACAGTTGAAATGTACTTATAAAGTTACAAAGAAATGATTAAAAAATTTTTGAATGCTTCTTATGTTCAAATGCAACACATTCAAGAGTTTACCATTTAGATTTATTTTACTTTTAAGAACATTACAATCGATAGACCCCCCTGAGCGATCGATTTGACAGTCCTCCATATCCTCCTCCAGGCATATTAGTACTTCTGCTTCAGCTTGAGTAGCCATTCCTATTGTCCATAATCTATCTTACTTCTTAGTACATCAATCAGATACCCATATGAAGGACACTTAGGACAACTTGTCTCATGATCTGTGGTGTGGTTTGTTTTATATGTGAGATTTGCGGTCACACAACTTTTACTTTTTCGTTGTTTTTGGGCATTCACGGATGTCATGCTCTCCCATGCAGTATTCACATACTACTTTATTACTGCATTCACTGGTTTTATGATAGAATTCCTGACATTTAAAACATCTGAGAATACTTATGTCTTCATATACTGTGAAACGCTCCTACTGTATAAAGACCTTTTTTATATTGCTAACTCTATGAAAGAGTCCTGGTGAACACTCCGCGAAAATTGTTTTATAATTATTGTGCTTAGGTTTTCTGATGTATGTCACTTTCGGCTCGTCCCGTTCAGTCATGAATAAATTCTGCTCTCTGATATCTTTCTCTATCTCTTCCTCAGTTGCATCTCCCTTATATCCTATTATTTTTATTCTTGGATTTCTTAGCTTAGTTATATGTACATCATATTCTCTGCCAAGAGTCCTCGATCTCTGCTTCAGTCTTTAGTTTTTTTATTTCTTGTTTAGTTTGGCAGCTTATTACCACATTACCATTTTTAGTCTCTCTAGTGTTTTTAATGCAAATTTTTAATTGGGCAGGTTTTATGTTATTGTACAATTCTTCTTTAGTTTTTTTTAGTCTTGTTTCTTTTTTGGCTTAATTATAAGATTAGGGATTTTGCTTACTGGTTTATTATTATCACGTCCATTCACTACACTGGCATAGGTTGGAATATTCACTAATGGGGTTTCCAAATGTTTTGTTGTTATCTCTGTAATAGTTTGTTGCAGAGCTTTTATTTCATTGTTTTTTGACGTTTCCATATTAATCTTAAACATATCAAAATCATTTTTTAGAGTTTCCAGCATTCTAATCATATATGGTAACTTGGTAACTAATTTCTTACATGTATCGCACACGAACATCAGCAATCGCTTTTGAAGCGGAATCACCCGCATTTCGGATGAAGATAACGTCATGCATTGTTTGTGTATTTTTTTTTAGACAGCAGTCACATTCACAGCATTTCTCACCTTCATCTATTTCCTTCAAACATTTAAAGCATATTATTTCATTTCCTTCGATTTCTAGGATAATCCCTGCCAAAGACGTGGCAACGTTGTGGCTTATTCTTGCTTTATGACAATGGTCATTTTCAAAACAAAGCACGTGCTTGCGCCATTTCTCATTGAATTAGACGCGACCCTCACTTCCACACAATTTTAGTGGTTTATTACCTAAACCTACTTGTTTTTAAGATATTTTTTCCCAGTAATTGATCGAAAAATTCATATATTTTCTTTACACTATAAACAGAAAACCGTAGAGTGTTACCAAGCACAAACATAATTAGTTTTGCGGTGGTATACTCGACCCATCTGGAACGAGTCAAAAATTATTTATAAACACCTATAAATATTTTTATTTAATGGGTAACTGGGAACCCCGGGGTTCCAGTTTCCCTCACATTCCTGGCCCAGTTTCCCCTTATACTATTTTTACGAGGTAACAGGGACCCCTCCAATAAATTCACTAAAAACTCTAGATACACCTTAATACCATAATAAAAGTATAAACTCATCTATTTATTATATATTTTTAACAACAAAACATTTCCTACCTTAAATTTCATGCGCACGGTAAAAATAAACAAACGGAAACGTCTAAATCTGTAATAGCGGTAATAGCTGTTCAGACTTCAACGGTCATTGCAGGTCTGAATACGAGCGGGGGATGGTGGGGGGAAACTGTGTGAAGTGGACAAATGACAGACCAACCAATTGCGGCAAATTTAACTTATTTTAGTATAACAGTTTGTAAACAATGAAGGCATGGCCCAGATACCTCATTGGCCCAGTTACCCAACTTTAGCTTACTATTTTTTTTTTATTTCAAAAACGTTCTTTTTTTAAGTTTTATGACACATCCTTTCGCAACTTTTTTCAATTTAACCCAAATTGTATCTGTTATAGTTTCCAAGATCCCAATGATGGCCAATCGTGTCTTGTTCCTCTTACCTGTCCGTTTAACGGCCTATAACTTTTGAGACTTTTGCGTACTTAAAACAAACGTTTACGGGACGTATTTTCTTGCACATTTTTAAAACGTTGTGGTAAAAACGTCCATAGAACGTTCGTTTTAAGTCCCTGGACCTTCGGACCATTTATAAACCTAAAAAAAACGTCTATCGGACCTTTTGTGCTATCAGGGAAGGTCCCAGGAACTTAATAAAAAAGTTTTAAGTTTCTGAAAAGTAAACAGACTGGTAAAAAAAATATAACATTTTTTTCCTGACAATCGTTGCGTTTTGTACAGCAGTTGCTATTCACCTCGTTTTACGGTAGTTTAAGTAAGATAATGTTATTTTCTTCTGCAAGCATCGCAACCTTGTAACTGACATGACTAGCATGCCCGTCAAAAATAAGTAATACTGGTCTGCCTTCCGGTACGTTTGGAATGAAGCATTTGGAGAACCAGCTACAAAAAAGTTCACTTTCCATCCACCCACGTTTCGAAACAGCAACGCTAATTTGGTTTTCTAAATTTTTAGTTATGTAGGTTTCAATAATGTTTTTACCCTTAAATATTACCAAAGGGGGCATTTTTTGACCAGAAGCAGAACCACAGATCAGCACAGAAGTATTCTCTCTACCTGCAGAAGAAATCGTTCTGGTTGATTTAGATCCTTTTGCCCCGACCACTTTCGTTTTGCTTGAATCGTTACAGAAAGAAGTTTCATCCAAATTAAAAATTAAAACAAATCTAATTTAGCTGGTTTTTTTATTAATCTACCTGATCGAGTAGTATGAGGCGTCGCAAGATCCAATGTTTCGCTTACAATAGGTACGCTACGGTTGGGTATCTTATCATCATCACTTTCTATACCAATAGGCAATGACCCATTAACCCCAGGACTTAACTTATCACTAATATGGTCTTTAATCGGGGTAACACTAACACCAGTATGGGTATCACTAACATTGTCATTTTGCTTACTTGATACATCACTATTAGGTATCACAAGGGCCCTTTCCTCACAATGACTTAAACGTAAATCATTTGCATGCACTAACTTTACATTGCTACCAAGTTGTACCAAATAAGTACAGTGGCTAAATACCTTTACAATTTTCCCATTTTGCCACAACCTTGTTTGTTTATTTTTGACCAATACCGCATTATTCACAGAATACAATTTTATTTTTGCCATATTAGACTTCAGTTCTGATTTTTTATTAAATAATGGTTTTAGAAGGTCAAATCTGGTTCTTGGACGTACCTTAAACACTGCCTCAGCTGGTGAAACTCCTGTGCTCGTAGAAGGAGTATTCCTATATGTAAATAGAAAGTTTTCTAACCGGTTTAAAACTGTATGTTTACTAATTTCTCTCCCCTTTTCAATAAAGAGAGATTTTCCCAAGCCCTTTTTCACAGTTTGTACTGCTCTCTCAGCAATACCATTGCTTTGAGGATGGTACGGAGGTGTCTTGATTGGTTTTATTCCATTAGCTTGACAGAATAAGTTAAATTCTGACGAATTAAATGGAGGACCATTGTCCGATACCAATTCTACTGGTATGCCAAAAACTGAAAAAATTTGTTTTAATTTAACTATTACTTCCTTAGCATTTGTTCCCTCATCCATTAACTTAACATCAATCCATTTGGATTTATTATCGACACAAATCAAAAAAGTATAATTATTTTTATAAAAGAAATCTATATTAACCCTAAAAAAGGCATTAGGGGCATTTGGCCATGGAAGTAAAATACTACGATTTGAAAAATTTTGAGTTTCTTGACAAATTGTACATGATCCGATAAACTTTTCAATGTAATCGTTCATTTCCGGCCACCAACAATATGACCTCATCAGCATTTTTGTTCTTACTATGCCTACATGTTGTTCATGAAACAGACCCATGATGTCACCTTGCAGTGACTGAGGAATGACAATTTTACTTCCTAATAATAAGCAATTATTTTCAACTGATAATTCCAATTTTCTTTTAAAATAAGGTTTAAGTATATCGTCATTTATACCACTAGGCCAACCTCGAAGTGTCAAATCGGTAACTTTGGCTAAAACGATATCCTTTTGGGTAGCTAATGCAATATCAGCAGAATCCATTGGAGCATCATTACATAAATTAAATGAAAATAATGAATCAGAAGAAATGCCAGTTTTACTTTCGACAGGAAGACGTGACAATCCATCAGCATTTGCAATCTGATTACCCTTTTTATATTGAATATCATAGTCATAAGCAGCTAAATTTATAGCCCAGCGCGTTATACGTGCAGCTGCAGTAACTGGAACATTCTTATTTCGACCAAAAATGAATTGTAGGGGTTGATGATCGGTCACGAGTGTGAATTTACGACCAAAAATATATTTATGAAATTTTGAGTTGACAGTTGACAGAGTAAGCGGACGACCATCAGGGGATACTTTAATGATTTTCCAAAAATTGATCCGGCTATGGACGTCCGCTGAACGGCTATTTTCCGCCCTTTTTGACGACGTGGTCTCAATATAATCTAAAAACGAACATTTATATTAAACGTCTTTTTCGTACTTTTAAAAAACGACCTCGTAAGAACCTTTATCGGACGTCCGTTTAACGGCCTAACTTATGAGACTTTTGCGTACTTAAAACGGATGTTAACGGGACGTATTTTTATGTTATTAAAACGTTCTGGTCAAAACGTCCGCTGAACGGCTGTTTTCCGCCCTTTTTGATGTGGCCTCAATATAATCTAAAAACGACCATATATTAGATGTCTTTTTCCGTACTTTTTAAAAACGACTTCGTAAGAACGATTATCAGACGTCCGTTTAACGGCCTATAACTTTTGAGACTTTTGCGTACTTAAAACAAACGTTTACGGGACGTATTTTCTTGCACATTTTTAAAACGTTGTGGTAAAAACGTCCATAGAACGTTCGTTTTAAGTCCCTGGACCTTCGGACCATTTATAAACCTAAAAAAAACGTCTATCGGACCTTTTGTGCTATCAGGGAAGGTCCCAGGAACTTAATAAAAAAGTTTTAAGTTTCTGAAAAGTAAACAGACTGGTAAAAAAAATATAACATTTTTTTCCTGACAATCGTTGCGTTTGGTACAGCAGTTGCTATTCACCTTGTTTTACGGTAGTTTAAGTAAGATAATGTTATTTTCTTCTGCAAGCATCGCAACCTTGTAACTGACATGACTAGCATGCCCGTCAAAAATAAGTAATACTGGTCTGCCTTCCGGTACGTTTGGAATGAAGCATTTGGAGAACCAGCTACAAAAAAGTTCACTTTCCATCCACCCACGTTTCGAAACAGCAACGCTAATTTGGTTTTCTAAATTTTTAGTTATGTAGGTTTCAATAATGTTTTTACCCTTAAATATTACCAAAGGGGGCATTTTTTGACCAGAAGCAGAACCACAGATCAGCACAGAAGTATTCTCTCTACCTGCAGAAGAAATCGTTCTGGTTGATTTAGATCCTTTTGCCCCGACCACTTTCGTTTTGCTTGAATCGTTACAGAAAGAAGTTTCATCCAAATTAAAAATTAACTCTGGACGTGGACTAAATCGGATTCCATTATTACTTTTTTTAGTAAATCAAAATGAGCATTAATTACGTATGGATTCACTTGGGAAACTCGAACATACTCAACCCCCTGAGGGTTTTTGATAGATAAGCGATAGTCTTTAGAAAACTTAAGAAACCATGACTCTCCCGGACGACCATTTTTGAATGTGGTTTTGATCGAGTTCCCCTGAACATAATGTTCGACGATTTCCAAAATTTCATGACGCGATAAACCAAATTCCAAGCGTTCCATGCATTTGATTAGTTCAGCTAAATTGTCTTGATCTTTCTTTGGTAATGCTGGTTTACCGCCGCCCCTTTTTCCTTTACAAGCAACACTACCTTGACCTCTGGTACCTTTTATATAATGTCGGAGTGTTGTTCTTGGAATTGAATATTTCTTAGATGCACTTCGTAGGGCACTTTTTCCTTCTTTGACTTCTGAAACAGCTCTGTTCAACTCTTCACGGGTATATCCACCACTGTCGGCACCTTTTTTAATTCAATTCAATTCAATTCAATAACATAACAATACAATGTGGATAGTACTAATTGTCATACCAAGTCAAGAACCGATATTTGGCACCTAACTGATTTAACAGCTGTATGTGCCTTGTGCCACGTGTGCATTAACGTAATAAACTGTATAATCACGTTCCTAAAATTATACAAACACCAACTATGACCTATAACTAGTCAGGCTTTAATATAGTGTGATTTATATCACCAAAACTGTGTAAATTTTATATTATTTTCAAAAATATAGTTTCTACAACGATCGCTAAATTTGTTTTTATTTCTTAATTGTCTAATATCCAATGGCAACATGTTATAAAACTTTGGTCCTAGATAAGTCAAGAATCTTTGGTTTAATTTTTTATTACTATTAGGAATTTAAATAGTTCTTTGAGTTTTGTTTCTAGTTTCGTGTTTATGGCTGATATAATTTTTTTTATACTTTTCGCTGTGAATTAATGTATATACATGCTGATAATATATATAAGGATCTAACATTAAAAATATTTACAGAATACAACATATGTGTGGGGAATCATTGTTTTTTTTGTATAATTTTAAGAATAAAATTCTGTGTTACATTAAGTTGTTTTAATGCATTACCATAAAGCCCTCACCACACAACTATGCCATATCTGATTAATGATTCTACCAGCGCCCTATACGACAATATAAAAATATTTTCAGGTAATATTTCACGTAATTGGTAGAATTTATGAATTATTTTTCTTATACTATTTTTCAGTTTATTAATATGTTCTTCCCATTTTAAGTGTTCATCTATAACTATTCCCAAATATTTAGTACTAGAAACCTCTTTTATGTCACTTTCGAAATTCTGCACCGTGATAGTAGAAAAGTCAGGGCGGCCAACTGAAGTTGCCGAAAATGCGATGTAATTTGTTTTATTTACATTTAGAGTTAATTGATAGTAGTCTAACCAGTTTTTTACCTTCCCCAGTCCTATCTCAGTTTGTCTACCTACCTCATCCCAACTTTCCCCTGAAAAGAGCAGCACCGTATCATTGGCATATGAGATTGATGTTCCATTAATATCAAGACTAGCAAGTGAGTTTATATATGTAATAAATAGGATAGGTCCAATTTACTGTCCCCTGTGGAACTCCTATCTTAACCTCCATGGTATCACTTATTGATTCTCTAATTTTGACAACTTGCTGCCTATTTGATAAATAAGATTTAAAGATGTCCAACACTACACCTCTAGCTCCATAAAGCTCAAGTATATTTAATACCTTGTCATGAGGTACAGTGTCGAACGCTTTTGCCAAGTCCAAGAACACAGCGATGCTCTCCTTCCAGCGTCAAGGTTAGATGTTATTGGACCCACTAGCTCACCCATCGCATCAGTGGCACTTAGTCCCCCAACAAAACCAAATTGATTTTTGTGTAAAATATTTCTTTATTGTGTAAAATTTCATAAGGCGATCTTTAAGACTTTTTTCAAATATCTTACCGAAATTATTCATCACACTTATCGGTCGATAGTTATTTATATCTTTTTTATTTCCTCCCTTGTAAATAGGAGTGACTACTGTGGTCTTAAATTGTGTTGGGACAGTGCCATATTTAAAGATTAAGTTCATAATGTGAGCCAGTGGTTTTAAAATATTGACGTGGACATGTTTGATTGTTTTGGAAGATATTCCATCAATTTCAGGTGCGCTATTGTTTTTTAATGAATTAATATGACCTATGAGTTCCTTGCAGTTGATCCCAGGTAGCAGGGGTTCGTCATATTGACGTCATTATATGGTGATAACTCGTCAACACTCGTCAGCGGTCTAAAATGACCAACAAATAACGACATAATGACGTCTGAATAATGACGTCATTATGTCGTGTTATATGTTACGTAATATTGACGTCTTTTTCTGGTGATAAAATAGATACGCTGGAGCAAGGAAAAATTAATTTTATACTTATGCTTTATGTTACAGAATCAAAATTGTGCTCAGACAATTAACGTGCATTTAAATAATGTATTAAACAAACTAGAAAGAGAAATAAGTAGATCCTCCTGTTGTGTATTTGTACTTTGAAATAATACACATGTACATCACTTATACATACACATTTATTAGGTACTAGACCAACTTAACTTAGACATATAAACACGACTCGCAGAAACTCACGTAGTCGACATTCGACCTAGCTTCTGACTGTCAACGTCAATCCCCTAAAGTGCGTTCCACAATTCGCACTAGAATACTACATTCTCCCCTCCTACTTTAAAATGACTAACTTTACAAATCTAATTTAGCTGGTTTTTTTATTAATCTACCTGATCGAGTAGTATGAGGCGTCGCAAGATCCAATGTTTCGCTTACAATAGGTACGCTACGGTTGGGTATCTTATCATCATCACTTTCTATACCAATAGGCAATGACCCATTAACCCCAGGACTTAACTTATCACTAATATGGTCTTTAATCGGGGTAACACTAACACCAGTATGGGTATCACTAACATTGTCATTTTGCTTACTTGATACATCACTATTAGGTATCACAAGGGCCCTTTCCTCACAATGACTTAAACGTAAATCATTTGCATGCACTAACTTTACATTGCTACCAAGTTGTACCAAATAAGTACAGTGGCTCAATACCTTTACAATTTTCCCATTTTGCCACAACCTTGTTTGTTTATTTTTGACCAATACCGCATTATTCACAGAATACAATTTTATTTTTGCCATATTAGACTTCAGTTCTGATTTTTTATTAAATAATGGTTTTAGAAGGTCAAATCTGGTTCTTGGACGTACCTTAAACACTGCCTCAGCTGGTGAAACTCCTGTGCTCGTAGAAGGAGTATTCCTATATGTAAATAGAAAGTTTTCTAACCGGTTTAAAACTGTATGTTTACTAATTTCTCTCCCCTTTTCAATAAAGAGAGATTTTCCCAAGCCCTTTTTCACAGTTTGTACTGCTCTCTCAGCAATACCATTGCTTTGAGGATGGTACGGAGGTGTCTTGATTGGTTTTATTCCATTAGCTTGACAGAATAAGTTAAATTCTGACGAATTAAATGGAGGACCATTGTCCGATACCAATTCTACTGGTATGCCAAAAACTGAAAAAATTTGTTTTAATTTAACTATTACTTCCTTAGCATTTGTTCCCTCATCCATTAACTTAACATCAATCCATTTGGATTTATTATCGACACAAATCAAAAAAGTATAATTATTTTTATAAAAGAAATCTATATTAACCCTAAAAAAGGCATTAGGGGCATTTGGCCATGGAAGTAAAATACTACGATTTGAAAAATTTTGAGTTTCTTGACAAATTGTACATGATCCGATAAACTTTTCAATGTAATCGTTCATTTCCGGCCACCAACAATATGACCTCATCAGCATTTTTGTTCTTACTATGCCTACATGTTGTTCATGAAACAGACCCATGATGTCACCTTGCAGTGACTGAGGAATGACAATTTTACTTCCTAATAATAAGCAATTATTTTCAACTGATAATTCCAATTTTCTTTTAAAATAAGGTTTAAGTATATCGTCATTTATACCACTAGGCCAACCTCGAAGTGTCAAATCGGTAACTTTGGCTAAAACGATATCCTTTTGGGTAGCTAATGCAATATCAGCAGAATCCATTGGAGCATCATTACATAAATTAAATGAAAATAATGAATCAGAAGAAATGCCAGTTTTACTTTCGACAGGAAGACGTGACAATCCATCAGCATTTGCAATCTGATTACCCTTTTTATATTGAATATCATAGTCATAAGCAGCTAAATTTATAGCCCAGCGCGTTATACGTGCAGCTGCAGTAACTGGAACATTCTTATTTCGACCAAAAATGAATTGTAGGGGTTGATGATCGGTCACGAGTGTGAATTTACGACCAAAAATATATTTATGAAATTTTTTTAAAGCAAAAATGATAGCCAGACTTTCCCTCTCTAAATTAGAATATTTTTGTTCTGCCTGAGATAACGTACTAGACGCGAATAAAACTGGTTTATCACTTCCCTTGACTTGATGGCTTAACACTGCGCCGACTCCATAACCACTTGCATCACACGTCACAAAGATGGGCTTTGTGGGATCAAAGTGTGTCGGAACATTTTTAGATGTAATCAATTCCTTGCTAAGTTGAAAGACTCTTTCACACTCTTGGCTCCAAACAAAATCACAATCACCCTTACATAAATCATAAAGTGGTTTCATCCTTTCTGAAAGCATATGCATAAATTTGCCATAATAATTGATTAAACCCAAATATGATCGTAATTGTGAGACGCTTTGCGGAGAAGGGGCATTTTTAATGCAGTCAATTTTTTCATCCGTAGGATGAATTCCCAGTGAATCTACTCTATGCCCCAAAAATTCTACAGATTTTTGATAAAACTTACATTTCTTTTCATTAACCTTGACACTAAACTTTTCTAATCTTCTTAAGACATTAATTACATTAGTATGGCACTCTTTAAGAGAAGAACCATGTATTAAAATGTCATCTAAGTAACATTTAGTTTTAGGCAAGTCTGATAGAATAGCTTCCATAACACACTGAAAAATACCTGGAGCTGAACTTACTCCATACGTCATGCAATTAAATCTAAACAGACCAATATGTGTATTAATAGTAAATAGCTCTTTAGATGCTTCACTGATTGGTAACTGTTGATAAGCACCTATTAAATCTAAAACCGTGAAACAACTACTGCCACTAAGACTTGCAAAAATATCATTGGGTAACGGAAGGACGCAATGATCACTATCGATGACCTTATTTAAGGTTTTCTTAAAATCTACACAGATTCTGATGTCATTAGTATTTTTTTTGTTTACCACCACTATAGGACTTGCCCAATTACTATGATTAACCTTACACAAGACCCCAGACTTGACCATTTGCAAAAGCTCTTCCTCGACTTTAGGTTTTACTGAATATGGCATCTCATACGCCCTATGAAAAACAGGTTTTACACCATCCTTCAACACAACTTCAGCTTTAAAATCTTTAATGAAAGAATGTGATTTGTCAATAAACACGTCCAAAAACTGACTTTTAATCTGATCAACTAATCTTACTTCGTCTCCGCTAGACTCGTGACTTACTTTACTTAAATTTTCAGATTCTGAGACTTGTTTGATAACTATACTATTATCCAAAAGACTATTCTTCCAAGTTTTGTTCAAAACACTTAACCAATTTCGACCCAATAATGGAATAAATGCAAATTCAGACTCGAGTATTACCAGAGGTAAAACGTATATCTCGTCCTTATACTGAACATGTACATCAATCTGACCTAAAATCAATGCTTTTTGACCAGTCAATACACGTAACTTAAAATCTACAGGCCTTAAAACTAAATTAGAAAACAATCTTTTATAATCCTTTTCATCCATGACAGAACGGACTGCTCCTGAGTCTACTTCCATATCTATAGGCTTAAAATCTAATAATAACCTTACCCTTAGACTGTCACTTAATTTGGTTTTCAACGACTTCAAAACACACTCACTATCATCTTCATGTAACACACCTAGCTCAAATTCTTCATCCGAATCCTTATCCTCTTCTTCTTGATCTTCTTCCAATTCACACACTCGGTTCTTACACATCGGAGACTTTCCAGTATGTCCAACCTGACCACAGGAAAAACATTTCCAAGCAACTGCCGGACACTTTCTGTTATCAAAATGAGTACGACAACATCTTCTACAACTCTCTTGCTTGTTAGTATAGCTTGATTTTTGACCACCACTAAAACCATGACTTGACCTCGAATTTTGACTTGCATTTCTATGACCTCTATACTGACTTCTTGATTGACTTGACTTTGAATTCTCTACGGACTTTCCTTTGTAAAATGGTCTTTCTCCAACTTTATTGACTTGACCATCAGACGACCCCATGACTTTGGTCTGTCCTTCAGCCAATTCCATGCCAACAGCCGTGGCAAAAGCTTTTTCAAAAGACAGCGCATCTTTTGTAAGCAGACAACGCTTAACACTTTCAGACTTCAAACCACAGACTAATCTATCCCTCAATGAATCACTCAAAAAGGATCCAAAATCACAAGACTTTGCTAAGTTTTTCAATCTTGCTGTAAAAGCTTTAATATCTTCATGTGATTCTTGGAAAGCAGTATGAAACCGATATCTTTCTGCTATGACTAATCTTTTCGGACTATAGTGCTTCTTTAACTCAGCGATCAACTTATCAAACTTTTTTGTACTCGGTAGCACTGGTGCTAATAGATCTTTTAAAATACCATAAGACTCTCCTCCCATTAAGGTAAGTAGCAATGGAACTTTTTTTTCTTCTGTAGTAATCTCATTACACTTAAATAACTGGTCTAATCTTTCCAAATACGATGTAATTTCGCTTTCTTTTCGATTAAATGGCTCAATATTACCAATTAAAGACATTTTAGTTTCACCCTTCACTCACTTGACTTTTTAGACTTTCAGACTTTTGACGGAATTTTTTTTTTTTTTTTTTCGATACACGGTATATCTCCTACAACCGCAGACTTAGACACGACTCTCTTGGACTTTGGACTGAAATTTCTCAAGCTCGCGGATTCCGACCGTTCTCGTCGCCAATTATGTTGTGTATTTGTACTTTGAAATAATACACATGTACATCACTTATACATACACATTTATTAGGTACTAGACCAACTTAACTTAGACATATAAACACGACTCGCAGAAACTCACGTAGTCGACATTCGACCTAGCTTCTGACTGTCAACGTCAATCCCCTAAAGTGCGTTCCACAATTCGCACTAGAATACTACACCTCCCATCAATGCGCATATAAAATGTTCTTTATAGTTTATCTCTATTCCATTTGCTTCGTATTCTACCACAGCCATTTCTAGCTAGAGTAGGCCGTGACTCTACCCGTTCGGTGGTGTAATTTGCTATAATACCTAGTATTACCTGCCCCACTTATCTCTATGGTATTACCTACCTCTTTCTCCTACATATAAAAATGAAAGTAAGGAAACTTTTCCGTTTACGAACACTTTTCGCGAACTCTCCACTTCGCGCTATCTCTTTTCTTTCAAAACTGCAGCAGTTGGAGAGACAGAGAAACATTTTCGGATTATGTGCAAGCGCGAAACGAAACGAAAGTGACAAATTTGAGATTGAGGTTATGTTTGCTTATCTCGTGGCTTCCTTTGGCGGTTTGGTTTGGTCTGTCGTTTTTGTTTTGTGAAAATTGTGTAGAACTTTTTGGTTTGTGGATTCCTGCATGGAGAAAAATATATTTTCTGGGTATTCATAATCATCCTGGAACCACTTTGTGGTGGTGATACTTAGTGATAGTTGTTTGAAAGTTGAGATACCTACGGCATATCGGTATAGAGGTTATTTTGATGGTTTTAGAGATTTTAGACCATATTTCTGTAAATATCTATTTTTTCTCAATAAATTTATCTTTTCCAAAAGTGTTTGTTTCATTTTTGTTACAGAGCACTAAAATAAAAAAAAATAAACAATATCGTGAATAAGACGTCAATAACATGTGAAATAGTACGATAAATAACACGTCAAAATGACGTCGCCAATATGACGTCATTCGTCTGTGACATTAGGAGGTCATTTTCACGTCAAATTTACGTGATTTATCTCGTCATTTCTGTCACTCGATGACTAGTATTTCACGTCATTTTCACGTCATGCTGCTACCTGGGCAGCGATGCTCTCCTTCCAGCGTCAAGGTTAGATGTTATTGGACCCACTAGCTCACCCATCGCATCAGTGGCACTTAGTCCCCCAACAAAACCAAATTGATTTTTGTGTAAAATATTTCTTTATTGTGTAAAATTTCATAAGGCGATCTTTAAGACTTTTTTCAAATATCTTACCGAAATTATTCATCACACTTATCGGTCGATAGTTATTTATATCTTTTTTATTTCCTCCCTTGTAAATGGGAGTGACTACTGTGGTCTTAAATTGTGTTGGGACAGTGCCATATTTAAAGATTAAGTTCATAATGTGAGCCAGTGGTTTTAAAATATTGACGTGGACATGTTTGATTGTTTTGGAAGATATTCCATCAATTTCAGGTGCGCTATTGTTTTTTAATGAATTAATATGACCTATGAGTTCCTTGCAGTTGATAGGGTATAAAAACAAGGATGATTGTGATATTACAGTATTTCTGATTTCATTTGCAGGAGGGATGCTGTCAGCCATCCGCATTCCAACATCAATAAAAAACCTGTTACAATAGTTTGCCATATCCTTAACAGAGTCAAATTTTATTTCGTTATTTTTTAGTATATTTATGTTGTTATTTTTAGTTTTTTGTTCATTTGTTGCTTCAGACACAATATTATAAATCTTTTTAACATTGTTACCAGCATTTACTATTTTATTTTTGTAATAATTATGTTTACATTTAGTAATATGTTTATTTAATAAATTACGATAAGTTTTGTATTCAGCAAGCAATTCCGCATTATTGTGACGCAAATTAAGTCGTTTTTTCATTTTGTCGCGTTTTTTGATTGAATTTATAATACCATTGGTTATCCATGGTTTTATTTTTTTATGATCTTTAATTAATATTCTTTTTGATGTTTTCACTTTGTTAAGTATTTCGTAGAAAGTTTCATAGAATAAATTGGTTGCCTCTTGAGGATTAACTGTGCCCGTACAATTCTGCCAGTCTTTTATTTTTAATAGTTCGTTAAGTTTTGCGAGGTCCATATTTTCAATTTTGATCTCTTTTTGAATTGCTCTTGGTTCGACAGATTCCTCCTCTTGATTCAATGCAATATTCACTATCACCGGATAATGATCAGTTAGATCAGAATCCAATATAAAAGATTGATAGCCTATGCGATTAGATTTCAGCTTTCTTCTAATAAATATAATATGATCAATGCATGTGGATGTTGTGTTGGTTTCTATTGTGTGACAGTTTATAAGAGAATAAAATCCAAATTCGTTTAGAGTTGATAAATAAAGATTTACAATTTCATTGTTAATGTCACAAATATTTATATTCATGTCTCCAACAAATATTTTAATTGAGTTTTTTAAATTATCTCTAAAATACTTTTCTATGTCCTGTATAAATAACCTTTTATTAGTTGCCGGTGGCCTGTACAAACAAGTGCCACCCACTGTCACATTTTCAGTAGTAAATGTGATCCTAGACATTGTTACTAATGATCCATTGAGTTTAACGTCACTTATTTGTACATTAAGACTTTGTTTAATATAAATTGTCAAACTAATCAAACCATCATTTTTGTTGTAGTTAGCATTATTGTAATGAATGTTGTAACCAGGGATATTAAATTGATTTACATGCGTGCAAGAGAGCTGAAAGCACTCGCCAATAACAATGATATCGCAATAATACAGTTGAAATGTACTTATAAAGTTACAAAGAAATGATTAAAAAATTTTTGAATGCTTCTTATGTTCAAATGCAACACATTCAAGAGTTTACCATTTAGATTTATTTTACTTTTAAGAACATTACAATCGATAGACCCCCCTGAGCGATCGATTTGACAGTCCTCCATATCCTCCTCCAGGCATATTAGTACTTCTGCTTCAGCTTGAGTAGCCATTCCTATTGTCCATAATCTATCTTACTTCTTAGTACATCAATCAGATACCCATATGAAGGACACTTAGGACAACTTGTCTCATGATCTGTGGTGTGGTTTGTTTTATATGTGAGATTTGCGGTCACACAACTTTTACTTTTTCGTTGTTTTTGGGCATTCACGGATGTCATGCTCTCCCATGCAGTATTCACATACTACTTTATTACTGCATTCACTGGTTTTATGATAGAATTCCTGACATTTAAAACATCTGAGAATACTTATGTCTTCATATACTGTGAAACGCTCCTACTGTATAAAGACCTTTTTTATATTGCTAACTCTATGAAAGAGTCCTGGTGAACACTCCGCGAAAATTGTTTTATAATTATTGTGCTTAGGTTTTCTGATGTATGTCACTTTCGGCTCGTCCCGTTCAGTCATGAATAAATTCTGCTCTCTGATATCTTTCTCTATCTCTTCCTCAGTTGCATCTCCCTTATATCCTATTATTTTTATTCTTGGATTTCTTAGCTTAGTTATATGTACATCATATTCTCTGCCAAGAGTCCTCGATCTCTGCTTCAGTCTTTAGTTTTTTTATTTCTTGTTTAGTTTGGCAGCTTATTACCACATTACCATTTTTAGTCTCTCTAGTGTTTTTAATGCAAATTTTTAATTGGGCAGGTTTTATGTTATTGTACAATTCTTCTTTAGTTTTTTTTAGTCTTGTTTCTTTTTTGGCTTAATTATAAGATTAGGGATTTTGCTTACTGGTTTATTATTATCACGTCCATTCACTACACTGGCATAGGTTGGAATATTCACTAATGGGGTTTCCAAATGTTTTGTTGTTATCTCTGTAATAGTTTGTTGCAGAGCTTTTATTTCATTGTTTTTTGACGTTTCCATATTAATCTTAAACATATCAAAATCATTTTTTAGAGTTTCCAGCATTCTAATCATATATGGTAACTTGGTAACTAATTTCTTACATGTATCGCACACGAACATCAGCAATCGCTTTTGAAGCGGAATCACCCGCATTTCGGATGAAGATAACGTCATGCATTGTTTGTGTATTTTTTTTTAGACAGCAGTCACATTCACAGCATTTCTCACCTTCATCTATTTCCTTCAAACATTTAAAGCATATTATTTCATTTCCTTCGATTTCTAGGATAATCCCTGCCAAAGACGTGGCAACGTTGTGGCTTATTCTTGCTTTATGACAATGGTCATTTTCAAAACAAAGCACGTGCTTGCGCCATTTCTCATTGAATTAGACGCGACCCTCACTTCCACACAATTTTAGTGGTTTATTACCTAAACCTACTTGTTTTTAAGATATTTTTTCCCAGTAATTGATCGAAAAATTCATATATTTTCTTTACACTATAAACAGAAAACCGTAGAGTGTTACCAAGCACAAACATAATTAGTTTTGCGGTGGTATACTCGACCCATCTGGAACGAGTCAAAAATTATTTATAAACACCTATAAATATTTTTATTTAATGGGTAACTGGGAACCCCGGGGTTCCAGTTTCCCTCACATTCCTGGCCCAGTTTCCCCTTATACTATTTTTACGAGGTAACAGGGACCCCTCCAATAAATTCACTAAAAACTCTAGATACACCTTAATACCATAATAAAAGTATAAACTCATCTATTTATTATATATTTTTAACAACAAAACATTTCCTACCTTAAATTTCATGCGCACGGTAAAAATAAACAAACGGAAACGTCTAAATCTGTAATAGCGGTAATAGCTGTTCAGACTTCAACGGTCATTGCAGGTCTGAATACGAGCGGGGGATGGTGGGGGGAAACTGTGTGAAGTGGACAAATGACAGACCAACCAATTGCGGCAAATTTAACTTATTTTAGTATAACAGTTTGTAAACAATGAAGGCATGGCCCAGATACCTCATTGGCCCAGTTACCCAACTTTAGCTTACTATTTTTTTTTTATTTCAAAAACGTTCTTTTTTTAAGTTTTATGACACATCCTTTCGCAACTTTTTTCAATTTAACCCAAATTGTATCTGTTATAGTTTCCAAGATCCCAATGATGGCCAATCGTGTCTTGTTCCTCTTACCTTGTTGCATTGAAAAAAAAAATATTTTGTAGGCAGTGTTTTTAACCCCTAAAACAAAAAAAAATAGACCAAAGTTATAGGTAACTAATTTTAAGTGCTTCGCCAAAAAAAAAAACAATTAAATTATAGATCCGATTCGAGTTTTTTGAATAATTACAAAAGCGATTAATGTTGGATGTTGGTACTATTTTCTCAATTAAAATATCAATATCTTACAATATAAACACTTATTAGTAAATAATAGAGTTCATTAAAATAATGATACAATACGTCACCTAAATGTGTATAACTGCTAAGTCCATTTTACCTAGTTTTACAGGAGATGAATAAAACCTTTTATAATTTTCACTACCTAAGGGATCACAAATTCGTAAATACCATTTCTTTATTGTTACCTAAGCATCATTTTCTAACTTTAAAAACATGCCCCAATCTTATTCTTAATTTTATGTTTATATATTTTGGAGATGGCAGGTTTTCAATTTCTTTTTTCTTTTTTTTTTTGGATTTGGCAACTTCTCTTATAGTGTAATAAGATTGATTTGAAACCGTTTTTTTTGCTAGAAAATTTCCTTATATTCAAAAAAAGTTACATTATAATAAAAAAAAAACACTTTATTCGTGAGGAAGCTTATCATAGTAATCGTGGTAGTCATCGGCCAAAGTAGTCTTAAGAGTCTGCAGATCCATAAACTTCCTGTTTTTAATTTTTAAGTCTTTCCGAATAAAGCTGATCTAGTCCATCTATAGAACATGCATTAACTCCTAGAGTTCGCCTTTGAGGTAATATTTGCCATTCATCAGAAAACCTTAGTTTGTAGTGAACGTCTCCATTAGGACTATACCTAAGCGCTCGTATCTCCAAAACCTAAAAAAAACAATTTTCCAATTCATTTTCAGTTTCCTCTGAGTGTATCAAATTGGTAGCCTCTGGAATAATTCCTTCCATACTGGTGACACTAATAGTTGGATTTTGGCTACTTTTATTAGTAGTATTTGTGTCTATCAATATTTCTCTCTGATCCGAGGTATTTTCATTACTATTAATAATTTTCAAATCTATAACTTCAAAGCATACATTTTCCACAACAGAAAGTTCTAAGAAGTTCTCATTATAATATGTCAAAGAATCAGGGCATTTAATATTTTCCATTTGATCTACGATCATTGGAATTTCATAAGGTACAGGTTTGTCCGGTTCTTCAGGTTTGTCCAATATCCGTTCAGGCATTAAACTTGAAACCGATCCTGTCGCTAGCTCTACTAACTTTCTTCCGCGAGACATCTATAATACAAAATGAAGTAGGTACTTTACTATTAAACTGGTATTTTTAAATATTGCGAGTATTTTTAAATATCCCTATTCATTATTTAAAAACAGTTTACATCGGTTTTGTAATAGTATATTACAATACAAGTACGTGTATTGTACGATATTTTATCTACAAGCATGTTTTAGGGCACCAATATTAAAAACTCTTAAAGAGCACTGTTTTAATTTACCCCGTAGGTGCCTCGTAAGTCGTTATCAACAATGCATTAACATCAGGTTGCTAGGGAAATAAATTATAGAGTGTTGTAAAGTGATAGTGCTGTAAAGTGGTACTTACCGCACTCAATTCAGTGCCGTAAGTAGTTACTTACAGCACGCTTGTAGATAAAGTACTTTACTATTAAACTGGTATTTTAAATATTGCTATTTATCATTTAAAAACTGTAAAAATACGCGCATGCGTATAATGAGTATCGACGCAAAAAAAAAATGAAAACCTTTCTAATTAAAATATTGCTAATCGAGTTTAAATATCAAAATCTTTGCTGCAGCTAGATCCTACTGCAGCCTAATAAAACCAAAGGACATACGCGCGAAGATACCTCGCGTGCCAAAGTATCTCGATTTATGGTACTTTGGTATTTTTCATTTTAAAATTTAAAAACATTATTTATTTTTTAAAACATTCAGAAACCTGTAAAAACGTGTTGTTGTAAACTTGTCCATGCAAGAAATTATCTGATTTAAAAGAATTCTACAGTTTTGGGTGACTAAGTCCAATATATTTATGTAAAAGTAAATATGAAATTCTGCTAGGTCCGGCGGCAACCTTATAAATTGTTAAAAATTGCTATAGGTAACGCGTACATGCAAAATGTATGGCTTAAAGTTTTACCAAACTATATATTGAAATAACTTACCTTAATTTCAGTTATATTATTTCACTAAAAATATGTTAAATTCACCAAAATATACTATAGAATACAAAACACGTGAACTCAGTTGAATATCAACACACAAAATGGCCATCTCAACCGGACTTAGCATATTTACGGTTTATATATTTATTGGTTTGGATATACCTAGCACATTTTCGTGAAGCGAAATATTTCCGTTAATTGTGCTTGTGGGACTTAGGCGGCTTTACAGTTAATTTCTCTATTTTTTTGTAATAAAATGACACAAAAATGATAAAAACTACAGAAAATGGACTTAGCAGGTTTACACTCTTAGCCGACGAATAGGTACTTACTTTGTTTTGAAGTAATATCACGTAATATAATAATAACTCACTTATCTGAAACCGACCGGCGCCGCGGCGCCACGTATGTACACGAAAACCGAAAACCTAACCTGTGGATCACAGAACACAAAAGGATTAGCTGTGGACGGAATGCAGAAATTTTATTCTTAACCGTCCGCCCGAGTCCTATCGCCTACCGAGTCCTGACGATTTACGCTTGCCCTTTTCGTATGGAATGGCAAAACTCTTTCAAAAATAAGACGTTCTGATTGGCTGTGCCGCTGCTTTCATTCTACTGTTACTACATTAATTCAATTTTATTAGTTAAGCTGTGGTGTAGTGTACAGGGTGTCCCAAATTCGAGCCTTATCATTGGGATCTCGAAAACTAGAAGAGATACGAGGTCGGTTAAATGGAGGCAAAGTTGCGCGATTTGATTCTGATCAAAATGCCGCCTTAAAAGTTTAAAAATTCCGAGTGCTTCCGAAGATTTTTGGAAAAAACCGAATATTCGCGATTTCATTTTTATTTGTTTATGACTCTATTTGAATAGATATGACAAAATAAATTTCACATTCTCATTGCTACTTTTTCTGTTCTACAAGATGGTGTTATAAGATTTTCAAACCGACGTTTCGTCTTTGAGCTGCCATCATCAACTTTGCTTTTTTAAATACGGCCCTGGATTTTTTATTACGGATTTTAAGAGCGTCTCAGGTCTCAAAACCAATGATGTATCGCACTTATTCGAAAAATTTATATTAATGGCATTTTCCATAAGAACTCATTTGTTAAGAAAGGTACGGAAACGAAAACTTAATAAAACTGAATAATGAAAGTTAATGCATTTTTGTGTCAGTCTGTGAATTTTATGGATGGCACGCTGAATAGTCCTTGCGGGTATAGCCCTGATCTCCCTTATTAGGTCTTGACGTAAAATTTCAAGGATTTGTGATGTGTTTCGATAAAGACGGTTTTGGAGAAATCCCCAAAGAAAATAATCTAGAGGGCTTAGGTCTGTGCTCCTAGCTGGCCAACGTACGGGTCCTTGGTTTCCAATTCATTTATTGGGGAACAGTGCATTTAATAAATTTGTAACGAGTCCCCCATTATGAGGTGGTGCACCATCTTGTTACCACCATGAAGGAATCCAATATATTGGTCCTTATTAATTCGGCATATCTTTCAGAAGTTAAATTCCCTTCAAGAAAAAACTGGCCGATAATTTTATTGTGCCACATACCGACCCATACATTAAATGATTGCCGTCCCTGAGGTCTTACTTCTCGATTCTGCCTTGAGTTTTCTATTGACCAATAGTGTTTGTTATGTCTATTTAATAGTTCATGTGTTGAAAATTTGCATTCATCTGTCCATATAGTTTCATTTAAGAAGTCGTCATTTTTATTAATTCTATTTTGCAACCAGTTTCAAAATTCTAATCGTCTAATATGAATTTTGTAAGGTTTATATCCACGATTATTAAAAGTTCTCCAAACTCTCATTCGCGGTGATACTACTTCGTCTGAGAAAACTCTAATTGAAGCTCAAGGATTATTATTTGCCTTAAACAATATTTTAAAATTACTCATTTTACTTCCTACTATGTAATAGTTTTCAAACTTACAGTGTTTAAGATAATTTGTTCCTTTTCTGGATCGATTCGTCTTCCATATTCAACCCTGCTTGGTTGAACAAAACTTCCGTATTGAGCTAAATTATTATCAATATTAGCAAAATAACTATAATGCGGGTGCCGTCTTTCCGGATATTCATAGCGCTCATAAGCCGTTTTTGAATTTTGATTCGAAATATAATAAATCCTTATCATGTCTCGTTTTTCTTCAGAAGAAAAAGGCATTTATGTTTAATACGCATTAACGATTAGTGAACAGTAAATATTAGATAATTTAAACATGAACAAATGAACTAAGATGGCCGGCGCGCACGATGCACCGCCACCTTGATAAATTGCTAGAATTTCTGTAAATATAGCCTAGAGCCTAGGGTTTGAGGGATGACACTTATAGTATTTATTAAAAATTAATACAAATGAGTTCTTATGCCATTAATATAAATTTTCCGAAGAAGTGCGATATATCATTGGTTTTAAGACATTAGAGGCTCTTAAAATCCGCAATAAAGAATCCAGGGCCGTATTTAAAAAAACAAAGTTGATGATGGCAGCTCAAAGACGAAACGTCGGTTTGAAAATCTTATAACACCATCTTGTAGAACAGAAAAAGTAGCAATGAGAATGTGAAATTTATTTTGTTATATCTATTCAAATAGAGTCATAAACAAATAAAAATGAAATCGCGAATATTCGGTCTTTTCCAAAAATCTTCGGAAGCACTCGGAATTCTTAAACTTTTAAGGTGGCATTTTGATCAGCATCAAATCGCGCAACTTTGCCTCCATTTAACCGACCTCGTATCTCTTCTAGTTTCCGAGATCCCAATGATGAGGCTCGAATTTGGGACACCCTGTACACTGTACATAGCGTTTAGGTTGTGTGCTATAGGTCGAAGGATCGATTCCCACATGGGCCGCTTCTTCTTATAATGACTTTTTTAGTATTTTCATGATTTTTTTGTTTTTTTATGACTCGTTAGTCTTTTTTAAAGTAGATCGAATCAAAAAGGGCTGGTAAATAATTGGCCGGTGAACTTGAAAAAAACGAATTGGAACCAAAAAGGTGGATTAGATGCGTGTTAGCGCTGTTTAACCAATATAAGTCTATAAAAGGGGCAAACAATTAATAATAATATTCCCTGGTGAACTTGAAAAATGCGAATTGGAACAAAAAAGGTGGATTAGATGCCGTGTTAGCGCTGTTTAACCAATATAAGTCTATATAGAAGGGGCAAACAATTAATAATAATATTCCGTGTGTAGGTAAACCGTAAACAAAATTTGAGAACAAATCACGAACAAATAAACAAATTTCTTTAAAAAGGTTAGGTTAGGATTGTCGTGAGAAAGAGTTTTGCCATTCCGTACAAAAAGAGCAAGCGTAAATCGTCAGGACTCGGGCGGACGGTTAAGAATAAAATTTCTGCGGACGGAATACATGACGCAATGGCGAACCGTTTGGGTTAGATCGCTGCAAGGTGCCTTACCGATGTTGCCACGCATTTCAGAAAATAATATTGTATTTACCATATGAAAATTGACAAACTATACTTAAACTATTGTTAGATAAACACCATTTAAATGAAAAATAATTACGAAAAGGGTCCTTTTCATGAGGGCCCATCCACGGCCGACCCGATAAATCTGCGGGACCCGGTGCAAAATATCCGCGCGGGGCCTTTAATGTCATTAATCTAGGCCCTGGCGTGTTGTGTCATAGATCTAGGGCTGCCCGAAGGCCCCGCGTTGCGCGGGACCTTTCTTAGCGAGGGGCCCTGTGCGGGTGCATCGTCTGTATTTGCCTCCGGCCGGCTCAGGCCCCCACCCGTCTTTTCTCTGGGGGCCTACCGGTCTTCTGACCGGTGGACCGGCGGCCCAGTCCGACACTGAGCTCAGGCAAATTTAAGAAAACATAAAAAAAAATATTAATCGAATTAGAACCATATTCCTTAGCGGATTACTTTAATTGTAATAGATTATAGATTGCAAGAAATGTTGCAAAATTTTGTACATCGACGTCATTTCACTTGTTCTTTGCTAAGGAAGATTTGAAATAAAGGAGATTATTTATTTATATATAGTTTAACTCTCGAGTTATGTATTACTCGAGTTATAGCCAATCGGTGCACTTGGCTGTTACTAAATTAACAATATCTTTATTGCAATTTTTGAATGCACTTCATATGTTTGGTCGCAGTGGAAACGCGATTGCATCTAGCCAGTTTTCATTATTCGACGAATAGCGCTATCCGTTGATGAAAAGATAAAACCTAACGAGTGGTAATTTTTAAAAAATAAATAAACAAACAACAAGCACGAACTAACGTGTGCCTAATTTCCAGATACACAAAACATTGAGAATTTCTTGACTGGATGCTGAAAGATGGCTGAAAGGCTCTACTCTAGGCTATTAGAACCCTAGAGGAAGAAGATGACACCAACTAACCCTAAAATTGTGCCTTCAACAACAACAACAAAAACTCTCTTGTTTTGTAATCTCTTTTAACAAGTTGCAGCTGCAAATAATTACCAGAAAGTTTATTAAAATATCTCTATCGAACTCCCTAATTTAATTTTGGAAAGGAAAACAATAGGTATACCTACCCTACAGCCAGGAAAATTGAAAATCTTAGGATATGGAACTTTCAAGTGTACAAGAACTTGTAAACTCAGATTTTAATGGTTTAGACCAGGACGTACCTAATTTAATTGAATTAAAGGACATTAAGCAAGAAACAGTAGATAAAGACCCATTTAGGGGCACTTTCGAATTGAGAGATATTGCAACTGTCATCAAAGAAGAATGTATGGGCATGTAAGTATTTTCTTATTTTTAACTGTATAATTTAAAGAAATAGTCCATTCTCGAAGTGGAGTTGAAATATAGGGAAACTGTATAGTTATTTAGGCAAAGAGTAACTGGTGAGATTGCTTTTTAATTTAGGAAGATTTACCAGAAACCAGTTCCCATTTCACAAGTCTAACATAAAATTAAAGTTAACTTAAGTATAACACTCGGTATAACAACTATTAACTGTGGGAGTGCATGAGTGCATTCCTACTGAAAATCCTACTTTACAGTTTTTTTACAAAATAAAAATAGGTACCTCCAAAATTACTCAACTATAAGGTTTAGTTACTGCCACTCCAGGATTTTTGGTCAACTCGAGGGTCAACTGTGTTTATTTTTTGGTTAAGCCTTTATATTTGCTTTTTAAGCTTCCACTTAAGAGTGCTGTTTTTCTGAGCAGTGGAAGTAGGTACGCTTTTGTTACTCCTGTATTTAAGTCTGGTTACCAATCAGATGTAAAAAATTACAGACTGATTTTTGTTTTGAGTTCAATTTCTAAACTTTTTGAGAAAATAGTCTGTAATAATAATTAGAAATCTCAAAAAGTAAGATTACTTATACAGGGTGGCCAATTAGTACGACAAAGGTATATATCTCCTGTACCATTAAAGATAGCGGAAAACTTTTGACGAAGCTTATTAAGGGTTAAAAGGTGCATCTTTTAAAATTATTTTCGTCTATACAGGGTGCTCCAAAAAAGCGGCACGGTAGAAATTTTATATTTTTTCAATGGAACACCCTGTATATATTTACATATTTTAATTTGCCGTAAATTACTGTACATAGCACCATAATTATTTATACACATTTTTGCATCGTTGCCGAATAGATGGGAAAATCCCTTAAATTTGTGAAAAAACATCGTTCAATAAAATGTGTAGTATTTCTTAACTTATTATAATTGGAAACAAAATATTTTTATAATGGAAAGAGAAGTGTTGACAGAACTCGCCTAGGGTAAAATAAATTCATATTTTTGTACAGGGTGATTTCTACGGACATGCCAACTTTACGAACTTTAAACCTAATTTTCTCATTTTTTTCAAATGAAACACCCTGTATTTGATTACTTTGACTTGTAGGGATTTTCATCCTCTTTAACTTTTGTTAAGGTCTTTTCATGCCTATCTCTACAAATATTGGTCGTATTTCAGTTTTTGTCTAAACTCTAGCAAAAAACTGAATGTATTTTACCATTGTCGTTTTTCTAGTTACCTATGACATAGAAAATACAAACAGACGTCAGTTTTGTAGTTTTTCTATTAATTTACATAAATAATTAACTCGAAACAATTTTTAGATTTAAATTTTTTACCGATTTAAGCTTGAGGACAATTTTTAAAATTTAAATTAATTGATTTAAAATTACCTAATTAATTGTTCAAAGTGGCCCCCATTAACTTGAATACACAATTCTATACGTTTTTCAAAAGAATTGAGTCATGTTTCTACACATTTCCCGAGTTACAGTTTGAAAACAGTTTCTAATACGAATTTTCATATCATCTCTTGTAGTGGGGGTATTTTATATACCTGATCCTTTACAAATCCCCATATACTGAAATCCATTTTTGTTAGATCTGGTGATCTAGCCGGCCATGGTACGGGCGCTCCTCTTCCAATCCACTGCTGCCCATATGTTTCATTTAAAAAGTTAGTAACAGGTCCTGTATAATGCACGGGGGCTCCATCATGTAAAAACCAAAGACGTTCACGAATTTCATTCGGTATCTGAGCCATTAATTGTGGTAAATCGTTTTGTAAGAAGTCCAAATATACTTGTCCAGTTACTTTTTCCTCAAAAAAATGCGGTCCAATAACATAGTCTCCTACAACTCCTCCCCAAACGTTTAAGGACCATCTGTTTTGTGAATGGGTTCTTATAAAATAGGGATTGCTTGTAGCATAATAGTGAAAATTATGCCTATTCACGTTTCCATTTTTATGAAATGTTGCTTCATCACAAAAGAATACTAAATGTGCAAAATTTTGTTGTTGTCTCATTTTTTCCCGCGTCCATTCACAAAAATCTATTCTCTTTTGAAAATCTCCTTCATTTAGTTCCTGCAGTAACTGGATATGGTAAGGATGCATTTTGTTTGTTTTCAGTATGTTCTGAACGGTTCTGAATCGATGAACGGCGAATATCTAATTGGTCGGAAATATTTCGTTGGCCAATGTGTGGATTTTCAGTGACTGTTAAAAGAACATTTAATTGATTTTCTTCCGTTAAAACACGTTTTATTCTTTCTTGTTTTTTATAGGCTACACTCCCCATTGTTTGAAAACGCTCCTTTACTTTTTCAAACGCCCTTCTACTGGGTTGTCTTCGGTTTGGATATCTTTCTTGATATATCCTCATAGCTAACAAGCAATTTTTGTCGCTAGCTCCTAATACAAAAACCATATCCACCATTTCGACATTTGAAAAATCCATTTTTATTAATTTTTGAAGAATAGCTTACCAAATCACTATAATTGTCATTATATTACAAACAAACTGACGTTTCATTTTAAACAGGAACGTTTGTTTTTATTTTCTATGTCATAGGTAACTAGAAAAACGACAATGGTAAAATACATTCAGTTTTTTGCTAGAGTTCTAGACAAAAACTGAAATACGACCAATATTTGTAGAGATAGGCATGAAAAGACCTTAACAAAAGTTAAAGAGGATGAAAATCCCTACAAGTCAAAGTAATCAAATACAGGGTGTTTCATTTGAAAAAAATGAGAAAATTAGGTTTAAAATTCGTAAAGTTGGCATGTCCGTAGAAATCACCCTGTACAAAAATATTAATTTATATTACCCTAGGCGAGTTCTGTCAACACTTCTCTTTCCATTATAAAAATATTTTATTTCCAATTATAATAAGTTAAAAAATACTACACATTTTATTGAACGATGTTTTTTCACAAATTTAAGGGATTTTCCCATCTATTCGGCAACGTTGCAAAAATGTGTATAAATAATTACGGTGCTATGTACAGTAATTTACGGCAAATTAAAATATGTAAATATATACAGGGTGTTCCATTTAAAAAATATAAAATTTCTACCGTGCCGCTATTTTGGAGCACCCTGTATAGACGAAAATAATTTTAAAAGATGCATCTCTTAACCATTAATAAGCTTTGTCAAAAGTTTTCCGATATCTTTAATGGTACAGGAGATATTGACCTTTGTCGTACTAATTGGCCACCCTGTATATTATTTTGTTGAAAAAATTCGTCTATATTATAAAATGTTTTGACTTTTAAGGATTTAACCATGTCTCATTTTATTTAATGTTGTTGTACTCTTGTGTTCTGTTTGTTATTACGTCGTTACCCTTGTATATTAGGGTCAGCTGGGGTAATTGTAAACAGAAAAAACCTGTTTCTGATTAAAGTTGCATTAATTCAGAAATGTATTACATTTATTTAAATTCTCTATACTTATTTGTTTATATTATTACTCACCTCTGTTTTATATTCATGCCTTAAATGATATTAAATACTACCTCTTTAAATAGCAAAATAAAACTGCATTTACAATTAGGTACACCACTAATTTCACAATTGCCCCTCAGATGGGGGTTAATGGAAACAGATGTGGGGTATTTGTAAAAAAACTGTTTCTTTTGGTATCCTAGTACTTATATTATTTTTTTTTTGTGTGCTATTGTAAACAAAAAAAGAATATGAAAAAGTCCGCTCAATTATATAAAAATGCAATATAAAAAATAATGCTATTCACAATCACCCCCAAAAAAAACAATTTAAAATACCTAACGAAACACTTGCAATATAAATTAAAGGGATTTATTTAAATATCAAGCGTTTATTTAAAAACTGCTAATAAAAACAACTTTTACTTCTAAACATAAGAAAAGGAACACAGATTGTAACTAGGTACTAAATTTTAGGAAACAAGAAATTACTGTTCAAAAACAGAAACTTTTCCTGGAAATCCGACACTTCTGGATGTGAAAGTAGGGCAATAATTGACTCTATCTGTATTGTTGAAATATCATTTTCTTGTGAAACATATTCTGTGGCAAATTTTCCATACTTTCTGTATCCCTGTAGGGTAATGTCTCCAACAGTATCATCGAGTCTGGTTATTTCACAAACATATTTGTAATAAACGGCATTTCGTCGCCCTCCCACGAAATCTACCAATACAAAAGTGTTTGTTTTAAGTAAACACCACTCAAGCTTAGTGTATGTTACCTCCGGAATAGAGTCACAAATAAGTAATAGATTCTTGAAAATCTTCATCCTCCAAAGAATATTGGCATAAAACTTCTTCTTTGTTCTTTTTTTGTAGGGGCAAAATTGATGTCTGTGAAGTTGGCCCCCCCAAATGTAAAATATGCTAAAAAATGAATGAGTTCCGGGTTTTAAATAAACAGTTCTAGAGTTCCTTCTACTTTTTATTAATAGTTCTGGCTATACAAAGAAATTAAACATGTTTTTCAAATGGGGCCAACTTCACGCGTCCCCCATTTATTTCGAAAAAAATGTTTAACTACAGTTCCAGGTAGACCTAAAGGAGTTCTGCAGTTCTTTACAATTTTAAAAAGCAGAACTCTTAAAAATGCCCAGTTATACGACTTTCTATTTTGTTAAAATATATAAACTAAGTTCTAAATGGAATAAAATATTTCTGTTTAGGTAGCCGTGTAGAACTATTGCAGAACTAACGGAAACTCATGAGTTCTAATCCAGAACTCCCACTATATAATGGTGAAATTCGTCTATGGGCCATTCGGGGACCGATTTTAGTCAGCCCCCCATTTAATTCCAAACAAAATTTTAACTGCAGTTCCAGGTAGACCTAAAGGAGTTCTACAGTTCTTTATCATTTTAAAAGTCAGAACTCTTAAAAATGCCCAGGGATACGACTTTCTATTTTGTTAAAATATATAAACTAAGTTCTAAATGGAATAAAATATTTCTGTTTGGGTAGCTGTGTAGAACTATTGCAGAACTAACGAGAACTCATGAGTTCTAACCCAGAACTCCCACTATAATGGTTAAACTCGTCTATGGGACATCCGGGGACCAATTTTAGTCAGCCCCTCATTTAATTCCAAACAAAATTTTAACTACAGTTCCAGGTAGACCTAAAGGAGTTCTACAGTTCTTTAACATTTTAAAAGTCAGAACTCTTAACAATGCCCAGTTGCCGTTGCAAACCCAACGAAACCTCCCACCCTATTGCCTTAATGGTCATATCCTTGAATAAATAATAAAGAATAAATAAAATTGGTCCCCGGATGGCCCATAGACGAATTTCACCATTATAGTGGGAGTTCTGGGTTAGACCTCATGAGTTCCCGTTAGTTCTGCAATAGTTCTACACAGCTACCCAAACAGAAATATTTTATTCCATTTAGAACTTAGTTTATATATTTTAACAAAATAGAAAGTCGTATCCCTGGGCATTTTTAAGAGTTCTGACTTTTAAAATGATAAAGAACTGTAGAACTCCTTTAGGTCTACCTGGAACTGCAGTTAAAATTTTGTTTGGAATTAAATGGGGGGCTGACTAAAATCGGTCCCCGAATGGCCCATAGACGAATTTCACCATTATATAGTGGGAGTTCTGGATTAGAACTCATGAGTTTCCGTTAGTTCTGCAATAGTTCTACACGGCTACCTAAACAGAAATATTTTATTCCATTTAAAACTTAGTTTATATATTTTAACAAAATAGAAAGTCGTATAACTGGGCATTTTTAAGAGTTCTAATGTTTTGGAGTTGTAAGATTTTCCATTTTTCAGGATACAGACTTTTTGCCTTCTGTTACTAAGATATCCTGTTATCCACTTATGAGGGTTCCCTCTTATCCCATAATTTACAAGCTTCCCAATCAATATATCCATATCCAAGCAGTTGTATGCTTTAGACAAGTCCAAAAACATTCCTACAGCTACATTACCATCTTCAAGGTGTTTTAAAACTGTTTGATTAAATTGAAAAATTGCAGTTTGGGTTAATCGTCCATTTAACACTTTTCGTAAAAAATTGTTTTGTGGATTGGTACACAAAGATTGTCATTTCCCCGTGTTAGCATATTATTATAATAGTCTCGATTCTTAGGAAACCTATTGATATTTTTCTTTATGTACGTCGCTATGTTGAAGATGTACAGAGAAGGAACCGTTAATATCTCTAACTTCCTGAAATAATCTCTACATGATGTAGTACTAGGCAATTTCATCATTGCACAAATTACTCTTTTCTGTACCAAGAAAACTTTTTGTGCATCAACGGTCCTAAACCAAACCATAATGCTTTATGATATAATGGATTAAATCGAGGATTAAATATAGAGAAAATAAAAAAGTTTTTCTGAATTCGTACTAAGTTGACCACGCAAAAATCTGATAACGTAACAGGCGGTATTTATTCTTCCTTCAATGCTCTTTATATGTTCCCTCTAAGATAGATTATCCTCAAAAATCAACCCTACAAATTTTGTTTTACACATTTGTGAAATCGATCGTCCATTCTGAGGAACATACAGGGAACTTGGAAGGTTCCAAAAACAAAGGAACACTGTTTTTTCATTATTTAGTTTTAGCCTATTAAGTTTAGACCAGTCAGTCAATCATCATTGCGAACCAACGTAGCCTACTAATGTCTGAGACAACACATGACGTGTCGTCGGCGTACTGAAATGTACTGCTCCTGCCAATGCATCTTGCCAAATCATTCGAAAAAATAAGAAATAATAAAGGGCCAAGAATAGATCCCTAAGGCACGCCTGATGTTATCAAGGCCCTATTTGAGAAAACAGAGGATCTTTTTCCTGATTTCAGTGACGCTATACAAACCCGTTGATACCTATTTATTAAATAGGATTTAAAAAAAGAAAGGCCCACACCTCGCACGCCGTAAAACTCCAATTTCCTCAATAATGGCTCATGATTTATCACATCAAATGCCTTTGACATGTCAAAATAGATTCCAGCCACGACCCTTCCACCATCTAGTTCGCCAATTAGAAAATTCAGTAAATCAATTATAGTGTCAGTCGTTGATAAGTTGGGCAAAAATCCGTACTGACTCACAGAGAACACGTGACCCCTGACAAAGTAATCAAGCAATCTGACGTATGCCACTCGCTCTACAACCTTTGAAAACACTGACAGCATAGATACTGGTCTATAGTTGTTTGGATCCGTTTTTTCTCCCTTCTTAAGTATAGGCACCAGTGTAGCCTCCTTAAGTTTCTCTGGAAAAATTCCCTGGCCAAAACAAGCATTCATTGCCTCACACAAAGGATGCCATATAATATCAGAGACGGACCTAACTACGTTTGTAGGTATTTCGTCCAGTCCGGTAGAATGTTTTGGTGGTTTTTCATTATTGTTTTTGAATTTCAGTGAAGTCAGTTAGAAAAAGAAAGAAGTCCATGTTTGTACCAATCATATATGACCCAACCCTATTCAAATCAGAAGTATATCGTGACTACCCTAAATTTAGAATTAAAGATTTCAGCAACATCAGCAGGGTCCGCAACCTCCTGCTGATAGCCGTCAGACAACACAATTCTATTATTCTCCCAACTATTAGAGCCCCGTAGATTTTTAAAAATATTCCATTTTGTTTTTGTTCTATTTTGGGAGATTTTGCGCCCAACCTTTGATTTGATTTTATTGAGACTTGTTCAGTGGGAAATCAATGTCAAAGTAGTAAAAAAATGTAGCAAAGAATGCATTATACTTTTTATTCGCATCATCTATCAAATAAACGCTTTCCCAGGTTTCAGATAGAATGTGTTGCCTGAAATTATAAGGATCTTCATCGTAAAACTTTCCTTTACGCTGTGATATTTCAGATTTGCGATTCACCCTAGCATATAATAATATGCCAAATAGAAGCGAATAATCCGATATATCCGTTTCATAAACTGCCAAGGATATTTCGGTGTCGTTGATATTTGAGAAATAGTTATCAATTTGAGATCGTGAATCATGTGTAAGTCTAGTATATCCATTTACATGTGGTTTCAAACCGTACACCGAAAACAAGTTTATTACGTCGTTTCTTTTGCTAGTCGCATCCACAAAGTCCACGTTGTAGTCTCCACATACTACAATATTTCTATGGACAGAAAAAAGCTCTTCAATGACATCCCCCAATATGTCACAAAAAACATTAAGATCAGATTGAGGTGACCTGTAAACATTAACAATTACGTGAGCAACCTGATTAAGAGTAAGTTCAGCATAAGCGAATTCGCAGTGTCTCTCGCTGCCATTTACCATGGATGTTTTGTTTTTTATATCTAGATTACGCTTTGAATAAATGCAAACTCCACCACCTCTAGAATCTTTACTGCAAAAGTAGCTTACCAGACAGTTGTCATCCAATGTAAACATTGCTACACCATCCTCTGTTAGCTAAGTTTCATTCGAACACAAGACATCAGGATTTAGCTCTGCTAAAAGTACATTCAATTCATTAACCTTATTCCTAAGACTTCTTATATTTAAATTTAAAATCTTAAAATGTTGATTCCGTTCTGCCACGAAAAAGCCTCTTACCACTACCGTCACCCTTACCCTCATCAACTACACTAACATTCAGACTATTTAAAAATGCTTTTTTGCTGATCAAGGGGGGGTTGGCACAACCACCAGTGCTTTCCTCAGTTTGTTCACGAGATTCTTGTCCATCCTGGCCTCTATTATTGAGGGCAAAGGTATCAATGTGTACCGCCTTTATAAACAGTAAATTTTTCGACACATTAAAGCGTGACTTGATTTTAGAAACTACTTCAAAGAAAATTCTTTTGTTACCAAGTCTTGCGACGGGACCTTAACACACTTTTGCGTGGATTATTATCCGTTTTTATCTACGTGAATACCGAGGTGAACTCCTACAAACCAATATTTAATATGATACGTAAGTAGGTCATACTACTTACTTCTTACTACACATTTATTATAATGAAATACACATACTTATCTGCCTTTACTCTTATTAAGTATAAATTAAACTAAGATATTTTAGGCATCATATTTTGCATATCGTATTTTTTAATGTAATTGAGCATAATATATGCAATAAAAAAAATGTGCAAGTTCCCTATTATGTTTTATTTTTATTTTATTTTATTTATTAACAATATACGGGATGCCCCATTTATTTATTTATTTATTTATTTATTTATTTATTTATTCATCTTTATTTCAAAATTACATTGATAGGTACTAAGAACCAACAAAATAAAATGAAATGTCGTCAAAAACTAACAAAAACAAAAATACTAAATACAACCTTTTTAAACTAAACATATTTACTATTTCTCAATTCTCCAAGTAATCATTTACAGAGTATGGCTGTAAATCTACCAGAAAGTCTTTTAATCTTTTCTTAAATAAACGTTCATTTGGGGAATCTTTAATTTCTGCTTTTAATTTATTATACATTTTAATGCACATGTAATATGGATTTTTCTCTGACAAA
This sequence comes from Polydrusus tereticollis, assembly GCA_963920685.1. NCBI lineage: Eukaryota > Metazoa > Arthropoda > Insecta > Coleoptera > Curculionidae > Polydrusus > Polydrusus tereticollis. The sequence continues at coordinate 84,609,609 of OY987330.1, read as the reverse complement.
GTCAACCTATGTATTGGATAATTTATATCTTGTGTTCTTGTATTATAACTATGATGCGTAAATGTATTAAATTTATTTTTGTTTTTATAAAAAAATACAATGGTCTCGTAAATGTATAGTGCATAAATAGTTAACATATTTTTAGATTTAAAAATACCTCGACATGACTGCAAATATGACATCCTATATACTATTCTCAATATTCGCTTCTGAATAACAAATATTGTTTGTAATTTCGAATTTGTCCCCCAAAATATAATTCCATACCTAGCTGTAGCTTCAAAATTTGCAAAATACAAGGTTCGTCTTGCTGTTTCATTTAAATACTTGGTTATTATACGTAGACAATAGCATATTTTATTTAATTTATCATTTAGGTAATCTACATGATGTGACCAGTCCAAAAACTCGTCAATGTGAATACCTAGAAATTTTGTATTTCTTTCCACAGATAGTGGATCTTCATCTAGCTCCACAATTTCGGGAGTTTCTTTTCTACTTAGCTTAGTTTTAAAAACGAGAATGTTGGTTTTTTTATTATTTAAGATTAACCTATTTTTTTGAAACCACAACTTGGTATCCTGGTAAATTTTCTTTGCATTAGTTGTTAATTCTACTACATCCCTACCACCTACCAATATATTAGTATCATCAGCATACTCTGTAAGGCTGGATAAAGGGTCTAAATTATTAATTTCTAAATTTAAATCATTAATGAATATAATAAATAGTATTGGCCCCAGTATGCTGCCTTGTGGAATTCCTATCGTATTAGATGCAATTTTTGATTTGTATGAACAATTTTCTTTTTCTATAACTACTCTTTGTGTACGGTTACTTAAATATGATGAAATCCATCCTAGAGCACAACCCCTGATACCATATAATTCCAGTTTCCGCAAAAGAATATCTCTATCCAAACAATCATAGGCCTTTGAAAGATCCAGAAATATACCCATAGCAATTCTACCCTGCTCTAGATTACTTAATATTAAACGTGTAAACTGAAAAATTGCCGTTTGTGTCGATCTACCACTGAGGTAACCATGTTGATTCTCCGAAAAAAGTTGACATTCATTCATAAAACTAATTAGTCTATCACACATAACCAACTCAAAAAGCTTTGAAAAACTCGGAAGAAGACTTATGGGCCTATAGCTCTCTAAACTTTCTGAATCGCCCTTATTCTTATAAAGCGGTTTAATCATTGCTAATTTAAGTTGTTCGGGGAAAATACCTTCTCTGAGTGAATTATTTATTATGTATGTTAATACTTTACAAACTATTGGAATACTGAGTTTAACGATACTCGTCGGTATTTCATCATCCCCACTACTATGTTTATTTTTAAGTTTCTCTTTAAATTTTAAAATTTCTGAACAAGTAACTGGCCGCAGATACAAAGATTTGAAATTATTTGGAATTGTAGAGTCCCACTTAACCTCATTAACATTTCGAAGTAAATCCGGAACTATTTTAAGTAAAAAATCATTATACTGATTAGATATCTCTTCTGGTTCTCCAGTGATTACAGTATTATTGTTTTTGTGTCTCCCAGATATTTCATCATATATAGTCCACATACATTTATTCTTATTGTCTGACTGCCTAATTATATTTTCATAGTTTGCCGACCTGCAATTTATTAGAACATCATCATATTCTTTTTTGACTTTTTTGTACATTTCGTTATAGGCGTTACTATAATTTTTTAACTGTAGGAGTGCATCTAACCTATCTTTTACATTCTTAAGTTCATTATTGTTTCTATAAAGGGATTTTCTATACTCTTCCTTATTAACTAGTTTTTTAGGAAAACATTTCATAAAAATGGACACAAACAAATTTATAAAAACTGACCATTGTTCATTAACATTTGATTTTTCTATTTGATAAACACTTACCCAGCTTTCTTGTCTTAAAGAATTTGCAAAGTCCTCCTTATTAATTGACGAAAAAAATATTTTGTAGTGTGGCGTAAAAGTGTTCTTCTTTTTAGTATTGAAGATAACCTTCTGTGCAAAATGATCTGATATAACAGTATTTAAAACAGAACTATGCAGCTCAGATTTAGAAATATTTGCAAAAATGTTATCTATACAGCTTTTAGATGTGTAAGTTATTCTAGTATTCTCTAATATTGTTGGACTCATATTAAAAGAATTTAATATTGACAGAAAGTCAGTTCTATTATTATTGCTTTCTAATAACTCTATATTAAAATCACCTGCCAAGAACACTTTTTTACCCTCATCTACAATTTCTAAACATAAACTATCCAGTTTTTCAAAAAACAATGTTATGTCACCTCCAGGGGGTCTATATATGGTGATCACCAAAAAAATTTCGCCACCAATATCGCACTCGGCACAGGCACATTCGAAATGTCCACTAATTGACAATTTGTTTATTTTCTTGCGAACTTTAACTTTAATATTTTTTTTTACATAAACTGCTACTCCTCCATAACCATTTTCCCTGCAAAAACATGATGCTAGCTTAAAGTTATTTATAACAAATGTTTGTAGTTGGTGCTCGTTTTTCCAGTGCTCTGATATGCACAGAAATTTACATTGAGGGTGGTCTTCTAACATGTGATTTATTTTGTCAGTAGCATTGCCAATAGATTGAACATTCTGGTGAATTATACAGTGACTTGAGGAAACATCTTCCCGTTTCTCAATGCTTGCTTTGTGTTTGTAAGCTGGTTTTAATGTATCTATAAAAAATTATTTTCTTCGCTGCTTCTATCACCAAAATCAATATATCGTCGGTGTTTTTCTAGTTTGTGTATATATGCTGGGCACTTAGGATCCCTTGCAGAATGTATTCGATCATGAAGTTTCATTCTCTTGCAATTTGGGCAATCTAGAATGCTGTCTTCAGGGCATTGGCTGCTTTCATGTTGTTCTCCACATTTATAACAGCATAGAGTTCCTCTACAGTACTTAGCTACATGACCAAAGTAACAGCACTTGAAGCACATTGCTAGATTAGTGTACTCTTGTACATATGCCTTCGTTAGGTCAAAACTTAGATTTTCGTTCTTGATGAACCATTTAAATATCTCAGGTTTTGTTTGTAGCACCCAGTTTTCTTTGTTTTTGTTTCTACACTCTTTTTTTGATATAAACTTGATTTGTGTTGTGACATCTGCTCCGAATAAATCTTTTATTTTGGGATTATCTTCAACAAGTTCTGTTATAAACTCTTTAGGCTCATAGCCCTTTTCTATACCATTTATCATTAGCATAGGTTCAGTGCTTTCTAAGTTTTTTGTCTGAAAATTCTCGTTTTTCTCTAAAATTTTTTGTAGAGTTTTGTTTTGAGTATCATTATGGCATTCTATTATTATCCCACCGCTTTCCAAAAGTTTAACTCTCTTAAACTGTTCACTTCCCTGTCCGTCTCTAAGGTTCTGTTTTATTTCCTTGAGTACCTGTTTTGAGTCCTTATTTTCCTTTGGCTTAATTAACGTCTTGTTCTTTTTAGCGTGTGGTGGAGTTACCCATTTTTCATTTACATTCTTTGGGTCTGCTATTTTTTCATGTTTTTTCATTACTGAACTGTAAGTTTTTTCAGGTTTGTTTGGTATCTTGGTTTCTTTCGCATTATCGAACCCGAAAGTGCTTTCTTGGGACTTCTTGCATTCCTTTAGTTCATAAGAAAGAGCAAAATTTCGTTTTTCTAGTTGGCCGATTTTGTAGGCTAGGCTTGTAACACTGCTGTGAATTTTAAATGCCGCCTTTCTAAGTAATGAAAAATCGTTTTCACTATGCTCTAGGTTTTCGGAGAATTGATGTATGGTTTCGAAAGCTTGTTGAAGGTTTTGAAGCATCGTTTCAACATTGCATGTTTTGTTGTTCGGTTCACATAATCCTGTGGTGTTTTTAATTTCCACAATTTCCAAAAGGTCATTGTCATTACCATCTTCCATTTCTGACTGTTTACGTATTTATTGTCTAGTTTCAGGGGTACTGGAATCTGATCTTTGCCTTTTCTGTAGATTTGTTTCGTTGTGCTCAGTAGCACATGTAGGAGGAGTCCTTAGTATTGCCTTTTTTGGCATAAAAAATTCGTCATACGTTTTTCCATTGAATTCTTTGTTTACCATGTTGTTTCTTGATTCATTCTGTATACTAGAACCAGCATTGTGTGCAATGTCGTTGACTTGCTTTTTTTGTATCTCCTTATCAAGGTTGCTTCTTATCTCAGGTATTTTTGGGTCAATACCGAGAATTTTGTTTACATCCTTTTTTGTGAAGGACGCTCCCACTGAATGACTTCTTGTTCTTCTTGTAATGTATTCTCTTACGGTTTTCGGAACGTTGGATAATTTTTCATCACTTTCCTTATCCATATTTCACCGCCATACTTTAAAATGCAAAAAAAAAAACAAAAAAAAAAAAACAAACAATGGAATAAATCAATAAAGTTCACCAAAACCGAGCGATTTAAAAACACGTCCGTTCACGGCGACTGACTTCCATATATATATAAATATACATTTTATACAAATTAACAATAATTAATTATAATAATACATAATACATAAATATTTAAGTATGTGTCCAATGGCAAGTAAATCATATTTTTAATCGCCACACAATTCTTTTAAACCTATCAAATGAGCTTCCGAAAGGATCAATCTCAGGATGAGCATTCAGAAGAGCAAGACTGCGGATAAGAGGAGAATGAGCACTGTAATTAGTCCTATGCAGGCTTATAGAAAATACTTCATTCTTTCTAAGGGACCGAGAGGGTACCTTAAGAGAAATTTGACTGAGAAGATGAGAGCAGTCTATATAGCCGTTGATTACTTTGTAGACAAAGTACAAGTCAGAAGATTTTCTTCTGCTCTCGAGTGTTGGAAGATGAAGATATTGTTGAACATCTTCGAATCTATCAGTCATATTAAGCTTATAGGCACAATATTTAATGAATTTATGTTGAACTCTTTCTAGTTGGTCCTTATAGATATTATAAAATGGTGACCACACAACTGAGGCATACTCCAAATGAGATCTCACCAGGGAGCAGTACAGTAGACAAAGTGAGTTAATTGACAAATCCTTACCAACTCTGAAAATGAAACCCATTACTTGCAAAGCCTTTCCAGTGATATAGTTAATGTGATCCCTAAAAGTAATTTCAGAATCAAAGTATACTCCCAGATCCCTGACAGAGTTTACGACATTTAACTCATGATCATCAATGTTGTAAGTATGAGCTACCTCAATTCCTTTCTTGCGTTTAGAAAAACTAATAGAAGAGCACTTGGCAGCATTTAGGGATAATCCATTGAGTTTGGACCATTGTACAAAGGATGTTAAAGATTCTTGAAACAATGTGGAATCGTCCTTATTATTAACAGTTCTGAATAATTTGAGATCATCTGCGTAGGCCAGATAATCGCAGTGTCCAATGTAATTGTTAATATCACAGAGAAATAAGTTAAATAAAAGAGGCGAACAGTGGCCACCCTGTGGCACGCCGGAAGTCACCTCAATGCTATCTGATTCAAAGTTTCCAATTCTAACCCTCTGTGTTCGTCCTTTTAAGAGACTCTGAAACCATCTCACCGATCGCACACCAAAACCAATCGCTCTAAGCTTAGCAACGAGTAAATCATGATTCACCCTATCGAACGCCTTAGAGAAGTCCGTGTAGACCGCATCCACCCGACAACCACCTTCCAAGGCGTTCAGCAGAGTTGTCTCATATGAGACTAAGTTTGAGACTGTAGACGTACCGCTAATAAAGCCGTGCTGCCGAGCGTCAACAAACCGTTTGCATTCCCAGCTTAACTGATCATATACAAAGCCATCCAGCAGTTTTGGAATTGCGGACGGCCTGGATATGCTCCTGTAATTATTCACACATTCTTTCTCACCAGATTTAAAAATAGGTACTATGAAGCTCTCCTTCCAGATCCCCGGAAGCTCACCCTCGGCCAGTGACCTATTAAACAATATACAAAGTGGCCTAGAAACAGCAAATCTAAGGTTACTCAACAAATACTCTGGTATATTATCAGGTCCCGATGACATCCTTAACGGCAAGTGGGAGATCTTCTCAAAAACAGCAGCCAAGCTTATACCACTTATTTCAAATTCAATAGGGTTTTCAATGTTATAAGCAGGTATAGTTGCATTATCACTACTGTATACTGTTGAAAAATATTCACAGAAAAGATTTGTAATATCCTGACCATTATCGGCGACTTTGTTGTCATAATACATACAGCCAGGTAATTCACGTGACTTTCTCTGAGAATTTACAAATGACCAAAAATTTTTAGGATTTTCGGATATACCATGCTCAGCCCTGGCCAAAAATAGTGTATAATCCCTTTGTTCTAAAGTTTTACACCTGGATTTAAGGGCAGAAAACCGATTATAATGATAATGCGACCCAGACATACAAAATTCCTTGTGCGCTTTTTTTTTATCTATTATGTAACTTCTAAGTTCTGTAGAAAAATAACTAGGAAAATTAGAGCTTTTGTACTTTTTTAAGGGAACAAATTTATTTATGGCCTCATTTATTATTGCATAAAATAGATTAGTAGATTCGTTTATATTTTTATTTGAGAAGATCTCTTCCCACTGAACCCCCACCAAATAGTTATTAAGAGATACCAAGTCTGATTTTCTATAATCACGATATGTTATTTCATGTTTTATAGGTTTAGTCTGTGAAACATTTATCCGACATAAATATGCATTATGATGCATGCTACAAGGAAGCAAAAGGTCACTGGCCAGCACAGCAGTTACATTTTTTAAATGGCTAAAGATTAAATCTAAGTACACATTACGACTCTTGGGTATTGTAATTAGTTGGTTAAGATTCAGGAACGTAAAGTTCTCTGCCACTATTTCAGCATGATTGTCAGGAGGGCAGTCCACTCGAAGTCCGTGCACCTCGTTGCTCCATTCAGCCTTGGGTAAGTTGTAATCACCACATAGAATAGGGCTAGCCGAGGTGTGATTATGGCAAATCTGTTCAACAGCTTCGCAGTGATGAATATATGATTCAGCACCTTCTCCTGGGGGTATATATACTCCCCCAATGATTAGTTGAGAGGGGCCATGTTTAACAAATACAAAAAGATGTTCCACTGACTTGTAATTAGTTTTTATCAGCCTAGAGCACAGGAATTTCTTGACAAAAATGATAACTCCCCCACCTCTTCTCTTTTTGCTAGTTAGATCTGACCTGTCGCTACGAAAGGAGGTATAACCTTTAGCGACCAGCTCTGCATCCATTACCCTACTGTTCAACCAACTCTCAGTCAATATAATTATATCATAATCACAGAGAGAAATTGCTTGTTTTAAGTCCATAATCTTCGTATTCATGCCACCAACATTTTGATAGTAAACAGACAATGGGGCTAATGGGCGTTTTTTGAGGGCCCATCTGTATTTTTATTCTGCAATCCAGATAATTTGGCGATGTAGGGATCACCATTTCGGTATCGAATACCTATGTTATCCTCCCCATTAGTCTTTCTTCGATTTAACTCTTCATATAATGATTTCAGAAATTTTCTCTGCATTATCGTAAGATCAGGTTTAATCCTAATATTACTCTCACTAATATTACGCTTCGATTTAAGACAATGCCTTACATCTTGGGAGTCAGAGAAAATAATTTTTATTGGTCTTGGACGTTCCCCTGCCTTACCTTATGTTTATATCGAAATATAAACTTTGACAATAATAAAACTGTCGCGAGTCGTGGGCCACCTGGTAAATGACTAAAAATGTCATACCATGGAATAATTTAATTTCTGGATTAGCAATGCGGTGCAAATGATGATATAGATGTGTACGAATAAAATGTACGCAGTTTTTTTTTATTATTTTGTTGTAGAATTTAACTGTTTTATTATGGTCAAATACCCATATACCGGGTGTTTCTCAAAAGACGCTCACCCCTATGACTTTTTTGTATTTATAGATATTAAAATGAAATTTTGGAATTGTGCATAAGAAATGAGTCTGCATTTATTGGCATAATTTTTGATTTGTTAGAGCATTTCCGGTTTAACTGGAAGTGACCTTGACTTTGGTATTTTAAATGGGACACCCTTTATATTTTTACTTATTTGGATTCAGCATGATATTCTGAGTAAAATGACATTCCACTTGTCATTTTTTGACGTGGTATAAGTTATAACATTTTTATTCTCATTTTTTGTATTGAATCAATTAAATAGGGTAATTTATAGTCAAGTAGTTTACGAAAAATAAAATTATGTCATATTAATTGACTTTCTAAGTTTCACAGCGTTTAAAAAATGAAATGACGTTTTCTCCATTTTTCCAAATGGAACGATAGTGGTTCACTAGGATATTTGAAACGAGCATTTTTTTCCCAACAATTTACATACCTATGCTATTTTAAAACTTACGCAGGTGTTAAGAAATTGATCTAGGCAACTAGGCTTAATTAAAACTAAACTAGAAGAACTAAACAGTTAATTAATTCATTCTCAACAAACAACTAATAGTAGATAGTAATTGTTTATCATTATTAATAAATCAATCTAGGACTTTAATTATAATACCAATTATCATCGCTCTAAATGTTCGAAATCTCCACCCTGTTGATGAAAACAATTTTCCACTTTTTCGACAGTTGCCCTCATTACATTTCTCAACTGGTTTACATTCATTTCTTGAATTGCTGCTCTCACTTTATTTTCAAGTTCTGCACGGGTGACTGGTGGAACGTTGTAGACTTTGTTTTTGAGGGTTCCCCATGCAAAAAAGTTCAACGGAGTTAGGTCGGGGGATCTAATTTACAAAATAAAAATGTTAAAGGATGAAAAGACATACCTACCAAAAAGCTTAATACCTTGCTGGCCATCTTATCGGTCCGTTAGTGCCAATCCAATTTTCCCCATACGTGTTATGAAGGTATTCCTTAACAGCACGAGAATTATGTGGTGGAGCCCCGTCTTGTTGAAAAATAATAGCCATTTGTTTAACTACAGACAAATTTTCAAGAAATTGTTCTATTTCTACTTGCAAGAAACCTAAATATCTTTCGCCGGTAAGGCGACCATCAAAAATAATTGGTCCCACAATTCTATCTCCAATGATACCTAACCAGCAATTAAGTCCAAATCGCTCTTGAAAATTGCCTTCTTCCATTAAATGCAGGTTATCTTGTGACCAATAACGCTTGTTGTTTCTATTAAACATGCCCAAATTTGTGAATCGACTCTCATCCGAATAAAGAATTTTCGACGGAAATATTGGATCTTGTTGATGTCTTTGTAAAAACCAGTTACAGTATTCAAGCCTTCTGGCATGGTCATTTTGATAGAGATGTTGATGAATCTGGTATTTGTATGCATGATATTTGTATTTATGTAAGATCCTCCATACTGACGAGCTACTAATATCACATTCAACAGCAATTTCTCTGACTGAGGCAGTAATATTTATGTTAACTAATGATAGTACGTCAATTTCTTTCTCTTCACTTCATAGTTATTGACCGCCTCCTCATTGGGTTCTGTACGCATTTTTTGTTCCAGTTTTGAAAAATAATGCCGAATTGGAAGTCGACGATCTGGAAATCTCTCTGCATACAATCTTGCGGCCTCAGAAGAATTTTTTCTGGTCTCCAAAAATTAAGAGCATATCAATTTGTTCATTTCTAGTAAAACTAACCATTTTATCTGCAGGCGGATTCTATTTTACGATACGAAGTCATCGAGTTAATCGAACTCGTACTCGATAGGAATTACGATTGTATCGTATTATTTGTGGATTCTATTTCACGATCGTATTGGGTTCGGGTATTCTCGTATTCAGAAATGGGTTTTGATATTTATGAACAGTAGTGAAGTGAGATGCTTATCTTTTTCTACGATTTCTCTCCATAATGACGAGCTACTAATATCACATTCAACAGCAATTTCTCTGACTGAGGCAGTAATATTTATGTTAACCATTTTATCAAACTAAGTTTTATAAGCGAATGACATTTAAACAACTTTTAATTAGAGCCATATTGGTTTTGATATTCAATTCAATTGTTTTTCAAAGCCGCCTTTATATTTCTTTTCTTTAGAAAGGACAGGGCGGCAATAATAATCCATAACGCTTTTAAATATGTTATTGGGATTTAAGGCAAATTGTTTCGTGTTAATTTTAAAATAGCATAGGAGTGTATGGTATCAAATTGTTGGGAAAAATGCTCGTTTCAAATATCCTAGTGAACCACTATCGTTCCATTTGGAAAAATGGAGTAAACGTCATTTCATTTTTTAAACGCTTGTGAAACTTAGAAAGTCAATTAATATGACATAATTTTATTTTTCGTAAACTACTTGACTATAAATTAACCTATTTAATTGATTCATGGCCCTCTAGATTCAATACAAAAAATGAGAATAAAAATGTTATAACACGTCAAAAAATGACAAGTGGGATGTCATTTTACTCAGAATATCATGCTGAATCCAAATAAGTAAAAATATAAAGGGTGTCTCATTTAAAATACCAAAGTCAAGGTCACTTCCGGCTAAACCGGAAGTGCTAATAAATCGAAAATTATGCCAATAAATGCAGACTCATTTCTTATGCACAATTCCAAAATTTCATTTTAATATCTATAAATACAAAAAAGTTATAGGGGTGAGCGTCTTTTGAGAAACACCCGGTATACAGGGTTGTTGGTATATATGGAAACGGTCGATTATTTCTTAAAGTAAAACAGCTAGCAAAAAATATTTAAGACAAAAGTTTTATGGTTTTGTAAAGCCTATTAGAATTAAAAAAAGTTAAGTATACAGGATGAATTAGAAAGCCGTAGAGAAATAAAGTTACCTTTCTTTTAATAGAACACCCTATATCTTAGAGTATTTTTGGATTTTACATAAAGTTACAATTATTTTTTATTAAGTTTATTATAAGTCTATACCTAATAGCTTCCAAGATGTCGACTTTTGAAAAATGGCATTTTTGAACTTTGACAGCTTCTAGCTTTCTAACGGTACGCTATAGAGCAAGACGGCGCACATGTCCCTATCTTACTTTTTTATAATCTTCCCGAAAATACCAACTTCCGGTTAAACCGGAAGTACTATATTTCCGGCTCTTGAAACCGGAAGTTGACAATTTCAGAAAGAAAGTTAAAAACTAAGATAGGGACATGTAAGCCGTTTTACTCTAAGACGTACCGTTAGAAAGCTAGAAGCTGTCAAAATTCAAAAATGTCATTTTTCAAAAGTCAATATCTCAGAAACTATTAGGTTTAGACTTATAATGCACTTATTGAAAAAATAATTGTAATTTTATGCAAAATCCAAAAATATTCTAAGATATAGGGTATTCGATTAAAAAAAAAGTAACTTTATTTCTCTACGGCTTTCTGACTCCTGTATACTTATTTTTTTTTAATTCTAATAGACTATAAATAACCCATAAACTTGTGTCTTAAGTATTTTTTGCTAGCTGTTGTACTTTAAGAAATAATCGACCGTTTCCATACATACCAACGACCCTGTATACAGTGTGTATAAGCCAAATGGCATAAATTCGATAATAAATAAATGGAAGCGTGTCCCAAAAAACGCTCGGATACGTCGATTGGTATTTCTAGTTGCGCATTTTTTCCAATAAAAACTTTTTATACAGGGTGTGTCATGTAACAGTGGCCAATACTAACTTTCTTATTTTAAATGCAACACCCTTTATGTTATTCAATTTTTGGATTCTTTAGAAAGTTTTAGACATATTTCATGTACAATATCCTATACCTATCTTGAACTGTTTCGGAAATATTAAGTGTTTTCAGATGTATTGCAAAAATTAAAAAAAAAACTAACACTAAAAAACTAATAAGTAATACTGTTTATTTCTTGATAATGTAAAAAACAAAAAAAAACATTAATGTAGGAGGAGATGATGAAAATGCTCGCCGCGAACGTCTTGGCAACATCATTATCTTAAATAGAAATTTCTTCTAACGTTACTGAACATCTCGGGCGTGACCGATCTAATCGCAAGAGTTATTCGTCATCTTAAGTCAGCTAAGTCGAGGGGTTTAGTTTCGTATACAATATTTTTGACATAACCCCATAAGAAGAAGTCTAATGGCGTCAGATCAGGGGTCGTGCTGGCCATTCCATCGATCCACGCCTCCCTATCCACCGATTTGGAAATACTCGGTACTGCCGGACATTGATTTGGTAATGGGGCGTGCTCCATCTTGCTGAAACCATATCATATTCGCTGGAAGTTGTGGATTTGCTGGATCAGGATATAAGGTTGTCAAAGTTGGCAAGACATTATTTTGGAGCAGTGCTAAATAATTATCGCCATTTAACTTGTCATTAATGAAAAAGGGACCTATGATATGATCTACAGCAATTCCTGCCCAAACATTAACCTTTTCAGGATATTGCGTATGTTCTTCTCTCCAGTGAGGATTTTCCCTAGACTAATAGCGGCAATTCTGACGATTAGCATGACCGTGAAGTGTAAAGGTGCACTCATCAACAAAACATGTTCTAATTGGATCACATTGTTATCTAACATTGCCATTATTTGTTCGCAAAAATACGTTCTATCAAAATCGTCTTCCATAAGCTCATGAGTAGGTATCATTTTATAGGGATACATTTTATTTTCTTGTAATGTTCGAATAATCGATGAATGGCAAACATCGAACATTGGGGCTGTTTTTCGACTAGAAGTATGTGGGTTTTCCCGAAGCTCAAGCATAATATCTAATTTGGTATCATCACTTATTGCATTGGCAGCTACTTTTTTTTATCTGCTTTATATGTCCAAGCTGGCGAAACTGCTTTTCTATTTTACTAATTGTCCCTTGAGTTATAGGCGGCAAATTTGGAAATTTTTCATGAAATAAACGAGCAACTTCCATTTGTGTCCGTGTTTTATCTCCATAACCAATCATCTGTAGAATTGTTATTTTGTGCATTTCTGTTTAGTTAACCATTTTTCTAATATGCAGTTAACGAAATTTAAACGACTATAACACTACTACTGTCATGCAGACAGACAACAATTTGCTAAGCTCAAGCGTTTTAAACAAAAGTAAACAAAACTATTTATACCTTTTTTTTTTATTTCATATCAGTAAAAACATTTTAACATTAATTTTCAACATCTCCTACATTAATGTTTTTTTTTTTGTTTTTTACATTATCAACAAATAAACAGTATTACTTATTAGTTTTTTAGTGTGTTGTTAATTTTTGCAATAAATCTAAAAACACTTAATATTTCCGAAACAGTTGAAGATAGGTATAAGATATTGTACATGAAATATGTCTAGAATTTTCTGAAGAATCCAAAAATTGAATAATATGCAGGGTGTTGCGTTTAAAATAAGAAAGTTAGTATTGGCCACTGTTACATGACACACCCTGTATAAAAAGTTTTTATTAAAAAAAAATGCGCAACTAGAAAAACCAATCGATGTGTTTGAGCGTTTTTTCGGACACGCCCCGACGTATTTATTATCGAATTTATTCCATTTGGCTGATACACACTGTATACATTACACTGTAACCATCCTGACAAAAATTAGTAGTTATTCAAAAAATTGTTATCAATATGCAGTAAAATAATAAACCTAATAATGGTTTAGGGTAGGGGGTGGACAAAAATTTGGTATATCAAATAACGATATTTAATATCGATATACAGGGTTGGTATGTATGGAAACGGTCGATTATTTCTTAAAGTAAAACAGTCAGGAAAAAATATTTTAGATAAAAGTTTTAGGGTTTTTTAAGGTGTATTAGAATTAAAAAAGATAAGTATACAGGTTGAGTCAGAGAGTCGTAGAGAAACAAAGTTACTTTTTTTTAAATAAGACACCCTATATCTTCGAATATTTTTGAATTTTACATAAAATAACAATTATTTTTTAATACGTGCATTATAAGTCTAAACTTAATAGTTTCGGAGATATCGACTTTTGAAATATGACATTTTTGAACTTTGACAGCTTCTAGCTTTCTAACGGTACCTTTTAGAATAAAACGGCTTACATGTCCCTATCTTACTTTTTTATTATCTTCCCAAAAACACCAACTTCCGGTTAAACCGGATGTAACTCAAAAGCCGGAAATACGGTACAAGTTTATGTTTTTGAAAAGATCATAAAAAAGTAAGATAGGGACATGTAAGCCGTTTTGCTCTAAAGCGCACCGTTAGAAAGCTAGAAGCTGTCAAAGTTGAAAAATGTTATTTTCCAAAAGTCGATATCTCGGAAACTATTAGGTTTAGACTTATAATGCACTTTGCTATTTCATGTTAAATCCAAAAATATTCTAAGATATAGGGTGCTCCATTTAAAAAAAGGTAACTTTGCTTCCCTACGGTTTTCTGACTCATCCTGTTTACTTATTTTTTTAAAGTTCTATGACACCTTAAAAAACCCTGAAACTTTTATCTAAAATATTTTTTGCTATTTGTTTATACTTTAGGAAATATTCGACCGTTTCCATACATACCAACGACCCTGTAGGTGTAGGTATCGACTATGTCGATATTTTTTTAATATCGATATTCGATATTAGATTTTTAGTATCGTCCAGCGCTAGTCTAGACCACTCAAATAATAATAGATTTTGGCGTAGTTCTTCAGTTTTCACGTCTTCTTCGCGACAGGGTCGCTGATATGTATGAAAACGGTCGATTATTTCCTAAAGACAGCTAACAAAAAATATTGAATAGTCGTTGAAACACAAAGTTTTTTTTTTTTTATTTATATTACTCTATGTTAAGTTCTTTCTAAAATTCTAGAAAAAAATTGTATATTACACTAGATACCGAGATATTGAGTTAATGTTATTTTCTAATAAATTGTTACAAAAATGTTTTAAGTAGTTACCCTCATCGTAAAATTAAATAATCTTCGTTGAATTGAATTGAAATTCACTAGCTATATTAAAATTTTACTTTTCATTAAGTTACCTTAAAATTTTCTATTTCCATTCCCGCCAGTCTTTTATCTTAAGTAACAACACATGTCAAAGATACTTAAGTCTGAACGATTTTTGGTCAAAAATGGCACGTTTAAGTGAGACCGAGCGCATTGAAATTTTATTGATGATAGGACATGGTGATAGAACCCGAAGTTTTGCCCAAATAGTGAATATTTTTAATGAATTGCATCCGGACCGAGAATCTATCTCTAAATCAACCATTTCAAAAACATTACAACGTTTTCATGAAACAGGAGGTGTCAAAGGAGGAGACCAAAAAGTGAAAGACCGGTAAGGGTTACAAATGAAGAAAGTTTTTCGGACGTCATGTTAGATGTGATGGACAATCCAATAAATTCGACACAACAGAAAGCTTTAAATCATACCATGAGTCGATATTCCGTTACCAAAATTACCAAACGGGAAAAATTTCACTCATATAAAATTAATTTTTTACAAGAATTGAGTGAAGACCAAATTACTATGGATAATTTGAACCAAAATGCTAACTTTGTGAACCATATTTTGTTTACTGGCGAATCAACCTTTTGTTTGTAAATCGACACAACTGTAGGTATTGGTCAGACCAGAATCCACATTGGATGGAGTAAATTCATACCCAGCGACCACAAAAGGTGCGGCATTTATGGTGTACACGTCATAGGACCCTATTTTATAAACGGAAATTTTGCCTCGGAACGATATTTATTACGCCTGCAAGAGAATATTCTTCCAGGGCTTAGCCGATTATCGTAATCACAATTGATCGGCAGAACAAGATGGGGCTTAACCACATTTTGGACGTGTGGTGCGGGGATATCTAGACGAAACTTCCTGGTAAGTGGATTGGACGCAGGGGTGCAATTGAACGGCCAGCTAGGTCTTCCCATATGACACCGCTTGACTTTTTTCTATGGTGTCATAAAAAATTTAGTCTACAAAATATCGAAGAGTTGCAACAAAGAATAAAGCGTTAAATTTCCAGTATTTCTCTCAACACCCTTTTAGATCCACTAGAAAACTTAATTCAACGAATTTATCACTGTCAATGTAAGCGGTGGACACTTTGAGCTCCTTATAAAATATAATTTCAAAAATGGTTGTTTATTAAAACATGTTCTCTCTTTTCTTCTTCTGGCATAATTATAACTATAAATGAACCGAAATGGACCTTTTGTAGTAATTTATTAGAGAATAACATTCGCAACTCGATATCTCGAAAACGGTTAATGTAGTGTGATATACAATTATTTTTTAGAATTTTGAAATTAACTTAACCATCGAGTAATTAAAAGAAATAACTCCATTTAATAATAATAATAATAAGTTTATTTCAAATAGTTATAATATAATAAATTCGTAAATATGTTATTCTTCAATAAACTTTTTTGTAAATTCCCGAAGTTAGGGGCAAATCTTATTTATTTAACAGTTGCAAGTATTCAATAAACGCTACTTTCTTGATGATGGATTATTAAAATTCTAAAAAAAAATTAATTATATAATTGATTTACAATACTATTAAATAGCATTAATTAGTTAAAGCATTTCCAAAAATATTTTGAAAGCGTAAAATTTGTTTCCAATATAAATGTTTTTATTTCAATTTTATATATTTTTTTTAATATTTGTTGGTAAATAACCGAGGGGGATATCACCTAGGAATTTTAGTGTACACCCTAGGGGAATTTGAGGAATTTGTAAGGCATTTGAGGAATTTAAGGGGAATTTGAGGAATTTATTAGGAACTTGGGGCATTTATAAGGAATTTATGGGCATTCATGGGGAGTTTAGGGCATTTCTTAACACTGAGCATGCGCAGAAAACGTTACGGATACTTTTTCGGATCAATTCGGGTTTATTCGGTTTTCGTTCAAATTATAAACAGTTATTCCGGTACAGGTGCAGCCCACGTGCACAGCAGTAAGCGAGGCAATAAGCTTGTGCTATTGAATTTGTCATATTATTAATTTAGTGTAATCTGGAGTGTAATAATAAATAGTAGGCTGGATAGTAGGTAAGTAAGTCTATTTTTCTATTCATAAAATAATTATCGTAAAGTGCATACATAAAATTATTTCAATTTAAAGAAAAACGATTAATAACGATTTTTAATAGCCATATCATCGTAAGAGTATTTATTAATGTTTGTATTTTTATATGTATATGCACATTGTCATTATACTGCATTATCGTACAAGTATTTATTAACAATTATTGTATGGATTATTGATAAGATCAGCGGAGCATCCAAGCATTTGCTTTCAAAAAGAAGAAAGCTGGTATAAAAAAGTCAAAAATAAAATCATTAGGTAGTTAAAAAATGTTTCTTTCGGTTGGCCAAAGGCTGCAGTTCGGTAGCCCTTTTTCTGGATATGCCATGGATGTCTTTATAGATGGCTAAAAAATCCAAGTAGGCATGGCCGGAGTTGAGCGTGGGAACTTTTTGATGACCGTGGGAAAATTTTGTTGAGGGCGTGGCACTTTTCCTGGAAGCCACCATCCTCTCTTAACCTAAGTGGAACCCAGCTACTATCGCCACCTAGTGAGTGACGTCATAACTGCTCGATGCCGGTAATATAGGGCCCTATTGGCCTGGCAGGTCAGCGACCCCGAGCGGTGGTCACCCGATGGTTACCCGATGATCGCCCGAGGGTACCCGTCTTAGCCTAAGTGGCGCCCCCTGGTATTATCAGCCCTCATTATTTCAAGATTCTAACCCAACTTTATGACCCATGGTCACGTGTTATTATATTTATAGCGGAGGAGAGATGACGTACCACGTTCTCAATAGTACCCAAACCCAAGTACCTAACCTGAACATCTATCTAAATAATCAATATTGAACAACATAATGAATAAATAATAACAGAAAAAAAGTTTGTGCAGTCAGCGGGAATTGAACCATAAACCTCTGGGGCCGAACCTCAAAGCCTTGCAAAATACGCTACGAGAGCATATAGATTAAAACTGCTAAACAATGTTTGACAACGTGAAACCACGGGGGCACATCTGATTAGATTGCTGGAACAAAAGGTCCTTAAGTGGGGTTATGGTGGTGTTTTATAATGTACAAAATTAGGGTAAACCATACACATATACTTAGTAAAACAAACTAATTGATATCTGAGTACTACCTGAAGTTAGGTAACCTGTGTTTCTCATAAAAAATAAATATTATAAGCGTAGGAAAATATTAACAATCTTGTGCATTCACCCATCTGTCATGCAACGCGAGCATCAGCTTTCAATAAACTGAACCTGAACTAACCAATGGGCCTAGGATATTGCGCATGCGTAGTTGGGGTCAATGAAATGGGTTCTTGCGCATGACTCGAAAACGACACCTGTCACCTGTCAATTAAGAACTGTCACATGTCAGAGGTCACCTGTCAAATGTCAAAATCGACAGCTGATGTATGTCACGTGTTTAGGGTGACGTCATGAGTCGTTTAAAAAAAGAACTGGGTTGATCGGGCCAATAGGCCCAAAGTTGATATAGCTAATGCCCTAACGGCAGGAGGGCGAAAGATTGCAAATACATATCGCGTGTTTAGGGTGACGTCATGAGTCGTTTAAAAAAAGGACGGGGTTGATCGGGCCAAATCACAAAAGTATTTTGAGGATCCCCCCTGTATTTCAAATTTTATTATATCCTTCAAGCTTTTAATTGAATTTTAATAATCGATTGTCAGTTCAAAGGATGGAAAATAACCTTGACGAGTGCGATGCGAATGTAGTATCATTATGCAAAACACTAATTATACACGAGGCTTGTCTAGATAATGATTTATTTATGCTAATTGGCTACAGGTAATTTACAACAACAAATATTGGGTCATTTATATGCAAAAATGCATTTCTTAAACAGATAATTACTTGCATAATTTTATACAAAAATCTATACAGGGAAGATATAAAGTAAGTATACAAAGACCTCCCAGATCCCCCACAAATTCCCTAAAATATATATTCCCGACGAAATTGTGACCTTAGTATAGCTAATACATGTCGCGTGTTTAGGGTGACGTCATAAGTTGTTTAGAAAAGGAACGGGGTTAATTGAGTAAATAGAACCAAATTTAACAGTCCGCATGTGCGAGAAAAAAAATTGTTTCGCGGATATGAGTTATATATTAAATAAAAGAAAAGACATCAAAATTATAGAAAATTATTTATTTATCTATACCTTGACTTAATAAAGGTATGCAATAGATTAATTAGTAAAATGGTACAAGATACGCATATAAATACAATTAAACTAAGCACACCATGTGTTCCAGCATATCCATCCACTATTGGAGAATTGTGAGAAGCATTTTGGTTTATTAGCGTCCTCCACTCGGTTTCGCCAAAAGTCAGGTCTCTAAACTGAAACCTAACCTTATATCGTAAATCACCAACTGTTGGAGCGTTTGATTTAAAAACAGCCGTATGTCTATTATCAATTTGTTCATATGTCATTTGAAGCCATGTGTTGTTTGCAGAAAAGGGTGGAGTTCCCAACATTACCGATGCATTCAATACATTATACGGAGCGTAAACGTAAAACACATTTTGTACTAAGGCAGTCAAGAGAATATAGGATGAACTTAACGCCGCCATGACTGTAGGCAGAATGATCTAAACTCCATTCCCTAAAACCTTTATTACTTCACGAGATTGGTACCAGACGCTCATAAAAATTATAAATATTACTAGCATACAAATGGCGTCGGTATATGAGAAACTCTTGTTTTTCTTCTCTTTTGTACACTTTATCGGTTTATTTTTTCTCAATTGGCGGCATCTCCATAAGACTTTAGCTAGCTCACAATGCTTGACATTCTTATAATGATCTTTCAAAGGATCATCTCCCACATACCAACCATCAAACTCACAATGACAAAATGAACACCTGACAATATCCAATCTCTCAGTGTAATAAAACCCTGCACTTGCCAACTCTTCAGGATTGAGCTTGCTAGGCCAATTAGCGAACGTAATTAGCCTATCTTCAAAATTACGAAGCAAACTATAACCATCATCTCCACACATTTTAGGAGATGTTGCTATCTAAAGTGTTGTAAGAATACTATAAAATAAAACCAATAAAACGGGTTAATATACATTTATTATCATCAAATATTACACATTTGTATTCTATCAAAGTCATCTAGTACCTTCTTGGGATTAAAGTGTATTAGTTCCAACATGTAAATAGCTTGTTCAGACATGTTTAAACTACACATATTTTTAATAATCTTAAAAAAGTTTCCTTGGATGTCTTCACTAATGTTTATATAATTTAAAAAGTTATCATAAAATGCCATAAAATCTAAATTTTTTATCAGGTTCAATCTATAATTAATAATGTGACTCATATTAACAAATGAGGTTATGTCATGAGAACAGAAACATAACGTTGTATTATTACACACAAGATTTATTATTTTTTCACTCAACAATGTAACGGACGACACTGTAAAATTTTCAGTTTCAGAATCAATTCTTAATAATGTATCATCTTCAACCATTTTGGACGCGATTTCGAGAAACTCATGCCACTCGAAATTGGCTAGTGATGCTGCAACTTTTTCCTCAGGTAAATTTAAAACAGTATTTATTAACTTTACACTCGGCACCATTCCTCTAGCTACACTAAGGCCAACGATTATCTTATAATTTCCAGCGGAATAATGTACCTCGTTCAACAGCTTTTTCTCATTCTTAATGTCTTCTCTACTTCTTAATATCATGCTATCAAGATATCTCCAAGGAGACAAACTTCTTGAATCTTCTTCAACAACGTATTCGCCCATGACTAAATAAGTACTGAAACCGTCCAAGCAAATTATCGACTACACTCTGACTACCCCACTCCTGAATATTTATTAATATTAAGTTCTAGGAATAAAAGTTGCGACAAGGCCCACCCGCTACCCATCTCGGTAAATTCTAAAGCTTTTTTAAGTAGGATATTTTTATATAGTTCAAACACATGTTCTAAATTAGTACCTGGATGAATCACGCTATATCTCGAATTAAATGATTTAATTTCTTGTTCCTGCGTTGATGGTTGTAGACACCATAAAGTTCCATATTCATTGATATAGCTCGATGAAGACTCAACTGCTCCGCTAACACCGTTAGAACCTTATGTTTCAAGTCTTTCAGGAACAGCTTAACATCAGTCAAATTATTATTTGTCGATATGTGATAGGTATTCACTCTATTCTTAAAAGCTGTTTGAATAAGTTTAATACCAGAGCCTACAATCTCCCCACAGTTTTCCTTATGTTTCGTTGTACGATTATGACCTTTAGTCAGCTCACAGTGGCACTGTTTGCAGTACATCTTATACTATAATACTAGCTGATTATTACGAAATATGACGTATTTATCCAAATGAGTCTGCATAACACTCAATTCTAGCAAACTAAACAACATCTTTTATCATGTCCACCCAGCTGTTGTGTGAATTATCAAAGCCAAGCCACTTGACAAACATTTTCTTCCCCTTTTTCCGTATAATTCTTTCAATAAGAAATACATCGGGCTGTTTAGTTTTCTGTAATTCCGCTTCATAAAATCCTCCACTGATTGGTCGTCCCTGCATATCCTCCAATATATAGGTTGTAGGATTTGTTATATTAACCTTGGAAATTTTGAAAAGCTCGGTTGTCCAATTAGGTACATAACCCTTTTCAAAGACATGCTTGGATTTACTTATACGAACAATATCCCCAACCCCAAATTTCTGTTTCCCCACAACCTTTAGATGCGTATATACAGAGTTTAATAACTTATCCGCGTTACTCTTATTAACATCCGACGGCTTCATGCCAATCGTGTGATGTTTAGTAGCATTGTATGTATTCACGATTTCCTCCAACAAATCAATCCATCGATGATTTCCATTTAAAGTAAACAATCTAAAAAGCTTTTCTTTAATTGTTCGAATTACTCGCTCTGCAATTGAAGCCTTCAAAATGCTGAAAGTACTATAAAGATGTATTTTATACGTCTTCATAAGATTTTGAAAACTAGTATTGTAGTATTCCTTTCCATTATCTGTAACTAACTTTTTCGGGATTCGCTTGGAGTGTCTAAAAATATTTTCCATCGCTTTGGTTACTTCTTGAGCAGTTTTCGTCTTTATGGGTCTTGCCCAGAGAAATTTCGAAAACGAATCGATAACAACAAGTATGTATTTATACCCCCTATTTTCGCGCGCATATTGATCGAGTTGCGCAAGATCGGATGCAAATGTATCATCTAAACCATATTGGATAAATCTACGACGTTTAAATTTCGAACGAGCTGGGGCGTGTAACTCTTTAACAACCTGTTCTCGCGCCTTAGTGATGATACCCTTGGGCATTTTGTTAATAAAGTGAAATATTTGAAACATGTTAGGCAATTTATATACCCCTATCAACTGTATCTGCTAATTTAGTTACTTTTTCATCAAGTTTCTTCAAGTCTGCAGCTAAAGGTGCAAAAGAATTTTCGATTTTTACATGCATGTAACTATGTAAGAGGTCCTTGAGTTTATCGAACTCTGGTTGCACTATTTTCATAGCTTCTTGCTGGTAATTGTCAACTAATTTCAATTTAACATCAATTGCATTAAAACGATCATTAATTGTTGAAATATCTCTTGTTATTCTTGAAATACTGGTAGAAGACTTTAGCAAACGATCATTTAAATCGCGTAATTCTGCAGATACGGCCTTCATGCGACCTTCGATGCTATTGGTAGTATCGTTAACCAGCTTAACACACTCGTTTGAAGAAGCAATAATTTTCATGTAAATAACAGAAATTGCATCATCTAAAAATTTTTTATTAACACCATCTGTATCATCTGTTGGGGGACTGACGTTACAAAGCTTATGTTCCCTAAAATTGTAATCACCATCCCTAGTGAAGGAAAGTATGGTGGGTGCTGGTAAAACTCTCGGAACCCTGTAGGGGGAAGGTAAAGAACGTCCAAACTTATTCATGATTAATACTTTAATGATGCTTTTAAGGAATTACATGTTTATTTATAGAATTCAATAATTCCAAGTCTCTGCAATTCCTGTAAAATATTCTGAATCTCATTCCAATTATTATTATTACCAACATGTTCGGAGGCTTCAAGCTTCTTCATTCGCTCAACTAACTCATTTACATCGTCGTAATATACAAATTCCTTTGGTCTTTCGTTGTACTCCATTAATGCATTCCCAGATTTCAGTTTAGATCTTGTTACAGGCATTCTACTAATAGGCGGTGTTTTGTTCGAAGAACTTCTAAGATTTCTAGCATGAGAAGATGCTGATGATTGCAACAAGGACGTTGATCCTCGTGTTGAAGATGTTAGTAGCGGTCTAATAATATTTTTATATTTTTCCGATTTGCTACCTTTTAGTTGACCATTACTTAACCGCCTATATGCATTAGTGCGCACTAATATGTCTTTATAATGCACCTCATCATCTTTCTTACGATTGATGGGATTCTTTAAAAACAATAACTCATATAGACCCTGACTTCCTGGATAAGCGACATCGCCTACTTTAATGTCTCCATTTTGCAAAAAGTCCACCGACAGAGAACCCATTGTCCATTTACCATTTTCAAAATTGTATGTTAGACCTTGTGAGTCATCCAAATCAGGGGAACTTGTCCAATACATTTTTAAATATTCGTGAGAAATTGGAGGATATTGACTGGTAAATTCCTCGAAAATTGCCGGATTCGTTCTCATAGTAGTTTCAAATACCTCCTTTAAATCTTGTGGGGTATTCTCTTCAAACACATCATCCTCGATTTCCTCATTATCAACCAAATCTCCATACCTAACTTCCGCTTCTCTGGGCAAAAATTGAACTTCTTCTGGTTTTGTTTTTACAATCGTCTCTGTCGGTTCAGTTTTAATCTTTGGCTTCTTGGCTCTCTTTTCCATAAGCGGTACAAGCATATTTAGCGGGGTAGTAACTGGTGTTAAAAACTTGTTAAGCGCAGCATCTTCTTCGTTTCTTTCCAGCTTTAAAGCCAAGTATTTCCTTCTTATTGTATTAGAGGCATCAATTATGCGACGTTTAACATTCTTATCATAGCTGTTAAATTGTCGAGACATTGCGACTAAATGGTCTATACTTTACAATGATGACGGTGATACTAACTACATATGATGACGTTATAGTATTATATAGGTATCGAATTTATTACGATATCTGCCTTTATTAATGTCGTTGTCTTTAACCATGACTAAAAACCCATATTTATCATTCCAACATTCAGAGCAAATGCGTTTAAACGAATCGAAAGACATGTCCGTGTTTACATGATCGCTATAAATATGTTTCAAGTTTAGCTCGTCTTGTTTAAACAAAACTAACACGTTGGCATTATCGCGAATCAACTGTTTGGGTACTTTTGAATATGTTTGCGAGAGATAGAATGAGTCGATATCATTATGACGGCCCATACAGAAATAATTTCTAATTTTATCCTGTTTCTCGCAAGCCACATCGTCAAAGATGAATACAGAGTCGGGTTGAGCAGTTGACGGGTCTATTACATCATCATTCTCACCATATGTGAAATACCCCAAACGACAATGTTTCAATGTTTCTCGGAGGAAATCATATTTTTCCTGTTGTAAAGATTTCGAATAAACGTACACATTTTGAAATTTTAAACCATTGGCGTCAGTTAATAGACTCATCATTACATTGGTTTTTCCACAATTACTCGGTCCACATATTAACGCCCTAATGGTGTTTGGAAAAAGCTGCCCGTGTTTGTTTGTTTGTTTCTGTTTGGGCATATCGAAATTTTGAATATTTAGGTGGTGTTTTTGTTTCTGCTTCCGCATTACTATAAATACACTCTTTTCTCTTCAAGAACTTTATTTGTAATGACAACGTTGCAGGGTGCAGGTGTCTTAAATAGTACCATAAATCGACTCCCGTTTGAACTTCATTTACCTGGTTATTCATATTGTGGTCCCGGCACTCGATTAAAAGAACGTTTAGCTCGAGGTGATCCCCCAAAAAATAAATTGGACAGTTTTTGTCGAGATCACGATATTGCATACTCTCAGTCTTAAGACTTGAAACAAAGACATCAGGCAGATAAAATACTTGAAAATAGAGCGTGGGAGCGCGTGAAAGCCAACGACTCCAGTTTTGGCGAAAAAACATCAGCTTGGCTAGTCACTAACGCTATGAAGGTTAAACGTAAGTTGGGGGCGGGGTGCAAAAGCTTGACTTCGATTGTGAATAAGCTTAGTAAACACGGCGCTGGTGATATAACCAAGAAAAAGACCTTGAGTAACTTACTAAAAGCAGCACGCATGTCGATAAAGAAAGCCGGTGGACGTAGAAAAATTAATATACCGAGGGTTATACCACTCCTTTTGTGCCCTGTTCTAAAGAAATAAAGGTACATTTGGCAATGTCCTTACGGAGCATGCGCAGAAGTCGAAATGACCCTGATGTTCTATCTCAGTTGCTGCTTCAACTTATTCAGGATATTAGCCTAATATAAAATACTAATACATATATATTTATATTTAATGTAAGAAGGTTAATATTCGGCTGGCCAGGGAGACATGCAGGGCCGGATTTCGTTTGAAAATTAGAAATAAATAGGTATCATAAGTTTCGATCGAGGTTTCGATTGACATAGATTAAATAAATTAATAACAAAATTATTATGTTATCGCTTGCATGGACCGCACGCCCCTGGGATCCTTCCTTTGATACCAATATTTGCCGGGCTTAGTGCTTTGGGTGCTCTCAGCGGCGGGGTGGCCGGTATTGCAAAAACCGTCAATGATGTTCAAAGTGGGAGAGACAAGCTACAAGAAGCTAAACGCCACAATGAAACGATGGAAGCCATTGCTTTGGGGAAAAAGGGTAGCGGTCTATATTTAAAGAAGTATAAATCGGGGTATGGATTATATCTAAGAAAAATGCCAAAAAACTACCACTGAAGCTGCCCAAACGCCCGTTAACCGATGAAGATATCAAAAACTATACATCTCAATTAAAGATACCCAACTTTAGGGGGGTCTTTATGCGAGATACTCTTCCAAAATCACCTAACCATACTGAGTGTGGTGTTGTCAATTTAGATCGAAACGTCGGATTCGGAACACATTGGGTAGCTTATAAGAAACGCGGTGATAAAGTTGTTTATTTCGATAGTTTTGGCAATTTGAAACCACCCAAGGAATTTATAAAATATATGAAAAATTGTAAAATTTGCTTTAATTACGATCAGTATCAGGACTTTGGATCATCCAATTGTGGACATCTAGCATTGGCTTTTCTCTACAATAAATCTCTATAAAACATATCATTCAAAGTCCCTTACAACAGTCATGTCTCAGACGTTTACGCTAAAAGGTCGTTCTCACCAGCTTGAAGCACACTTTGTTCCTCCAATAGAACTTGACCCAAACTACGAATACTCTCTTGCACTTATATCGCTGAATACTTGGAATACTATTCCAAACATTGAATCAGGAAAAAACAAGATTTACTATACTGAAAATAACGTGGAAAAGATATTGAAGATACCTACGGGGTCGTACGAACTGCAGGATATCGAAACGTTTGTTCAGAATCGCATTCTTGATTCACACGCTACTTTAGACGAGCGCAATCACGTCTTTTCGTTGAAACCTAATAATAATACGCTAAGGTGCGAGTTGAGAAGCCAATACGACCTAAATTTCCAGCCAGAAGATAGTATAGCAAGATTATTAGGTTTTTCTCAACGTAAACTAACAGCAGGTGTTGTGCATGAATCAGATCTACCTGTAGAAATAATACAAGTTGTTACTATACGCATAGAGTGCCATATTATTTCCGGTTCGTATTATACAAATAATCCTTCACATACCTTATACGAATTCTCTCCAACAGTCGATCCTGGCTTCAGTATAAATATCGAGCCAAGAAATTTAATTTTTCTACCGGTAAGAGAAACGAGCATTTACAATATTTCCCTCACCCTATTGGATCAAGATTCGAGGCCGGTTAATTTTAGAGGTGAAGAAGTTGTAATTAGACTAGAACTTAGGCGAAATGGTTCAAGTATTTAAAAAATATTTAAACAGTGGTGCTTCATTAGCAAAGTCATTCGAGCATCGAAAGCTAGAGAGATTACTCACGTTTTCAGCTATAACTTATTTGTATTCTCGCCAAACTATCTACGGCTATCATGTCAGAAAAACTTCAGGTTTTTAATCCAATACATAGTGATGAGTCAATCATTCGAGAAGAATGGCATACATACCATCCGTTTACCACTTCTTTCAACAACAATGACGTAATTGAGATTGTCATCAATCAACAAGATGTATTTTTGGATATGAGTGAAGCCCAACTCTACATTGAGGGAGAATTTAAGGAAGAAACAACTGCTGGAAAAACCGGCAATTGTTCTTTAACAAATAATGCTGGTGCATTCCTTTTCGAGTCCATATCTTATGAAGTCAATGGCAAGGAGATTGAAAAAATTAGAGATCCTGGTATCGTTAGTATGGTTAAAAGGTTGCTATGTTTAAATGACCAAGAAAGTCGTGCTTTAGAGATTGCAGGATGGAATTGGCCCAGTGGTGTACTAAAAACGTTAGAGAGCACTACAAACGAGTTTAATATACGTATTCCTCTCTCTTTCTTGCTAGGTGTTTTTGCTGATTATAAGAATGTAATTATGGGAAAACAAAAAATTAAGCTTGTACGTGCTCGACATGATGATAACTGCTATAAAAATGTTACTGCTAATGGCGATAAAAAGGCTGCCATAACTTTAAAGTCTATCGGGTTGAAAGTTAGACACATATATCCGAGCGATGCAATAAAATTGAGACTTTTAGATGACATTGCTGAAAATAAACCGATTTTTATCCCTTTTCGAAATTGGGAAATACACGAATTACCCGCATTAAAAACAACTAAGAAAGATATTTGGACTGTTAAAACAATGTCTGAACGTGCTCGATATGTCATTGTATTTTTTATGGACAATCGTAAGGATAATTTTAAGTCCGACTGTACATATTTAGATAATTTGAGTATCACCGATGTTAAATTGTTTCTAAATTCCGAAGTGTATCCATATGAATCGTTAAACTTAAACTTTAACAATAGACAGTTTACAGAAGCTTACAGGATGTACACGGAATTTCAAAAATCATATCTAGGCAAGCCGACTAGTGAACCACTAATGGATTTTGCGGCGTTTGCCAAAAGGACTCTTTGTAATTGATTGTTCTAAACAAAACGAGAGCATCAAGAGTGCAACAGTTGATGTCAAGTTAGAATTTCAAAGTTCTGAAAACTTTTCGAAAGATGCGCGTGCCTTCTGTATCATTGTTCACGATCGTATTCTCGAGTATCAAGCTTTAACTGGTCAAGTAAGAGACCTTATGTAATCAGTTTGATTTAAGTCTTCAGACAATGAAGTTCGTTGTAGTCGATATTCAAGGATTTAACATACCTGAATTTTGCGCCAAAGAATTGGCTATTTACGATGGGAATAGTATGAAAAGTTACTTTTTTAAACCAGTTAAACCATTCGACACCTTAAGTAAGGCTTGCAAGAAACAAGTCAAATATCTATTTGGAAATCATCATGGTATCCTTTATAATTATGGTGATACCGATTACAAGGAGCTACATAATATCATCTACAACAATCTGATAGACGCAGACATTATTTACGTTAAAGGACGTGTTAAAGAGGAATTTTTAGTTAAAACATTTTTAGAATTAAACTGTAGGGCACCATATATTATAAACTTAGAAGACAACATTGGTGTACCAAAATTGGAGAAGGGAGATGTTGATGGTTGTAAATATCATATTTTAGATATTAATGTTTGTAGTGTTAGAAATGCCAAAGTGTTGTATCGATATATTTATAGTCTTTTACCTTAATAAATATTTAAATTTTTCAACAAGCCAGCTTTTATTTATTTCCCACGTAGCTCAAACGTTTTTGTTTCTTTATCGGGGTTGTGTTCTGTAACAGAGAGGTCAACAGGGTCCGTTGAACAGGGTCTGTTGAACAGGGCTGTTCAGGTCAACAGGGTCCGTTGAACAGGGTCTGTTAAACAGGGTCTGTTGAACAGGGCTGTTCAGGTCAACAGGGTCCGTTCAGCAGAGTCCGTTGAACTGGGTCCGTTGAACAGGGTCTGTTAAACAGGGTCCGTTGAACAGGGTCTATTAAACAAAGTCCGTTCACAACGGATCTATTTAGAATTAGGCTCTGTTTCGAAACTATCAGTTGCTCTCGAACCTATGACGAAGGTAGTTGAAGAGAAGATCAAAGATCATTTAAGTAATATTCGTGCGCTGAAGAAACGTATAAAGCTTTACGAAGACCGAAAATCTTTGGTTAAGTTACTGTCAAGACTTAATATTCAAGATGAGTGTTCAAATCAGATTTGAAGTTGGAGATGACGTTACAGTAACATTTTCTACTGCAGACGAGCGAGTTATCGTTGAGATTGCTGAAGGAGAGCTATATTTTTCCAATTATGATTTTGAGGAGTTTATAACTACCTACAGCGGTGTTCATGGATACTGGCCTGAAACTACTATTATAATTGACAACTACAATTTGCGTTTCCATACATACCTCGGCAGCCGATGTTTAACATTTGAAGAAAATGAGCAATACTTGTTTTGTTGGGATGAAAGTCTTATAGATTTATTCTCTAAACACATTGAGAATTTATATAAGATAAATTGTGTTTGCTTTAAAGATTAATATACTTGAATCTTTTTGTAATAAATGAAACTATGATTTAAAAACAAAGCATGTTTATTAAAAACGCAACAAGAACAGCTAAAATCAATAAATATATTAAAGTATAACTAGTCTTTTATTTGGTATAAAACAACTTTACTCAGGTCGACATTTTGTAAACGACTCATGACGTCACCCTAAACACGCGATATGTATTTGCAATCTTTCGCCCTCCTGCCGTTAGGGCATTAGCTATATCAACTTTGGCCCTATTGGCCCGATCAACCCAGTTCTTTTTTTAAACGACTCATGACGTCACCCTAAACACGTGGCATACATCAGCTGTCGATTTTGACATTTGACAGGTGACCTCTGACATGTGACAGTTCTTAATTGACAGGTGACAGGTGTCGTTTTCGAGTCATGCGCAAGAACCCATTTCATTGACCCCAACTACGCATGCGCAATATCCTAGGCCCATTGGTTAGTTCAGGTTCAGTTTATTGAAAGCTGATGCTCGCGTTGCATGACAAATGGGTGAATGCACAAGATTGTTAATATTTTCCTACGCTTATAATATTTATTTTTTATGAGAAACACAGGTTACCTAACTTCAGGTAGTACTCAGATATCAATTAGTTTGTTTTACTAAGTATATGTGTATGGTTTACCCTAATTTTGTACATTATAAAACACCACCATAACCCCACTTAAGGACCTTTTGTTCCAGCAATCTAATCAGATGTGCCCCCGTGGTTTCACGTTGTCAAACATTGTTTAGCAGTTTTAATCTATATGCTCTCGTAGCGTATTTTGCAAGGCTTTGAGGTTCGGCCCCAGAGGTTTATGGTTCAATTCCCGCTGACTGCACAAACTTTTTTTCTGTTATTATTTATTCATTATGTTGTTCAATATTGATTATTTAGATAGATGTTCAGGTTAGGTACTTGGGTTTGGGTACTATTGAGAACGTGGTACGTCATCTCTCCTCCGCTATAAATATAATAACACGTGACCATGGGTCATAAAGTTGGGTTAGAATCTTGAAATAATGAGGGCTGATAATACCAGGGGGCGCCACTTAGGCTAAGACGGGTACCCTCGGGCGATCATCGGGTAACCATCGGGCGACCACCGCTCGGGGTCGCTGACCTGCCAGGCCAATAGGGCCCTATATTACCGGCATCGAGCAGTTATGACGTCACTCACTAGGTGGCGATAGTAGCTGGGTTCCACTTAGGTTAAGAGAGGATGGTGGCTTCCAGGAAAAGTGCCACGCCCTCAACAAAATTTTCCCACGGTCATCAAAAAGTTCCCACGCTCAACTCCGGCCATGCCTACTAATCCACCATATTAGAAATTCTGTTTTTGAATTGGCACCAGCCGATATCAGCAGATAAGAAACTTCTTATTTAAACCGGCTTTCAGGGTAGTGCAATGCAGAGGCGTACAAGTAAAAAGAAAATTAAAAAAATACAGAGCAAAACATTTTGCAAATATTATGAAGTAGGTAACTGGCATACCTACATTTGGAGCGTTATTTTTTATTATAAACATATTTTTAACATTTTTTATTTCTTATTATAAACATAATAAAAAATAAAGATTTTTAGAGACTTAAAGTAATTAGCATATTGTTAAAATATTAAGAAAATTACTTATCTCTTGCTTGCTTTGAGAATGCGCGTGCCTCGATCTCCTAAAACCGACCCCAACGTAGTCAAATATTTTAACGTTTTGAAATAAAAAAAATATATTTAGTTAATTTCTGCAAGGGGTTTAAAATCCAAACCTACCAGTCCCCCCGGCGAAGCGCTCCGGTTTGTATGTAGGAATCGTATTAGCATATACCGGCGGACCTACATAAATAAATGTGTGACATACGTCTTAAGCATTTTTCTTTTTAATTTCAGTGTACAAGAGAGAATGGCGAATTAGGCGAATTCAGGTGTATTTAGTTTTATTGAACAGGAATTAAATTCAGAAATACCAGTGACACTTAAGAACCTCTTAATTATTAACGGATATGACTCGAAAGCTGCTTTAATGAACATATCACCAAGCTCTATAAGCTCTATAGAAAAATTTGCACAAACTGAGCTTTCGCAAATTATTCCGGCTGAAGAATTTAAAAGTTTTTATGACGTGGCATATTTTAAAAATCCAAACAAATTTAGAATGGTTGAAGGTCACAAAGAATTAATTTTTTTAATTCAAAAAACTTTGAAAATAGCCTTGGAGAAAACCAAGGACAAAACCTTTATGGAAAGGGGAGTGATGACGGATGACACAGCATTGACAACAGCATGTCCGAGATGTTCCTGCAAAGGAAGCAAGACCCAACAAGAAAAAGTTATGCCAGAGCGAGTGCAAGAGAGTTTGGTTAATGAAAATAAAGACATTTTAAAAATTATTAAGAATTGGGCAAAATCAAAATTATCAGCGAACTTATGGCAAGAGGGAAATTATGAAAATAAATTTGACAATATTAGGTTGGAAACATGCATACCCCCGTCCATGTCGGTAGATAACTATTTGTTTTCTACCATTACATGCTTTTGTCAATCCAAAATTAAAATTATAAAGCGATCAAAAAAGGGCAATTGCAAACCACGGTGGATTTTTTCTAATTATTATACCCACTTTCAAAATAAACATATCATCAATAAAACAACAATACCAACTTTCGTTCACGGCCATGTTGTCACTGATACTGCACAACAAAAGATTAGTCAATACATAAATCCGGTAGATAACAGTGAATGCGAGAGTGAATGTGAACCTCGACCTGATCCAAATAGTTCTCAGCTTGGTTTAACTGGAGTGGCAATCATTCAATCAGTGACTCTTAAAAATTTTATCCCTACCTCGCTCAACGCCGAGCTCAATGCCAATCAATTTATAGATGATTTATCTCTTGACTTAACCCCATCTAGAAACCCGGTAAAGACAAATTTACTTTATAAAAAAACTGTTAATAATCAAGTAATTAGAAGCGATTTACCCGAGGATGTATCTAAGGGGTTAACAGACGTCGACAATGAAAAATCTGCCATTATTTTAACAGACAAACAAATTGCACCTTCGTCTCTAGGTTCCGAACCCAGTTCCGAAAATTCTTCTAAGTGGGCAATAGGATGGAGTGAAGTTATACGTGTCGAAAAAAAAAATCGTTTTTCAAATCGGAATAGCTGCAAAAACATGCTCCACTACTTAACTAAGTGCTATGCGAAAGATAATTTTTCTAACATTATATTTAGAGGTGCCCCAAAGGACTTGGATGTAAAAAAAACACCATGATTTTTATTTAGTATATTTCTTTAATAAAATAATCAAGTTAAAAATAAAACAAACTCTTTTGGCAAAAAAAGTATACAAACTAAAACAGAAATGATAATTTAAAATATGCATTAAATGGAATAATCGCGTTTCGTGTTGAAAACTGGCATCTTCTTGCGAGATGCCAGCCTCGCTCTGATAAAGCCATCCCTTGCTACTTTTCCGCAGACTACCGATGAGGCCTCGGTCACCAACTTAATGCAGCGTTCCACTGCCTGGGTGTGACATGGAAACAAGAGGATGTTGTCTTCTGGATCAAATCCATTCTCAACAATTTCTTTTAACATTTCTAGAGACAAATTTGTTGTTAAAGGCGGCTCAGTGACATCCAAGCTTTGCCAATGTATAAGGTCAACGTAGTCTGCAGCATTAAAATCAAAACTAGGTAACACGAATTTGCGAACTCTTCCTGTTTTCTGTTGGGACCTAGCTTTCAAAATACGACGATAGGCTAGTTCTCGAATTATCTTTCTTTCGTCAGCGAGCATACACAAGAGAATATTTTCAGGATGGCCAAAGTTTCAAATTGTCACTAAGATATCGACTGCGATTGATTGTTAGCCACAGATGTTTGCCTCCTTTGGTGCAAGAAGAGTTGGATTTGATTTCAAACCACATTGGTCCGTAGACTTTCATTATAAAAGTTGCTAAAATGATCAGATTTTCATTCGGCCTTTGCATTGCGACGTACAAACGTAAAATTCTATTGGCCGTTGTGAGCCATCGGGAATGGTTGAGTTGTCCTGGGACCATGTTAGCCAAATCAGGAGAACACATTCCTGTCGCAACAGCAGTCATTATAGCCACTAGATATTTTTGATCTGTGCTGAGATCGGCTTGATTTGTTATCTGAGGTAATGTTGTAGGTATTATTTCAAACTTGACAACGGGTAGCTTTTCACAGTTTTGTAATAGCTTTCCTATTGGACCTGAGAAGCAACGCGGCCCTGTTGTTTGGCCATCTAAATGCAAGAGCAAATGGCGTAAGGGAAGTTCATTCGCGTGAAGTTGGCAAATGTACCAGTGCAAGGGTTTCTTCACGTATTCTTCCAACAGGCAAACGACGCCTCCTTTTGATCCGGTGTTGATCACAGTACCATCGCAACCGAGAACTGATAAGAGAGACAGATCAGTCAACTTATCGTTTAGAGTTGTAACAATGCCATTTTTAATGTCTTTCGCTGATCCCGAATCGCATGTCACATGATCAAAATAATTATTTCCAGGTTCTGATACAAGTACATAGTGTTCTTCAACCTCAGTCTTTCGGTGGTATTTTGACCCTTTCTTTTCTTGCGACAACGTTTTGTCTCTTCTACCGTCGATGTAAATGCCAAGCAATAAATCCACTTTATCTTCTTGTGACAATTCTTTCCGTTTTTTAGTTCTTTCTCGCCTTATTTTTGAACGGTCGAAAACGAAGGTATTATCGCTTGGTGTGATTAATCCCAC
Source organism: Polydrusus tereticollis (assembly GCA_963920685.1). Classification (NCBI taxonomy): domain Eukaryota; kingdom Metazoa; phylum Arthropoda; class Insecta; order Coleoptera; family Curculionidae; genus Polydrusus; species Polydrusus tereticollis. The sequence continues at coordinate 84,575,087 of OY987330.1, read as the reverse complement.
ATCTTGCAGTATAGCAGCGGCTAGAATCGCAGCAGACCTATCCGACACGCCAGTGCGGTCACAGGCTAGAGCTAGTGATGGTAAAAATAGTCGCTTTGATTTCGCTGTTGCTTGTACTAAATTTGGTCCAATTTGTGCTACAGGTTTTTCTGCTAATTCTTCTGGGATATCGGGTTCCGTTTCAATGGCTGACTCCTCTTCAATCAGTTGAGGGGAAGAGATAGGTTCCATTATTTCGGCTTGCGTGAACTGACTAGAACAAGAAGGCTGTTGAAAATCTAAATTAAGCTGAGCGAGCTCTTTTTCTTTATTCTTTCTTATTTCTCTTCTCTCATTCTTCTTGGTGGTGACTAAATCAACGGGTCCTATTGTCATTTTTCTCATTGTTCTTTGGTCCACCAAAAATACTATCTCTTGTTTTGATACTCGGTGAATTTTATCACACTTGCAGTTCTCATATTCCTTACATTTGCCACTGCAAATATCAAACAGTTTCATGGAATCTTTATTAAATGCTTTCACCCGTTCCATATAGTTTACATTGTTTTTGCGTTCTTTGTAAGGCTTCAGTAAATTTCTGTATTTATCATGGTAAGCGCGAATGATTTGTTAAATACGTTTATGAATGACCGTCGGGATAGATGCTTTAAGCCATATTTTTTTAATTTCGAGGGCAACAATTTCTGAAATTTCCCATACTGTGGGATCTTTCATTTTCGGATCCGGTTTCAATTCATGTTTGACAAAAAGAAAATATCGCATCATATCTCCGTAGGTTGGTAAGCAAATGGGACTTAATTCCCCCGGAACCCCAAAGACAGGACAGGTGTAACTTTTTCCGGTTTTCACTTGAGCCATGTCGTTAATTCTGAAACAAAAATCTACTTTAGTACCTACCTTTATAAAATTACAAAAAAGTTTATGTAATAAAAAAAAAATCGAGGAACGCGTTTTAAAGCGGAATGGGAAACTTTTGCGGGATTTTACTAGTTATTTTCTCAAAATTAATGAAAAAGTAACGAAGTTGCATAAAAAAATTAGTGTTCAATTTTCGCGAAAATTTTCTAATTTAAAAAGGCCTGGGGCACCTCGAAACGTTGTGCCAGAAAAAAAAAATTTGTATGGTGGTTTTATAAAGCACCCCACATGTTTTTCCAGGTATTCCATTCCATTCGCACAACTTTGATGTTTTCACTCCACCCTAGTGGGCAACTTTGAAATATAGTCGCTTAGAGAAGCTGAGAAGACAAAGGGACAAGTTATGTCTTAATCAGCCGCTTATTACTAATTTTCTTCCAGTTGTAGAGAAAATTAATTCTGTTATAAAAGACTCCCCTGAACTTGTTAAACCACTGAATTCTTGCGTTTTAAGCTTTAATAAAATAGAGGAATACAATAATTCAAATATTATTTTTTCTTCTAATAAATTTCTTGATATTTTAGTAAAAACAGCCAATTCAAATATTAACTCCCCACACAGTAATTTTTTTAACGAAAGTTCTAAAAAATTTGCTCTCTATTTATTTTATTCAGGCTAACGTTTCGTCACTGTGCCGATGTCTCCGGCTTCCAGGGTGGGAAATATATGAAAAATGCTGTGATGATGGTTCCAAGATCAAAATGTTCCGGAGTTAAAATCGCCCCCCGATCGGATCTCCGGGTGGGGGCGGGTCCTGGCGCCTTATCAAGCGAGATTATCCAATCATCCACCATGTCCAGTAGCCATGCGGGTCCTTCGAACAATATTCTAAATGGAAATGGTGTGAAAACTGGAGTTGTTAAAAGACCCGAGATTAGCAACTTCCAAATTGACTTCTGTAATATAAGAGGACTGAACTCGAACATCAATGCAGTTCATCAACATCTACAATCTACCAAACCTCATGTACTTGCACTAACCGAAACCAAAGTCAGATCATCGATTAGTACGGTCAGCTATTTATATCCTGGGTATGACTTTCATCACCGATTTAGGCGGAATTTTGGCCTTTGTCTCTTTGTCCGGAGTGATATTTCTTGTCAATGAGAGGAGACACTCGAGCCTAACGACTTTGATGTAATGTGGTTTAAAATATCAACGCAGAGAATTACTAAATTCATCTGCTGCCTTTACCGGCCGCCAAGTGATACCCATTATAGAGACTTGTTCTCCTCTCTTGCTAATACTATCGACTTTTTGCAAACTCACCATCCCAATTCCGAAGTTGTCATCCTTGGCGACTTCAACGTTCATAATGTCAACTGGCTCAAATACTCAAACATGACTGACGAACAAGGTCGTGAAGCCGAATCCTTTGCCATCAGCTCTGGCCTCACCCAGCTGGTGGGTGAACCAACTCGGATTCCAGACCGACATGGTGATTTTGCTAGTTTGTTGGATCTTTTCTTAACTTCAAACCCCGACTTGTACACTGTCACCGTGAAGCCGCCGTTAGGAACGTCTGACCACAACCTTATTTCGGCACTGAACAAACTACCAATTAGTGCTGAAGAGCCTCCTAAACCACGCAAGGTATGGCATTATACATCAGCTAAGTGGGAGGACCTAAGGGACCATTTTCGAACCTTTCCTTGGCGGGACGTTTGTTTTACCTCTGATGATCCATCCATCTGTGCAACAGAAATATCGGAGGTTATCCTTACTGGCATGGAAGCCTTCATCCCTTTCTCAAAAAAGTGCCCTTCTAACGGCAAGCCTTGGTTTACCAAAAATTGCGAACGAGCTGTTAAATCAAAAAATTATTTCTACCGACAATGGCGTAAAAATCCTACCGCCGAAAATCGTACCATCTTTGTTAACGCTCGAAACCAATGCAAGCAAACGATAAAGCAAAGCAAAGAAGCACACAACCAGAGGATCAGAGACAAACTTCTTGAATGTCCTAGCGGCTCAAGATCATTTTGGTCGGTAGCTAAGGCCGTCAGTCAGAACTTTACCAAGTCAATCATTCCACCTCTAACACGTTCTGATGGCACCATTGCGACCAAAGCACAGGAAAAAGCAAACTTACTGGCGGAACTATTCTCTTCACATTCAACGGTAAATTTTTAGGGAAGTACTCCACCGAACATTACCCCTGTAGAATCGAGAATGCCCGAGATTGTTTTTCGCCACCGCCATGTTAAACGAATCTTGAGGAGTCTCGACACTAAAAAGGCTTCTGGCCCTGACGATATTCCAGTCATTGTAATTAAGACATGCGCTGACGAACTGACACCGGTATTTTGTAGGCTTTTTAACTTATCCTACAAAAAAGGAATATTTCCTTCTTGCTGGAAAACTGCGAGAGTCCAGCCCATACCCAAAAAAGGCAAGAAGACTTTGCCAAACAACTATCGTCCAGTCGCATTGCTCTCGGTTATATCAAAAGTTATGGAGAAGGCTATCAACGAAAAATTACTAAAATACCTGGAAGGCTTCAACATTATTAGTGACCGCCAGTATGGATTCCGTAAGTCTAGATCAACAGGAGACCTTCTCGCTTATGTTACTCATGTTTGGAACAACGCAATAGAACACCATGGGGAGTCCCGGGCGGTAGCACTGGACATTTCCAAGGCTTTTGACCGAGTATGGCATGAGGGGCTCCTAACTAAAGTGAGAGCATACGGAATGCCGGTTCAATTTTGTTCATGGCTGTCGAGCTTTCTTAAAGACCGTTCTCTGCGAGTGGTGATGGACGGATTTCTTTCAGACACATTTAACATCAACGCCGGAGTCCCTCAGGGTTCTATTTTGTCGCCCACCTTTTTCTTACTATACATTAACGATCTTTTGGAAAAAACTAAAAATCATATATATAGCTTCGCTGATGACAGCACACTTGTTTTATCTTTTACTTTGGATGCTCGGACATCGGCTGCTAATGCACATCTCTATAGGCAGCAAGAGGTCTCACATCTTAACAAAGACCTGGAAGAAATTCTGTCTTGGGGTGACAGTAACCAAGTAGAATTTAACGCTAAAAAGACCCAGGCGGCAGTTTTTTCTAAAAAAGTTAATGTTGAAGAACCGGATATAGTTATGGCGGGACACTCAATTCCTTTGGCTTCAGCAATTCATTTATTGGGCGTAAATTTGGATAGTCATATGTCTTGGCATAGTCACGTTGCGGCCATTGCTAGGGCAGCCTCGCAGAAGCTTGGAATACTTTTCCGAACAAAGAACCTCTATACACCCCAGCAACTTTTGATGCTCTATAAAGCCCAAATTCGACCATCACTGGAGTACTGCTCGCATATTTGGGGCTCTGCTCCTAAACATACCCTAAGATTGCTAGATTCCATTCAAAGAAGAGCCATTCGCTTGATCGGTGACCATAGTCTGACAAACAATCTGGAAAGCCTTGAACATCGAAGGCAGGTTGGCGACTTGAGTCTATTTTACAAATATTTTCATGGTAAGTGTTCAACTGAGGTTGCCCGCTTGATACCACCCAGAGCGGTGCATGGTAGAAATACACGACGAGCCACTGCAGCCCACCAGTACGTAGTTCAGCTTAGTGTCCCTCGAACGACACTGTTTCAAAATTCTTTCATCTGGAGAACGTCATCACTCTGGAACGACTTCCCTGAGATCGCGTTCCCCAACGAGTATAATCTCCAAAGATTCAAGACCAACGTGAATCGTTTCCTGCGCACACGCACCGCTCCTAGAGCGCCATAAAGGATTTATCCTGCAGTGCTGTGCCTTATCATAAAAAAAAAAAAAGGCGGTAAACTGCTTTACGAAACTTTACAGGCAAATCTTAAAAATATTTTGCCATCATTACCTACTCTCTATAGATACCGATGTAAGAATAAAATAACCGTAGAAAAAGGAGAGTTTAATTTTCAAGGTTTAAAAAACTTCCTTCAAGAAAGAAATCTTCCAAATATAATTTGGGTCTCGGAGGATGCCACTAGGATTACTGCAAAAATTGAGTACGATGCTGCAAGTAACAAAGTCATGGGGTTTGTATTACCCCTTAAAGAAGGCATTCCTGATACAAACACTTATATTGCATCTAACGCTAAAGCCGTTCAGGACTATTTCGAAAAAAATAAGCGATCCGATTATGCATATGCAATAATGGCACAACCATTACACCCAACTACTCCGGCATTCTGTTTAATGGTATTTGGTACCGATAATAGGTTTACCTCAAACGACGTAACTTTGAGATGGAAAAGAATGATTACAGAGGCTTCCAAATTTGGAATTGGAATTTTGGGTTTTTCATCAGATGGGGATACTCGCCTGCTTAAAAGCATGAAAACCGAAGCGGCTTTCTCATCTTTAGCTCCCAAAGAGTTGTACAAATGGTGTCACATTGATATTGACAAAGATAATGTTTGCTGTATGCAAGACGCTGTGCATATTATAACCAAATTAAAGACACGATTTCTTAAGCCCAATATAGTTTTGCCAATGGGTGATTGTGTAGCGCAAGTTAATCACTTAATAACTGTTATTGAAACAGTATCTAAAGACAAACACCTACTAACAAACTCGGATTTAAATTCGGAAGATAAGATGAATTACAGAAGTGGAAGGAAAATTTGCGATGATAAAATCTTAAACCTATTACATTCCCGATAGCACTGGAACGATTTTATATTTGAAACTTATGAACTATGTCATTGAATCTTTTATTGAAAAAAATACTGATTTAGAAACAAGACTTTATAAAATTTGGTATGTAATATTTTTTTGTAGATATTGGGGAAGTTGGATAAAAGAGCATACTGAATATACATTAAAAGGCAACTTTTTGACTTTAAACACCTACACATGTATCGAACTAAACGGGCATATGCTTTTAAAACTTATTGTCCTATTTCAGACCGAGAATGAATTAACTTCAGATATGTTCATTCCTTGGATATTCAATAGTCAGCAGTGTGAAGGTCTGTTTAGATCGGCAAGGTCGATTACCTCTACGTTTTCAACAATGGTAAATTTCACCATTAAGGAATTTTTAAACCGTATTGACCGAATTTCTTTTATAAATTTCGTTGTCAACGATTTAAAAAATTCTTATATTTTCCCCAGAGAACAAAAGGAAGAGACGCATCCTACCTCTCACAAAATAAGTGCTCAAGAACTTCAGAATATTAATATAAATGACGTGGTCAATATGTCATTGCAAGATGCTTTTTCAGATATAAACAATGTAGGGATGAGGGTAAACAACGATGTGGCAAACTATTTAGATATAAAACTAGACAGTATGACGAAAAGTTCTTGTGATGAAATTATTGACGATATTGACAAAGATGGTAATAATTGTACCACAGATATTCATGAAATAAGTGGAACAGAAAGTGCAGACTTAACAGGAAACTTTATCAAAAACGATATCTTGTTGCATGACGTTCACAATAAGCTAAACACCGGCGATGAATTAGATCTTAAAGACTATACAGCACTTAATGTAGATGTTTCAGAAAACAGTCCTTTCTTAAAAATTGTTTTACCAAATAAAAAAACAGCTGTCATTAAAAAATCTTCTTTCTGTTGGTTGTTGGACGAGGGTCACGGTCGAATATCAAATGGTAGATTAAAAAGGTTCGTGTCCTCTAAGAGGAAAATCGTAACTAATAATAGATTATCGAAAGCAAAAAAGAATAAAAAAGACGTCTATATCAGTGGCTCCGAAGATACCGAGGAAGAGTCAGAAAATGATCAAGTTATTCTTGACGATTCCTCAGACACAGAAAGTTTTTCCTCCTTGCAAGACCCCACAGAGGGCAGCAATGACACTGAAGTACTGGGTAAAATTCTTATTGAAAATTATTATGCCGTGCTGTATGACGAAATATGGTATATTGGGCGTTACAAATAAAATTCTAGATAACAGTTTCCAAGACAGCGAGCAAGACAGTTACACTATTAAATTTTTAAAAAGAGATTTGGACAGTTATGTTTGGCCCAAAAATAAAGATATTGCAAATGTTGACCGACGATATATTTTTTATGGCCCAATTGAGCTTATAGGGTCAGGGCCGTTTCACATAAAAAGGAACGATTATTTGAATATTAACAAAAAATATAAATATTAAAAAAAATGTAAAATTGTCATGATTTGCGAGGTGGTAATTAACACGTGTTGCGACATTCTTCATAAATATTTGTTATGCCTAGTTATATAAGTTTCTTGCGATATTTTTTGGTTTGGGACAATAAAAACCAGTTGGATTTTGACAGAAACTTTTATTGTATTTTAATAATTAAAATGTCTCTTAAAACTCGGGCCTGATTATATACTCGATTAAAATATAGAACTATAGAACATAAAAACTTAACAGCGGTGGCAGTCAAAGTATTTTATTCTTTCGGGTCATAAATTTAAAAAATACTTACTATTGTTACATTTTAAAAAATAAATGCATTTGACCTACAGTAGGAATTAGTAAACATATATACTTACATACATACTTTTCTCACACGTTATACTACCTGCTCTATATACATATATCAGTGGCGACTTTTCCACAATACTTTACCCTCCAGAATTACGATGTGTTCAAAAACCCAGCTGGCTTCTAATTTTTTCAAAGTTATCCCCTTAGTTTACCTTATTTTAAATAAATCATTGTCAATACTCTCTTTCCTTTATCAAGATTTTTGAAATCTTAGTTGTAATATACTTAAGACTCGACTTAAGATTAGTTTTAATTTGAGTGCCAATAAAATGCAAATATTGTATAGTCCTTTGAGCATCAGCCTTTATTACCCTTCTTTAAATAGAATCCAAAATTATTTTGCTATTTTAAATACTCATTCTCTAAATGACCTTAAAGGTAGTGGGCGATTTAAAGCGATTAACATAATTGATTTTCGATAATGAAAAATAACAGATTATTGTGAATAAACCATCAATCAATTAAGATCAGTTGTTATTTGATTATGCCTTAGAGCAGCCCAGTGTTTTAAAATTAAATATATTTGATAGTTCAATAATTACTTACAACTTACAAGTATGTATCAGAAAATATTTAGTTAATTTGTTAATTGTTAATAAATATCTTTGGTAATTAAAGGTAAATAATATACTGTTATGAATGAGTTCTATTACTTTTTGCCTCTGTTATTGGTTATAAGGAAAGTGGCCCAATTTATATTTTGTTATCTATTTAACTCTTTTAACAGGACCGTAATTAAAGCTAAAAATACTTTATCAAATCTTTTATTTCCGCTGCATTTTGTTCCTGTAAAACTTTCCCTCACCTTTCCTTTCTCGAACAGAGAAAATAATAAAATTGTGGGTACCTACCCAAGTATGGGTTCTTTTTTTAACTTTTTATGTCTTGTAACATTTTCACTCCAATTTCTTTAATTTTCTGTCTACTTTCAATCTGCGAGTTTGTTTTTGGTTAATAAAGACTTTGCGGTATTTATGGGAATTTATAGGAATTTGCCGGAATTTGTGGGAACTTATAGGAATTTGGAGGCATTTAAGGGGAATTCATGGGGAATTACGGGAACTTGTTACAGAAAGGGAAATTTAGTGTACAAATATTGGCAGGTGATTTCCCCCTCGTAAATAACCATTTAAATAAAAACATAAATACGTAAAAGTTTTTTCTCCTACAAACTTTTTTATTTTAGGTTTTATGGATATTTCACCTTTATAACGTGTATTATGGTTATGGACTATAAATTGTATAAGGCTTTTATTTTTAAATATATACAGGGTGTCCAAGATAAGAATGGGATAGCATTGGAATCTTGGAAACGGTAGGAATTAGAATGTTGGTTAAATTAGGAAAAAGTTGCACAATTTAAATGCCTTTTACATGGTGTTTGCAAAATTAAACTATCTTTAACCGATTTCGATATTTAAAAAAAAAATGATTTTTTGCTGTATTATTTTTTATTTATTTGTTGCCTTACTTTAACAGATATAAAAAAATGAAAACTACTTTTTTATTGTCACTTTTTAAGCTGAACAAGATAGCGTTTACAGTTTTCAGTACGACGTTTCGTTTTCGAAAAAACATCCTCAACTTTCTTTTTTTAAATACGGTCCTGTGTTTTTTTTTAATCGAAGGCTATTTTGAACTCTAAAATAACTGATCTATTACTTGAACAAATTTTCAGCTTTTTCTCTATCATAGATTTTTAGTATGTAACGAATAAAATCCTCATATCATAAGACCGTACAATAAACATAGTGGCTTTGAAACAAACGTTCGTCTTTCTTGACAACTTACTTCTGTCATAAATACAAAATTTAATTAGGTACGAGGTCTTTCACTTAGTTTAAAAATGGTTGTACATTTCTCTTTTGAGGAAAAGTTTGATATGTTAGAGTGTTACATTTTATGCCATAGAAATACTCGAGAAGCTGAGCAAATGTATTTAAATAATTACCCAGAGAAATTACAACCAAATAAAAAGATGTTTGGAAGAATTGTTGCCAATTTATTGCAATATGGGTCATTTAATAAAGCAGTTGTTACTAGAAACAAACCATGTAATGAGGAAATTCAAAATAATGTGGCATTAGCTGTAATGGAAGACCCTACAACATCAGTTAGAAACATTGAGAAAGTAAGTGGAACGCCAAAATTTACGGCACATTTTATTTTGCGTAAGAACAAATATCACCCGTACAAATTTCGAATCTGCCAAGGACTTAAACCGGGAGACGACATAAGGCGAAGGGTATTTTGCGAATGGTACACTAGGCAATGTCAAAACGACGAAAATTTCGTCAATAAAATTTTATTTTCTGATGAAAGTATGATAACCAACAACGGAATCTGTAACAGAAGAAATACGCATTATTGGTCCACAGAAAATCCACGGTTGTACAAAATGGCTAGACACCAACATCGTTTTGGTTTCAACATGTGGGTAGGAATTTTGGGAACAAAGATAATTGGGCCAATTTTTTTATCACGGAACACTAAATTCGGAGCGGTATCGAAATTTACTGCAGCATAATTTGGAAGAATGGTTCGGTAACAACTTACCACTAGCAGAAATCAATAACTTTTGGTTTCAACAAGATGGGGCCCCCGCTCATAATTCGAGAATTGTCCAAGAATATTTAACAGATAGATTTCCTGACAGATGGATAGGTACGCGTTCAGCTGTTTCTTGGCCTGCACGATCACCTGATCTAACTCCTTTGGACTTTTATCTCTGGGGGTACATCAAAAACTATGTGCACCAACGTAATTTTCAAACGGAGGAAGAATTGCGTCAACTGGTTTTAGAAGCATTTCAAACGATTACCCCAGATGTACTTAACAGTGTTTTGAATTCCACAGTTAGACGATGTTACCTATGCTTAGAAAATAATGGCCATTTGTTTGAACACTGTTTGTAATTAAGTTCTAATTTGGTAATATGTTAATAAATGTGTTTCGAGCATTCAGTGCCGAATTATGGAGATTTTTCTTGAATATTTTTAAACGATAGCTAAAACGCTGAAAATATGTTTAAACCAATGCAAGTGGTACATCAGTTATTTTAGAGTTCAAAATAGCCTTCGATTAAAAAAAAAACCGTATTTAAAAAAAGAAAGTTGAGGATGTTTTTTCGAAAACGAAACGTCGTACTGAAAATCTGTACACGCTATCTTGTTCAGCTTAAAAGTGACAATGAAAAAGTATTTTTCATTTTTTCATATCTGTTAAAATAATGCAACAAATAAATAAAAAATAATACAGCAAAAAATAATTTTTTTTTAAATATCGAAATCGGTTAAAGATAGTTTAATTTTGCAAACACCATGTAAAAGGTATTTAAATTGTGTAACTTTTTCCTAATTTAACCAACATTGTAATTCCTACCGTTTCCAAGTTTCCAATGCTATCCCATTCTTATCTTGGACACACTGTATATTAAAATATTATAAATGTAAATTTGTCTAACGTTCATCTTTTTTGTTTCTGAATATAATTCTTTTGATGGATAAAGATAGTCCTTATTAAATATAATTTTCAAAAATCTTTTTTGTATATGTATACATACTTATAATTTTTTAACCAAAGTTCTGATTATTCCTCCCCAACCTAAAATTCCGTACCTAATTTAAATGAGTTTTGACTAATGCATAATATAATATTCCTAGGTGTTTTATATCCAGATATGTGTTAATGTTTTTAAAAATTGGTAATAAACTTCTTAATTTTTTAATCAAATATTCTACTTGAAAATTCCAATTTAATTTAGTGTCAAAAATTATTCCTAAATATTTTACATGACTAAGTTTTAAAATTTGAATGTCAACGCTATTCATATTTTGTGGTACATTATTTAGGTTTAGAGTAAAAGGACGATAATTTGTTTTATTAAAATTAATTGTTAATAAATTATTATCAAACCAATGTTTTATAATTTTAAAATCTTTTTTAATTTTCTTATTTAAATTGTCCCAATATCGCTATAAAAAATAGCAGTATCATCTGCAAAAGTATGAATTTTCCCATCACAATTTGTACTATTTATCTACGGCTTCTGACTATCTCCTAATCGGTTTTAAAAAACCCTAAAACTTTTGTCTTGAATAATCGACCGTTTCCATATTGTTAACAAAAATACCTAATAAACGCGCCATGGATTAAAACTACAATCATAGACTTTAAAATGCTGAAATTCAGTCATATTCTTAAATATGAAACTTAAATTATTTTTAGACATACGCCACCAAAAGAATATTTAGTTGATGACCTCCTGGCTGAGCAATACGGACATAAAGTTTTACGGCTTTCTCTATACCACTGTATGTTCAAACCGATCAAACATATTTGGGGGATTACCAAAAAGTTTTATAATAGATATATTGGTCAAGATGGCAATAAGCAAACTGACTGTATGAATATGTGGAAAGAATCATTGCATACTGCTACTCCTGATGTTTGGAAAAATTCAATTCGGCACAGAGAAAGCGAGATATTAAAATGGTATGAAAGAGAACACGTATTAGATAGACTGAACATTGAACTCATTAATATTGAAGTAAATGAAACGAGAATTATTCGAGTGACTTTGAGGATGTTTCTATTATTATTTTTATTATACTTAATATCAAACCCAACAACTAAAACAAATAGAGTATTTTTAAATACGGACTACCTACGAGCAATATTGTAGGTATATTTTTGCCCACTCTACTTTTACAAAAGACGGAGTAATAAATGTATTTCACAATATACGTACATAAATGTAGGTTTACAACAGATTAATAACCAAAACATATATAAAAAAAGTAACAATAAAATTAAATGATTATTTCAATACAATTTTTGTCTTCAATATTTTTTGCTAGCCGGTATACTTTAAGAAACAATCGACCGTTTCCATACATATAAGCGATCCGGTATACATATTATACATTAGCGTGCAAGATTGAGAGACACTATCCATTTTTTTTTCTTTCAAATGCCTAATTTGATGAATTTGTACATAGAATATAACTCTTGCTCCTTGAGCACTCTTCTAAATATTTAGGCGCTGAATGCTCATAAAATGGTTACGAAGAGTTCCACAAGGTTAGTGATCAGCATTCATTACCTGGGTTTGAGTGCAGTTGTTACTCCCAGTTTGAAGGAGCTATAGCGATGGTTAGTTTTCGTTTTCATTTTGTCAGAATTATTAGATATAATGCAATCACAAGGCTAACATGGTTTCTTTGGCAGTTGCATGCGGAAAAGTAAAACTTTCCACATGTGTAGAGAGATAATTTTTTGATGTTTGGCCTGCCTATAAAATGATAATTTTATGTTTTACAGAGGCCAATCAGAATCAGTGCTCAAAATTGAGAATGAAGTAATCGAATCTGAGCAGATGTATGATGTGAACGTCAACGATTGGAATATTAAAAATGAAGAACTTGATTTAAAGGGGGAAAATTTAGAGTGCAATGGAAGCAGGTTGGTATACAATAACATGTTTGATTAATATGCGAGGTAGAATTTAATAGTACCTATAATCTATAATCCTTTTCCTTTTAGACAATAGAAAGTTCTTGAGTTTTTCACCCTACGCTTTGACGGTAACGCTACCATACGGTAAAATTATTTAGCGATTCATTACATTTTGAGTTCTTGGACGCCGTGTTATATTTCCTTTATAACCTTCCTTTCTTTAAAAATTTAAATTCGTGATCGTGTTTTCTTTGCGGTTGATATAATTTTGATGGGGTTTTCTCGTTCTTTTCTAATAACAATTAATAAAAATGGAAGATGTGGTGACGTTTAAAATTTTATACTGCGGTGCAGGAACCACAGAACAATAAAGGTTAGTTTCTTGCAGGAACGATCGGAAATCACGTCGAAATTTATGGACGTTTTAATTTAAATATTCTTTTTCCTTTCACTTCATTCAACAGACTTGCCAGCACAGATGCAGTGTACCCGGAACTTGGTTGTGACAGACTGAATGAGTTGGTAAAACTAGAACAATGTAAATTAATATACAAAGTGGTATACTAGTATTTATTCAAATAATGTACATAATTATGAAACAAGAGGACGACACAACATCTATCAAACTGTTACAAGAACAAATACAGGCCTTAATATTTCTATTGTATAAATGTGCGTCAAAAATGTACAATAACCTTCCACAAAAAATCAAAGATATAAAATCCTATAATTTATTTGTAGAAAAACTAAAAGGACTATACTTAATAAACCTATAATTAGCAGATTATAAAAATTGTTTAAAGTTGTACAGTAGGTTCTTATGTTTAAGTATATAACTACTGAAAAAGTCCATATTGTGTTAGTTTTATAAGTGCAAAATGTTATTCTTGAGTCCAGTGTTTCAAGCACTAGTTGTAGTTATTTAAATAAAATTGTTAAAAAAAAATAATATCACTCCTGAAGACACATATTTGACTTTTAGATGTGACAAGGAAGATATTCCCAGACTGGCAAATATTTTGAAAATTCCTGCAGATCTCCAGTAGATTACACTTATACACACTACTCTTGTATGTTGAAGTTAATTTGAACTATTGGCCTAATAATTTAAACATTAAATTCGCACTTTTCTGTTTAGGGGTTGCGTATTTTAGACATATTTTTATTATAGGAACAGATGAGGCCCAATGCATTTTACTCTGCAGATTTGCCTACCCCAATCGGTGGAGTGACATAGAGCCAATTTTTGGATTATTGAATAAAACTTTATCTTTCAAAATAAAGGTACCTAAACTTTATTTTTTTTTTTTCGATTTAGCAAATAGATGTCTAAAAGTAAACAAATCCTCTGGTGGCGCTCCGTTCAACTAGTTTTGACGTAAAATAGCGTTACGGTATTGCTCTCCGTATCTACGTAAGATAACGGAACCCGCAAAACGGTATTGGCGTTGACATTGATAGTTTGCTTTACTGCGCATGCGTAGCTGTCAAATAACGTTACTGTATTTTCCAAATGACGAACCCAAGAGCTTTCTAATATGTCTTTCACTTATATTTTTCATTGCATCGCTGTTGGGTCGATCTTCCTTAGAACGAGTCTGTTTAGGATTATTTTCTTATTGTTGAAGAATAAGTCAGTGTCGCATAGCTATGCCCATGAGTTTATGTCATATTGTTTGTGCAATTTCATGGCGGTCTAGGTAGGAGAAGTTTGTATGTGCTGTTGGCTGTTGGGGTATTAGTGAATGTGGGTTTGTCTAATTAAATATTTTTAGAGACGTATGTCCGTTTGTAATAGATTTTTGCAAGCATCCATTCAAATGGGGGACCTATCGCTTGCCAGGCAAGCTTTCTACTTACCGGGCAAAAATAGTACCTATGTGTATAATCTTTTTGGGATTAATAAAGCGTTGAATAAAAAAAATCTATATAATAAGAATGCTTATTTGTAAAATTTGTATTAACTGTAAACGTTGTTTAAAGTGTAAAGTTTTACGTTAAGAAATACGATAAAAAGTGTGTTTATTGCACATATTAAAATATTCTTTTTTTCTCTCGAAAACAAATGAACATTCGGCATGGGTTCGCATAACTTAAATTAAAGCTAATTAAATATTGTATTAAACTTTTATAATTTAGTTAATGTACCGGGTGTCCCACTAAGAATGCCGTATCTCAGAAAGTGTTAGTCGTATGGCTTGCGGAAAAAAAATATATTAGGTAAAGTGGTCATGAGAAATTGCTAGAAATTATTTTCAAGTTTCTCAGACTGGCGCTAGAGGGCGCAACAGTAACGGTAAATATGAATCACAAAGTTTCCTCAAAAGTCGCCTAGTTAAGGTATCCCGAAAATAACATTTTTGGATATTTCGAAGATTTATTAATAAAATTCACCTATAGAACGTGTTCGTCACTTTTCAAATAAAGTGGTGGGGGAAGGTTGAACATTATTATTTGTAATAAATGCTGATAACTCCGGTATGGCTTAATATAATTTAGTAAACTTAGTTTTGTTAAAAAGGGCTTTTCTTAATCTATATATCGTGTTATGAACTACGGCAATATGTGTTTTACACTAGGCGCTAGGGGGCGCTGTCTTACAACTTCACAAACATGCGCGTTTTTTCCATAATTGTAAATATAATAGTTAATAGTATATTCATGTTTACCTGATTACAAGGATGATTAGAAGTCTAAGAAGTCAGCGAAAACCGCAAGTTAATATCTATTTTCAATCCGGAGATATCAACAACAATAATCATAATTACGGAACATTATGATTTTATTTTTAAGTTGCCATTGTAGAGGTTTTTTTAAGAGTCAAATAGGCCTTGGAAAAACAAAATATGAATTGAAACTGTGCACGCGTGTCACCTTTCATTATTGCGTCAAAATTTTTGTCGTGCCAGCAGTGTTGTGTCGTATTTGATTTTCAAAATGTCTCTGTTACTTGAAGAAGCGGTTGACATCATTGCTGTGTATTTTGAATGTTTGGGAAATGCAACAATTGCTGAACGGGTTTACGCAGTATGATACCCTCAAAGGCGCTGATACGACAGTAGAGTGTTTAATTGTTTAGCTAGCCGTTTTCGTACTACTGGAAGTATTCGTCGCCCTGTATATCGCAGACGCCGCCGAAGTCGAACTGAGGAAAACATTGTAAATGTTTTGGCATATGTGGAATTTAATTCACAAATTAGTATTAGATTAATTGTTAGAGCCTTGGGCGTTACTCGCTCTACTGTGCGTAGGATGTTATTAGAAGAAAGGTAAGTAATTATATCTCTATGTTATAACTCTTAAATAGTTTAGAATAATGCCAATATTTCTCTTAATAGTTTTCAAGTCAATGTAATAAGTATTTTGTTTTACTTTAGACTACATCCCTACCATATTGTGCTCAACCAGGCTTTGACCCCGCAAGATTATGATAGAAGATTGGATCATTGCTATTGGTTGCTCAATATGATATTGGAAAATAGAAATTTCCTCTCCAGAATTTTGTGGACTGATGAAGCTACTTTCCATAGTAATGGAGGAGTAAACCGCCAAAATATGCATTATTGATCGCGGGATAATCCCCATTGGACGCGGTAGGTGCAGCATCAAGGAAGATGGAGTGTCAATGTCTGGTGCGGCATTTTGGGTGGCAGAATAATTGGACCGTTTGTATTTAATGAGTCGCTTACTGGGCAAAGATATTTACATTTTTTAAATTACGAACTCGTTTTTTCAATTTTTCAACAATTTCTTGACGACACATTTCCTGCAAGGTGGATAGGAAGAGGGAGTATATTTCCGTGGCCTGCCAGGTAATATTATAGGATATATTGTGATACTGTTAATGAAAGTGGTAATTTCTATTTTAGATCACCTGACTTAACATGCCTAGATTTTTATCTATGGGGGAGATTGAAGGATCTTGTTTTCGGTACCAGACCCACCACAAGGGAAAACATGATAGAAAGGATAATGGACAGCAGCCGCCGTATCCCTATGGCCGAGGTGGAAACTGCAGTATTATCAACCAGGGAGAGAGTTGAGTCGTGTATACAGAACGATGGGCGACAATTTGAACATTTAGGGCGCCACTGAGAATTATTATCGTAACAATATATTTGTTTGAAACATACGTACCTTCATATTTTATTTTTCCAAGACCTATTTGACTCTTAAAAAAACCTTTACAATGGCAACTTGAAAATAAAATCATATTTTTCCGTAATTATGATTATTGTTGTTGATATCTCCGGATTGAAAATAGATATTAACTTGCGGTTTTCGCTGACTTCTTAGACTTTTAATCATCCTTGTAATCAGGTAAAATTGAATATACTATTATATTTACAATTATGGAAAAAACGCGCAATGTTTGTGAAGTTGTAAGACAGCGCCCCCTAGCGCCTAGTGTAAAACACATATTGCTGTAGTTCATAACATGATATATAGATTAAGAAAAGCCCTTTTTAACAAAACTAAGTATACCTACTAAATTATGTTAAGCCATACCGGAGTTATCAGCATTTATTACAAATAATGTTTAACCTTCCCCCACCACTTTATTTGAAAAGTGACGAACACGTTCTATAGGTGAATTTTATTAATATATCTTCGAAATATACAAAAATGTTATTTTCGGGATACCTTAACTAGGCGACTTTTGAGGAAACTTGGTGATTGATATTTACCGTTACTGTTGCGCCCTCTAGCGCCAGTCTGAGAAACTTGAAAATAATTTCCAGCAATTTCTCATGACCACTTTACCTAATATATTTTTTTTTCCGCAAGCCATACGACTAACACTTTCTGAGATACGGCCGACAGCCATTCTTAGTGGGACACCCGGTACAGGGTGAGGTAAATATACAGAGTGGTCTACGGTCGATGGTACGTTAGATACCGTAGAACGGGGATATATGGAACGATTTTTGCGCATTTTCTTTGACATCTTCTTTAAATGAAAGATATTAGAACTACGCTTTTTTAGTATCGGTAGCCTAATGTTTAGGGTAACGAGAGTTAAGTTATTCGCACTCAACACTTTGTTTTTAAAAACAATTTATTTCGTAAAGATAAGGTTACAAACGTATAAAATTACAATATGACTTAACTACATGAAGACTGAATATTAAGTGAAGCGCTCTAGGCGCAGAGTCCTATTTATATGTGAGCATATCAGTAAACAAAAGATTAATGTTTATACAATGATAGAGTTTATTTTAATTACATAACTCCTCCCTCCTTAAGTTCGGAAAATAGAGGCTGGCGATTTTCCGATCCTTGGGGTTTTTGAAGTTCAATATCTTGATCCTTTTGTTATTGCAGTGTCGTCGGCATCGGTTCGTTTTCCAAACGATTATACTGATTCCAATTATGATGCATAGGATAATCAATACAATAGGGATTTTCCAATGATTATTGATAATTCCCAATGTTTGCAGATTGTGGAATTTTATTGTTGAAATCATTTTGCTAACTTCTTTGATTTCTTGATGATCAATTTCTTGAAGTTGCAAGTGTGGTATCTCCTTTTGTTCTTCAATTTCGATTGGTGGCATGTTGAGGCTGAAATATAGATTGTTTGTTTTCTCGATGGTGTATAATTGACCATTGATTTCTAACGGACACTTATCCATAGTAATAAGGGTTGGTTTATGGATATAGGAAGATCGTCTCAGTTCTTGACAGTTACTGACCACAATTACTGGTTCGGCAGGAATTACTAAGATTTCTTTGTCGTTTATTTTCTTGACGCTTGAACTAGTGTAGTGGACTTTGGCTGCTGGACAGGTATTTTCATTGTGCGTGAGTAGTTTTGCTACGCAGGATTCTTCTTTGCTTAGGCTCTCTTGAGGACACAAGAAGATGTCTTCTATTTTCAGGCATTCTTGGTCAGTTGAATAATATTTTTCTTCAGCAAGTAATATATAGGGTTTGGGTAAGATTATTGTTTGGTTGTGGATAGGTATGGGGAATAATTTATACAATGTAAACTGAGTTGGGTGAATAATTGGCATATGTATTGCGAATATTATAAAATCTTTTAAGATTTTCACCTGCGGTGTTATAATCTTATAGTAATTGATTATTTTTGAGAATTGTATAATGTTTTCCTTAGGAATATTATTTTTAATTTCTTCTAATTGAAGTTCATTTAAGATAGTATTATGCATTATGTTTAGTTGTGCAAAACTAATGGCTGTTTCAATGTTATCTAGAAGTGATTTTATTTTTAAGAGCTGAGCATTTATATTATCAACAATGAGCGAGAGATATAAAGCATCGGATATATTTATTTCTTGAATTTCTAGTATGGCTAATTTATTTCGGATAATTTTCTGATTTTCTTCGATTTTATTTAAATGTAAAGTGTATGTTTGTGTTACGTTGGAGAGAACTGATATCGCTTGTTTTACATCATTCTGCAATATATGCTGATTGTTAGAGATAGCATTTATATATTGGTCGTACTTTTGTTCGTCGTCTGAATCTAATGTACCGAAGAGCCATTTATTAATTTTACCTACAGCGTTTATTAAACCACGCTTTTGTTTAGAAGTTTTATGAAAAAGTTGTGTGTTTAATTTTAATATATGTAATAATTCGTAACTCTGGTCTACTTTTTCTTTTACAAGATGTGAAAAGTGTTCAGTAGATTTTCTTTTAGTTAAAATTATTTTAGTGGTTGTGAGAGAGCTTTCTAAGTCGTTCAGGCAATTTTGTATTTGTTTTAAGTTAATATGATAGTATGTTGTTTGATGTGCGTATGTTATGTAAGTGGGTCCAAGTACAAGGGGAAGTATTGGGTTAACGATTTCCTTTCTTTCGTAAGACCATGCTATGGGAAGGATGAGCAGCAATATTAGGAGTTTCATTATCTGAAACAAAACGTTGTGGTTTCAGATTATTAAGGTGGATTGCTCTTTTTTGTGCTATTATTTTTGTGGGGAAGGCTTTTATGGGCACGCTTAGCTTTTTATATTTATTTGTTTGTTTGACTTTTGATTTTATTGGAAAGCGTTTCTCGAAAAGAGGTTTATTAGGATCTATTTTTATTTCCGCTTGGCGATTTACATTTCGTTTTTCAAGTGTTTTATTTTGTTTTTCTTGAAGAGTATTAAGAAGGTGTTCGTTTATTGTTTTTATTCTTTCAGAATGTTCTTGAATAAAATGTGTTAGTTTGTCTTCTTCGGAAAGTTCAAGGGGATTTTTATAATCTAATTTTCCTTTTATTACTTGGAAGGGTGTATATTTTGAAGCACTGTGTGTGGAGTTGTTATACGATAATAGCGCGTAGTTCATAAGATTAATTATATTTTCTTTGGGTTTTTCATTTTGCAATGCTAATATTGTTTCATTAAGAGTAGAATGGAATTTTTCTACATAACTATTAGAGCTGGCATTATGGGGTGTACAGAAGTGGATTTCGATATTATGTAACATACAAAATTTTTGAACGTTTTCACATTTGAAGTACGTTCCGTTATCCGTGGTTATTTTTCTAGGTAGTCCGTAATGATTAATATAATGTAATAGTTTTTCAACGATTTCAGGACCGTGGCAAGTCAGAAGTGGATATGCTTGTCCTAGTTTCGAAAAGCTATCTAATAATGTCATAAAGAGGGTATTACAAATTTTATATGTATCTAGGTAGATATGGTCGAAAGGTTCATATCCTAATGGAGTGGGTTTAAAAACTAATTTATTGGGGTGTCTTTCGTATTTAGTCTTTTGACATATTTCGCAAAGATTAACATATGTTTTAACATCGTTTTCTAAATTGGGCCAATAAAATCTTTTCTTAATAGACATTATGTTTTCTTGAATACCTCTATGTGTAGATTTTGTTTCGTGGTAATATTTTATTTTTAATTGTTGTTCGTCTGTATCGGTTATATCTTCTAAAAAGTTGGTCGAGATGCATAATTTAAAAGCATTGTTTTTAAAGTATTTCTGAAAGATGTTAATGATAAGAGGTTCTAAAGTTTTATTTTTAAAATGTAAACAGTATGTTTTATTAGGTGTAAAATTCTCTTTTAATATGCTACACAAAAGTTCTTCGCTAGGGTTATTTGGTAAGAAGATAAAAATTCTTTGTTTGTCAAATACTTGGGTACGCTCGATTCTGTGCTTGTTATCTTGTGAGTATCTAAAGATTATTTGCTGCTTGAAGGTGTTAAGCGCTTTGTTTGTATAAGGTGCTCCTATAATCGGGTCTTCGTGGCTCGTGTGTATTGTTTGTGTGTCTGTTTTGTCGACTAGATTAGGTGTACCTTGTTTAATTATTATGTCGGAGATTATATTTATTTTTGGGCTTGTAGCTACTGGTGTTAATGTTTGTAAAAGCTCGTCTAGTTCTTGTGAATCGAATGGGATTTCGTCGGAAAGGTCAATATTTGGTAACAGTGATAGTTGGTCGTCGTCCTCGATGTTATTTATTTGATTAGGGATTCTAGAAAGTGCGTCGGCATTAGTATTATTTTTGCCTTTTTTATAAACGATTTCATAATCATATTCAGCTAGTTTTAGCCGCCATCGGACTAATTTTGAGTTTGGTTCTTTTATTGCAAATAACCATTGAAGTGGTTTATGGTCGGAAATTATTTTAAATTTCTTGCCAAAAAGATATGGGCGGAAGTATTTCACAAAAAAAACAATTGCGAGGAGTTCTTTTTCTATAGTGGAATAGTTACATTCAGCTGGATTAAGAGTTCGAGAAGCATACGCAATGGGAAGGTCATTACCTATAGGACCTTGGGATAAGATCGCGCCAATTGCAAAATTTGAAGCGTCGGTTGTCAAATTAAACGGTTTTGAAAAGTCTGGGTGTTGTAGAATAGGGTCATTTGTTAGTAGGAGTTTACATTTTTCAAATGCTTGTATGAATTCGGGAGTATGTTCTACTTTGTGACTCTTTTTTAAGCAGCTAGTTAATGGTTTAGTTATTTTTGCAAAATTTTTAATAAACTTGCGGTAATAACCAATAAGTCCTAGGAAAGATTTAATTTCTTTCGGGTTCCTGGGAATTGGGAAGTCTAAGATAGTTTTGATTTTTTTTGGATTAGGTTTTATGCCGTCGGGGGTGATTACATGTCCTAGAAATTCTACGTTTTTTTGTAAGAATTCTGATTTGTCTAATTGGATTTTTAAGTTGTTATCTTGAAGGCGTTGGAATACTAATTTAAGGTTATTAATGTGTTCTTGTAATGAAGTTGAAAATATTATTATATCGTCCATGTATACCAAACAGATTCGACCTTGAAGATCGCGTAGGACATTGTCCATTACTCTTTGAAATGTTGCTGGGGCATTTTTCAGACCAAATGGCATTCGAATATATTCGTAATGTCCATTCTCTACGTTAAAAGCAGTTTTAGGTATAGAACTGGGGTCCATTTCAATTTGATGAAAGCCTGAAGCGAGGTCAAGGGTAGTGAAATATTGAGATCTGCCAAGTTTATCTAAGATGTCGGTGATGTTGGGCAAGGGATATCTGTCATCGATGGTTTTCTCGTTCAATTTACGGTAATCGATCACAATCCGCCATTTTTGTTTGCCTGAGGCATCAATTTTTTTTGGGACAATCCATACAGGTGCAGACCAAGGGCTGGAAGAGGGTCTAATGATTTTATCTGATAACATTTGGTTAATTTGGCGTTGGACTTCTTCTTTGTGAACATAAGGGTAACGATATGATTTAGTATGGACTGGGATTTCATCAGATGTTTTAATTTCGTGTTTTACTGCATTTGTAAAAGTAAGCTTATCATCTGGTTTATGCAAAATTTTTGGAAATTGACAGAGTAATTTTTGTAGGGCGTTTTTCTCTTCAGAGTTCAAATGGTCAGATCTTATAAGGGAAAAACTATCAAAGGGCTGGATTTCTATGTCGTTGGACATAAAATTGAGTTCAGAAGCAATTTGTTCGATATTAAATATTTCGTTTTCTGTTTCAATAAAAGGAACACATTTTTGTTCTATATCATAGGGGTTAAAATATATAATTATACTTTCGTCTTTAAAATTTTTAATTTCAAGAGTAACGTAATTATTCTTGACTTTAAGAAGTGATGAAGGAATTTCAAAATATTCATTTTTAATATAAGGCATATGCAATTCTAAGTCATTAGGTAGAGTAGTGTATATTTGCTTTAGCATACTGGTTTTTGCTGGGATTTCTACTTTTTGTGTGTTGAAGTCTTGTCTGTAAGATAAGGGGATTGTTATTTCTTCGTTATAAAGGCATTTATTTGTTAAGTCAATATTAAGGTGTAATTTTCTTAGGTCTTTCACACCTAGGATACCGTCGAAATAATCGTGAAAGTTAAACAAGATAAATTCTAACTCTGTAAATATATTAAAATCTTGGAGCAAGGGAACTTTTATTTTATTTTGGGTGTTTGTTTTTCCTATACAGGTGACTAAAGTGTGTTTAGAATTAAATATTTGATTTGGGAAGTGTTGTTCAGCTAATATTGGTCTAAGGAGTGAAGTGTGGCTACCGGTGTCTATAAGTAGTTTCATGGGGGGATTTTCAATTTCTATATAAGGTAAAGAGTTGATTTGGAATGTATTTAGGTCTAAGAAGGATTGACCTTTTGGGAGGCTATTTTGTGAAAATTTTCGCTAGTCTCTGTATCGTAGTGGTCAAATTCATATGTGTTTGTTGGTTCGTAATCTGATGGGAAGTTTTCGGGATTTTGGCGTGTGTAATGATCGTATTCATTATTTTGTTCATGATAATCTGTATAGTCAGTATTGTCTTGGAATTGTTCAGTATATATTTCGTCTGAGAAATATTGTTCATTGTTCTCTAGATGGGTAACTTCAGTAAAAACTAAAGGATTCGCGTGTGGGTTTTGGCGCCACTGGTTTTGTCTAAAATTGTGCGAATTGTTTTGATTTTGGGCAGGTGTTCTTTGGAAATTTTGAAAGTTTCTCCTTGGTTGAACACTTACGCCGGACATTGGTTTAGGGTTATCGAAGGAACGATTTGGATTGTTTTTCGGGAAAGCATTAGTAGGTTTGCCAAAAACTTCTTGGTTTGTTGGAAATCTGTGCTGAACTGATCTAGGTTGCACATTGATTGGTTGGCTAGGAAATGTATTGGAATTTTGTGGTCGTTGTCGGAAAAAGTTATTTTGAACAGGTGGATATGAGTTTGTGAAATTATTAAAATTATTGTGATTTGGCATGTTATTAGATCTGTGTTTTTGCACGTTTTGTGTTGGATGTATTTGTGAATTGTTTCTGATTGATTGAGCTCTAGAATTAATCTGTTGTTCGACAATAGAGTAATTTAGTATGATGTTATAAGTATCGTCCAAATCTTGCAAATCGTTAATTAAAAGGATAGTTCTAAGTTCACTATTAATATTGGCAAGCAAAACAGTAATAGCAGTTTTCTCAGTTTGTTCAATTAAAGCTGTCTTTGTAGCTTGAACTAAATTTTCAGAGTTAATTTTGAGAGCAATTCGATTTTTTAAAATTTTTAGCCTGTCTAAAAATTCTATAACAGATTCATTTTTATTTCTTGTTAGGAAGTTAAGTTGTTGTGCTAGAGTATGACGATTAATTTTATCGCCAAATTTTTGTCTCAATTCAAATTTAATTAGAGGCCAGGTAGTGAGCTCGGGGTGGCAAAGTAAATGATTACCTGCTTCTTCAGTTATTTTAGAGTAAATAGTAGCAATTACGAATTCTTTGAGAGATTCATCTTGTGTATTAGTAAAATATCTATCATAAAATTTATCAATAGTATTAATGAAAAATTCTAAATGCTCAGATCTTCCTGAAAATGATCGTAAGGTGTGTGCAATTTCTTTTGCTGCTTGTATTGTAGCCATTTTGTTTTCAGTGTTAGGGTTTAAAAGATCACTTAAGTTTTTTATGTCTTGGTTGGTTAGGTTAAGTTTAATGTCAGGTAGGGACATAAGTCTTAATGCATAAAATAAATGTTAATTTAACTTTACACTTATAAAGCTAATGGTAATAAGAATAAAAAGAGAAAAATAATAATAATAAAAATAATAAAAAATAAAAAATAGAAATCAGATGCCAATTTTACAATCAATAAAAGGTTTGGAAAGGAATATCACTTACTCAACGTAGATATGATTTTCCTGCCAATGTAGGGAAATACAGTTGTGGTTGGAAGGTGGATCTCCTTGACAAATGGTTGAAACCAACGGCCAGGTAGCTTGTTTCAGGAACGTTGCGGAACTGCAGCTTCCAAACTTGCGAATTCTGGTCTTCAAGGATCCTACCGACTGCGCCAGTTAAGTTATTCGCACTCAACACTTTGTTTTTAAAAACAATTTATTTCGTAAAGATAAGGTTACAAACGTATAAAATTACAATATGACTTAACTACATGAAGACTGAATATTAAGTGAAGCGCTCTAGGCGCAGAGTCCTATTTATATGTGAGCATATCAGTAGACAAAAGATTAATGTTTATACAATGATAGAGTTTATTTTAATTACATAACTCGAGTTCCGATATGTGAAATTGTTTTTTAAGCCGCCAGCATGCACCTTTGAAAGGGCGCATGCAGTCAACTGTTTTTTAATTGCCAATCTTTGATATTTTGGCTACAAAGTCTTTTGAGTGCTGCTTTTTAGTGCCCCTATTATACGTAAAGCTACATATAACATAATTGTTTTCACAAATTTGACGATAAAAACTATCCTGTCTAATAGTTAGTTAAGGTTATGCACTACAATTAATTTCTTTTGTAGAATTCCATAACTTCAATAGTTTCTGAGATGCAGATGAGACTTTCAGGACATTGAAAAAAGTTCAATTTTCTACCAAATATTGATAACTTTCTTAATAGCTTAACTGAATTATTCAGTCACCACAACGATAACCTCTAAGTCGGTTGAGATGTTGATAACAGAGCGCCACAATAAAAAGTCACTAGATGTCAAACATATGCTTGCAGGGCGCGAAATTTGATTGAGGAGCACAATATTCCATATGTGGATTCCATATATCCCCGTTCTACGGTATATAAGGAAAACGGGTAATAGGATCGTTTTGAAAATTTGGTTTCTTACATAAGCACGCATGCTCTATCAATCTAAAATTTTTAGTGTTCCAGTGTTGCGGCTTTTACCGAAAAGATTAAGTTTTTAGAATCACCTTTTATTTCTGATAATATCTTCTGAATACTGTCTACCTCTTATTATTTTCAAAATAAAACAAAATGTCAGTTCAATATTGCACAAAACGTTGCTTTATTTAAAAATTTGTAGATTAACGCTATAAATTCATGGAGAGGTAAAGTTTTGGTTATAGTTTAGCGAAATCCAGTGGATTCAATCCCCATATAGAAGTCATTTTAATATTATATAGGTGGGTTAAAGTTATTTTTATTTCTCCTAATTCTAAATATGGTCTAGTCTTAAAACTCCCTTTTTTTTTAAATACTTGCTGAAATGAACGATAATTACTATTCTAACGAAGTTCCAATGACATGATTTATTTTACATGGACAATATAACCAAATTTTAGCCAGAACTTGCAAAAAGTTTAATGTAATATATTCTCATTTACCACAAATGAACCTGAGAAAGTTTGTACGAATACACGAGAATCTTATAAATTATTGCTCAAAATTAAAGGCAAACTAACCTAATCTTATAATTCTAATATTATATATGTCTTGGGATACTTCCATGCATATACACAGCTTTAATCCGAAGTGCAACAATCCCAGTGAGGTTGAAAGAGCAAATTTAAAGACCTTCTCATTTTTATAATAATATACCATTTAAAACATGGAATTTTGACCATTTTTAGAAGAGAAATAAAAGTAATTTGAAACCCTCCTGTACAATATTAAATCGATTTCTATATGGTGGTTGAATTCATCGGGTATCCCTAAACTATAACAAAAATTTTAACTCTCCGGGAATTGAGAGCGCAAATTTACAAATTTTTAAATAAGGTCACGTTAGGTGCTATATTAAACAAAACTTTTTTTTTTCTAACGGAACAAGTGCGCTAATAGCTTTATAAAACATGTAATTTATAAACACTTTTTTATTTTACATATTTAAAAAGAAAATATGCGATTCAAATTTTGAAAATTTGTATGCCGAAATTTTACGATGGCAATACTTCCCAAGAAGCATCGACAGTGACAAATACCAGTGTTTAAGTCTTTGTAACTTATATTTGGTACATGGGTAGAAATTGGAACCTTAAATGCCTATTTAAACAGAAAAATACTTAATGGTCCTCTGTCGCAGTTACTATAACGTAATAGTTACTCCAAATTTCTCACATGGAGTAATGACATAGCATATACCCACACAAAGTCATATAAACTAACCAATAACTTCAAAAAACGTCTTTAACGTATTTTCACTGTAAGGTCGCCGATCATTAGTAGCCAAAACCATGGATTTTACCAAAATGCGTGGCGAAAGTGATTTTTACCAGTGAGTAAAAATTAACAGTAGTCGCGACTTAACCGGGTGCTGTAATATAACTTTAAAGTTAGTAACATATTAGCCACCGTAATCGTTGCATATTAGTAAGTTATACTACAAGCTGGTACCGCAAAGTTGCGCTAACCAGTTAAATTAATAGTTTTGCGACTTTGGAGTGCCCGTAACCGCTAAAAGTTACTTTATAGTTTATGCCAGTTTACGGTAGGTATTATTTATTCCAGATTGATGCCTACATTTTTAGGTTATAACACTTTTTAGAGAAAGTTTAAAAAACAGTTAAAATGTTATTCATCAGAAGAGCAGAATTTAAAACAGTTCTTTCTGTTTTTGCCAAAGCACCCAATTTAGCGGAAATAGAAAAACTTTATTCAAACGACACCACAACTAACCAAGAATCTCACTGTAATAAAATTTTGGAAGATTTTGGACCAGCAACTGATCACATAGATATTTGGGATTATGTGGAAGAACCCGAAGAAGATGCAGCAGAAGCATTTACCATATGGCAACAATTGAAAGGGTGGGCCCTTAAGCACAGAATAACCCATTGTGCCCTTAACGATTATTAAAAGTGTTAAACAATCATAATATGCAATTGCCCTCAGACAGCAGAACATTGTTAAATAGCGAGTAGAGTAGCCTAACTAATAATTTTATTGTTGCTTGTTGGGATTATTATTTGAGGTTAGGGTTAGAGAAACATCTGATGCATAGTTCCACGTTAGTGGTAGGCGCTACTTTGACTTAGCAAGTCGGTGAAATGGTTTCGCGCGTGCGGCTAAGGTTTGTCCTTAGTAACTTATATGGAACTAGATTGTGTAATGAGTAGTTATGTTAACTACAAATGCCACTTACTGAAAGTAACGCCGTAGTATTAAAAACTGTATAGTTGCAATCGCTTGGTTCCGAAAGTGGTTTTAAGATCGCAAATACTTTAAATGAGAAAATCTAGAGTAAGAGGTACCAAGATATAGGAAAAAATACTTTCTGGTGGCAAGACAACCTTTCATGGTAACATTTTTTTAATCCGCCATATTTTTTACATGAAATAGTCGATGTCATTTTATTGACCATATAACATTAACGAATTGGTAAAGTTTACTTTTAAATTGACCTGTAATATGAGTATATTTCTGTTTAAAAAGGTATTAAAATTAAAACTGACGTTATTAGAGTATCAAAACATATATTTTTAAAATTAATATTTGATTTGGGAATATTATGTCTTATGATGATTTTGCTGGGGCGTTAATTTTTCCGAAATATTTTCCATATTTTAATCGGTAAAGTCGAACGCGTTTGATAATTTACCCCGGCAAAATCTTTAAACACGCAATTATATAATTACAATATCAGGTACTGTAAAGTATCAACTGGAACTTAAGCGTTTATAAATACGACGCCATAATTGTTAAATAAAAATGTCAAAAATCATTGATTTTAGAAAAATAATGACTTAAATGGATGTAACAATTACTATACTGCGACTACGCTGTATAAAAACTACCACTACCCCAATAGCATCAAATATTTTTAAAAAATATTGTTTAATTATTTGCAGCGACAGATTGTTAAATATTCCATAAATATTTTTTGTATATATTAGTCAAATATTAGCATAAAATATTTTTTAAATATTATTTTCAAATAATATTTAAATATTAGTTTAACATATTTCATAAATATTAGTTTAAAATATGTTTTAAATATTAGCTTAAATATGTTTTAAATATTATTTTAAAATATTATCTATTTAAATATTTCAAATATTAATAAAATATTTTTAAAAAACATTATTTAAATATTTGTAGCGACAGATTATTAAATATTCCATAAATATTTGATTGTATATGTTAGTTAAACATTAGTATAAAATATTTTTTAAATATTATCATAAAATAGTATTTAAATATTAGTTTAACATATTCCATAAATATTAGTTTAAAATATTTTTGTATATATTACCTACTTAAATATTAGTTTAAATATTTTTTAAATATTATTTTAAAATAGTATGTAAATATTAGCCTCAAATATGTATATACCGGGTGTTTCAGGAGGTACGCTCACCCCTATAACTTTTTTACTGTTTACGTTACAGAAATAAAATTTTGTGGGTTTATATGTGATATTATTTTGCATTTTCTAACATGGCGGATGCCATTTTCTCACTTCCGGTTTACCCGGAAATGACCTCAACCTTAGATTTTTAAATGGAACACCCTGTATATTTTTGGCTTTATCGATTCAGAACACCATTCCAAATTCAACGACACCCCATACGTCACTTTTTGACATTTTAAATCATTTTAAATTTTATTTTTATTTTTTCATCTAGATTGCTATGAACTCTCTAAAATTGTTTACTTCTAAACCAAAATCTTGATAAAAATACAATTTTTAAGTTTTATTGTATTTTAAATTTTTTACAAACTTTTTAACTTTTTAAAAAGTCTTTTTCCAAAAGAACTCGATTTTTTCAAATGGAAACATATTGGCTCACTCGGGCAAAAAGATGGAGCATTTTTTTCCCAACAGTTTGATATCACACACACAAATGTCAAAGTAAAAGAGAAGAGATAATTTATTAAAAATAGCCATTAATGACAAAAAATACAAGAAGCGCAAACGGCTTTTCATTTATCTAGGTACCCATGACGCCATAATGCTCATAAACAAATGAACATAATAACAAATTTAAATTCCACCATCATTAAAATTAGTTTGACATAACAGTAGCTTGCTATTTTATCGTTTGATTTTTCTGTCAGTAATAATAATTCTAATTCGGTCAGGTATTAGTAATTTCTAAATAAAATATTAAAATGGAAACTTA
Source organism: Polydrusus tereticollis (assembly GCA_963920685.1). Classification (NCBI taxonomy): domain Eukaryota; kingdom Metazoa; phylum Arthropoda; class Insecta; order Coleoptera; family Curculionidae; genus Polydrusus; species Polydrusus tereticollis. The sequence goes on along the minus strand of OY987330.1, from coordinate 84,544,924 downwards.
TAACAGAAACGAAAAAATCGATATGGTACTAATTTATGGCGAATGTTTGCAAAACACTACTCAAGCGGCCAGGGTGTATGCTGACAGGTTTCCCGAGAGACGACACCCCTCGAGACATTACTTTCCTAGACTCGTTCAGAAGCTGAGGAATGAGCCCGAACCCGAAGAAGAACAAATTATTATTAACCAAGACAAGGAAATTGATGTGTTGGCATATGTTGAGGCATACAAAACAGCATCGCTTAGAGAAATTGCTTTAGAATGCGCGATAACTGTCTCTTCGGCCTGGAGAATTTTACATAAATATAAGTATCACTCATTTAAATATCAAATCCACCAGCATCTTTACGAAGATGATTTTGCCAGAAGACTGGAGTATTGCAATTGGTTTTTGGACAAAAATAATGTAGATCCGACATTTCCATGTAATATTTTATATTCGGACGAAAGTAGATTTACTAACCTGGGAATGTTTAATAGAAATAATAAAAGGTATTGGGCTCAAGATAATCTACACCTAATGCAGGAAGGTAATTTTCAAGCGAGGTTTGGATTTAATTGTTGGCTTGGCATTATTGGAGGTAGAATAATAGGCCCAATTTTTTTTGATGGGCACTTAACTGGTGAAAGATATCTTCAATTCCTCAGGAATGAAATTGAGCAGTTTTTAGATGAGCTGCCACTACAAGACAGGATAAATATTATCTTTCAGCAAGATGGTGCGCCGGCACATAATGCTCGTGCAGTCCAAGAGCATCTTAACGACAGATTTGGAGAAAATTGGATTGGTACTACTGGCCCTGTTAGATGGCCTCCTAGGTATGTAAGAAATACATTAATAGTGACTTAAATAACTAATGATTATTATTTATCAGGTCGCCAGATATTACCCCGTTGGATTTTTTTGCGTGGGGTACAATCAAAAATGAGGTATACAACACTCCACCTGCCACCAGAGAAGAATTGGAAAATCGCGTAAGAGCTGCCATTAACAAAATTACACGGGAAAATTTACAAAATGTGGTAAGGAAAACAATTCAAAATGTTCGCGCCTGTCAGGAAGCACAAGGAAGGCATTTTGAACAACTGGACTAACTAAACCGTTCTTATTGTTTCAATGAATATATTAAATTTGTAATAATTATGTTCATTTGTTTATGAGCATTATGGCGTCATGGGTACCTAGATAAATGAAAAGCCGTTTGCGCTTCTTGTATTTTTTGTCATTAATGGCTATTTTTAATAAATTATCTCTTCTCTTTTACTTTGACATTTGTGTGTGTGATATCAAACTGTTGGGAAAAAAATGCTCCATCTTTTTGCCCGAGTGAGCCAATATGTTTCCATTTGAAAAAATCGAGTTCTTTTGGAAAAAGACTTTTTAAAAAGTTAAAAAGTTTGTAAAAAATTTAAAATACAATAAAACTTAAAAATTGTATTTTTATCAAGATTTTGGTTTAGAAGTAAACAATTTTAGAGAGTTCATAGCAATCTAGATGAAAAAATAAAAATAAAATTTAAAATGATTTAAAATGTCAAAAAGTGACGTATGGGGTGTCGTTGAATTTGGAATGGTGTTCTGAATCGATAAAGCCAAAAATATACAGGGTGTTCCATTTAAAAATCTAAGGTTGAGGTCATTTCCGGGTAAACCGGAAGTGAGAAAATGGCATCCGCCATGTTAGAAAATGCAAAATAGTATCACATATAAACCCACAAAATTTTATTTCTGTAACGTAAACAGTAAAAAAGTTATAGGGGTGAGCGTACCTCCTGAAACACCCGGTATATACATATTACCTTACCAAATGCTATATGAATAATGCCTTTTACACGCGGGGAAGAAACTGATAAAAATACCAATAGAAAAATTTTATTTACTTTTATTTTATTCAAAAGTTACAAACTACTAATATTTGTCGAAAAAGTAAAAAATAAAACATAAGGTCAACATTATATGAATTCAACACACTCCAAGAGCTCATGATAATGGAGTTAAAGTTTAAGTGTAAAAATTTACGTGCAATAAAAAACATATTTTTCTGATAAAACTTATGCGATGAAAATATACAGGGTGTTTCAAAAAACATGTGACATCGCTCGTGCGCTGATTCCTTACCCAAAAATGAGACGAATAGTTCCTATGAACATGGGCCACAGATGCTTTGTTTGAAAGATACAGGGTGTTAAAATTTTTCGGTTTTTTCAGAATATTTCCGAAACGGCTTTAGTAATTTCAGTGAAATTTGGGTTGTGAAAAATACTTAAAATAGCACATATTTTAGCAATAAAAACGTGTGAACAGGTTTACCGGGGGCGTGTGCGTGAACAGGCGCTCTATAATTTTTAACAAAAAATTGGTACGCCAGTGACATTTCGATAGCACAATTTGTTAGAAATGTAACTGGAATTTTTATTAGGTAGCGTAACACGATTTTAGTTAAAGGCTTGTAATGAACTTGTTGGTGGCCCTTTGTAACATTTACTGTAATATTATTTAGGTAGATATCTTTTTATAGTAATAAATAACTTATGCAAAAATCGTGTTACGCTGCCTACATACATACGTTATGTTACCTTGTAAAATTGCATTTACCTCCTAAACGCAGCCGCCCTAAAAAAAATATTAAGATATGTTTTTTGTTAGTCATTTACATTTCTAACAAAAGTGCTATTGAAATATGAAAGTCAGTGGCGTACCAATTTTTTGTAAAAAATTATTAGAGCGCCTGCTCGCACGCATGTCCCTGGTAAACCTGCTCACACATTTGTATTGCTAAAATATGTGCTATTTTAGAATTTAGGTACTTTTCACAACCCAAATTTCACTCAAATTAAAGTGTTTCGGAAATATTTTGAAAAAAACGAAAAAATTTCAAAATTTTAACACCCTGTATCTTTCAAACAACGCATCTGCGGACCCATGTTGACAGGATATTTGTCTTATTTTTGGGGCAGGAATTACCACACGAGCGATGCTAGATGTTTTTTGAAACACCCTGTACGATTATAATGATAACATTTCTAATCGAATGAGATATCTTATATTTAAAAATCAATTTTAGAACCAAAGTTATTTTTAAGGTAAGAAATATATATCTTAAAATATAACAGTTTATATGTATATCTTAAAATTCTGCTGCCTCTGGCACATCCATTTCACTGAAACTAAAACACATTTTTTTAGTAAAGTAATTTCATGTTTAATATTGAAGATAAAGGCGTAGGTATGGGATTTCAACAAACGAAGGCTATTTGTCCTAGAAACAAAAGATGTCATAAAAGAAAATGTGTTTTTTAAGGCACCCCCTATTATTTGTCTGTTTCCGTTTAGCCTAGCGGGAACATCGGATATTATTAAAATACTATTCTTAAACTTCAAATCAGGTTAAAATTCCCATTAGATCTCTCAAAATAAAAAAACAAAGATTTTATGGCCCCCTCTATTTAATACAAAAAATAAAAGATAAACATAAAAATTATATGTCTAAATCTGATATACTTAAGTGCTATATATTTTTGAAAAGCCAAAAAAATATAAGTTAAATTAAATTACCTTGCACAAAAACTATAAATATTTAAACAACGTTTACGTTTGTCCGAAAAAAACAAAAATATTTAAAAAAAGCTACCACTGGCTACATAATAATCCGTTTTTCCATTCTCGATAGGTTACACAACAACTGAGATATGAGGGGTGCCCGTATCTCGAAAACGAAGAGGACTAGGAGAATTCTGTTTATGGCATCATTTGTTTCTAGAAAAAGTAGCATAGTTTGTCGGAACCCTATCTTACACTACCTATTGTTTGCATTTATTTATTTATTTTAGATTTATTTCTTTCCCAAAAAGCCCTGGTCAAACTCATTCAGTCAAGAAAGTTTTGTTTTCAAAGTTAATTTATATTTAGAACTTCTTTTAAAATTATAAAAAATATTACCAAAAAAATATTTTAAATTTTTAACACAAGAAAGACACTTACCTTTAATCGTGACTTTGCAGTGGCTACGAACAAGAAAATAGATTTTTTCATAGAATCATCAGACACAGGATGCCTTTTTCTAATCTCAGCTAAAATAAATTATTTAAATCTTTAATTTTTATTGAATAATAAGAAAGACCCTAATATTAAGTAGGTACTTATCCTATCTTTTCCTAACAAACATTACTCTTAAATTTCTGGCCGTAGCCAATCTCGACACCAAATACCTGCCATTTTTAATCCTATAGCCGATCTCGACACCAAACGTTAAGGTTTTAGGTAAACTAATAGCCTTTCTCGACACTAACAGCCAGGTACTTAACCTATAAATATGTAATTATCTTGGATGGATATATTTTTAGGTCAATGAAAATCAGAGTTCCAGAATGAATATTTATTCAGGTGTATGTGCATATTGTGCATATATTCTTACATAGTACAAATATTTTCAAACATGATTGAATATTTAATCAAGTTTATGTTCTTACATACTAAAATATTTTCAAACAAAAATTTCATTCAATTTAAACTAAAACTAACCTAATTTAGAGTAATAAGAGACTGCTTTAACGTATTCTAGTCTACTAATTTGCAAAGCTTCAAATTTCCCTACTAGATTTTCTAGCGCTGTGAGTTTCGACTTAACAGATCGATCTTTGATTTTTGCTGGCTTTTGTAAACTTTGCAATTTAATGTATGAGTCAATTTGAATTTCTTTGAGTTTTTCGATAAAAATATAAATAGAAGGATGAGTGTTATAAAAAGAAGAATTGAATTTTGAATGGAATGATTCGCAACAATTAGTCGTTCTTGATATTGACGGTGTTTGATCTGCCCAAATATGAGCCCTAAAACTTGCAGTTTCACCGATATAATTATCCAGAAGATAATCTGCGTACATGTCTAATTTAGAGTCTAATGGTTTATAGGACATTATATCGAAAACAAAACACTCTTCGACATCCTCTGGTTTAAGATAAGTCAGTCCAAGAGTGTCTTTGATCCATTTGCCAATTTCTGACTGATTTTTATATTCAGCAACTAATCCTAAAGATTGTACTTTCCGGTACCATGCTTGATGAAGATGAAAACGGCAGCCACTAATTTTCACATCTGGCCAAACATTTTTCAAAGCCAAATGAATCCCTATTTCAAAATCAGCATACACTTCTTTGGGATTCCAATTCAACCCAAAATTAGTAGTAATCTGATTTATTAGTCCAAGAAACAATTTACTGTACGTGATTTTGTTTTTATCTGGCAACAAGCAAAATATTAAAGGTACGTAATGTCCGTTCTTTTGGCCGTGAATTGTGAACAGTTGCAAAAAAAACTTGGTACAAAACGAAAATGTACCATCCATATAAAATGTATCCATAGTTAACATTAAATCAATGTTTGTTTTACAAGTAAAAACAATTATGTGACTATCTGGATCGTTTATAAAAATGAAGTTTTCTTGCCTGCTGGTTGTTGGAGCATAAAGCTTTATCACATTATGTACTTCATCGATGTTTTTTGGAAGGACACTTGGAAAACTTTTTCTTCTGGCATGATACATACTTTTTCGAATGAGGCCCACGTCGTCTGAGGAAATATTCTTGGGTAGATCAACACTCAACACTTTCCGGATAATTTTGGATGGTTGCTCTGACAAATCTTCTTCTGCTTTCCTTTTGCATGAATTTGAGATATTTTTTCGGATGACTTTGTTTTCGTCTGAATCATGATTATGATTGAGTTCGCTCCGAGAAACTGTCAACTCTTCACCTACAGTGAATAGTTTGGCACTGCACTTCGAATTCCGCTTACAACATCTCCAAAATGAATAGGGACAGGTACCTAAGCCAAAAGTTTACCTTTATTTTATTGTTACCTACCTAATTACTTTTGTTTATTAGAATATCGATTTTAATATTCATGGTGTCGAGAAAGCCTATCGGCTTAAAGGGCCCTTTCTACAGAGTTAGGTACAAGACAAATTTGGTGTCGAGAAGTGACCCGCCGAAATTTCTTACCCTATTTATTTTCTTTATCTTAGTTATGGGGTTGACAAAAAATGTGTATGTATGGTTTATCAGTATTAATATTTTGCTAGAGTAAAATGTAGGGTCAACAGGGGCTAATGTGATACAGTCAAAATAATGGGGGTATTATGATACAGCTACCTTAAAAATACTTACAGTCATCAAATTAAAGTAAGAAAAATTGGTAAAGTAGAGAATTATATACTTAATTATAAGTCATATACACTTTTACAAAAATCTAAAACGTTTAAAAAATAAAAAAAAAATTCTACTTCAGCCACAATTTTTGCTTAGTAAACTTTTATTTTTTTAGTGATAACTTTTACTGCAGGCAAAACTATCGATAATAATGTATGTGTTTATGGTTCCCGTCATATAAGACCGACTTAGAGCTTTAATTTGAAACCTGGTTTGTTAAATTTGAGCAATGTTGAAGCAGGTATATTCGACGTTAAAGTGAAGGGGCTATTGTGATACAGCAACTGGGGCTTTTCTGAGACAACCACTGGGGCTTTTATGATACATTCTTTAGGTTCTTCTCTTTATTGCAGGTGGTATAATTAAAGAAACGGACTAATAAAAACAATCAGTAGCAATAAAAACATTATATAAAGATGGTTAAAAGTTAACTACAACATTTGTACTTTTTTTTTAACAATCCCACATCTAACAATCACGTTACCAATCATAATTTTATAAATATCAATCAGTAGCTTTAGTGAAAAAAAACATGAAATTACTTTCCTGTACCTAACTTAAAAAATACTGGATGGATGGCAGTCAAAATTGCAGGATAAACTGATAAAGGACAATAGTGTATTATATTAACCCCACATATTTTAAATCTATCTCCACTTCAGAATTATAGCGTTGTATCATAATAGCCCCTTGCTGTATCAACAATAGCCCCAAACGTGAGGCTATTTTGATACAGCATTTTGTTGTTTTTTTACGATCCACTATTGTTTTTCTTGTATTTTTCCTCAAAATTGGGTAGAGAACCTCATTGCTTACAACAAGGAATTTTTTGAGATTTTTAAAACTAAAACTTATATTTTTTTTTGTAAAAGTTTTAATTTTTGTATCGTAATAGCCCCAGTTGACCCTAACTTAATTTTACCTATCCAACAACATGTTAATAAAATAAAAAATTAACGAAGTAGTCCATTTCATGTCAAAGCCAAAACTGCATTAAAAAGTAAGGCAGTGAAAAAGTCAAAAGGTAAAAGTAAAATGAGGTAAGAAAATTCATAATAATTGTAGTTGTTCTATTACTATGTAGGTTATTAGTATTCTACCAAAAATTAAAACTTGACTAATACACTTACCAAAAACAACTTGATATATTTTCATGTTGCAAAACGGAACTTTTTTCTTTTTCCCTTGTCCACCGTAGAGTAGAGCTAATTCCTTGGAGAAAAGCTTTTGCATTGCCATGTACACACTTTTATGTGAAGTATTCCCTCCTGCTAGGTATAGAAAATTTTCCTGAAATTCCGTATTAGGTTTAGCAAAAATCATTCAAAAAGAATTGTTTGCAATTTGACATTCTTGTTATTGCTATTTAATTTAAGACGTAACTTATTTATTTGCTTTTTTTTATTGTTTACAATATAAAGAATTACGTTGCTTATCCATTACTAACAATATCCTTTAACTAATAACAAAAATATATAGATATACATTCATTAGGTACTTACTGATATAGATAACGATTTAGTAATAACGATCCAAGATCATAACTTGTAAAATTATTAGATGTCGATAATAATGGCGGAACCGTGGCGTGGGCTTTAAAAACAATGACAAAATAACAATAAAATACTTCAATTTCCACTAATACTATTATTGTACGATAAGTAATGAGTAGGTACGTTACAACAGCATTCACAGACGACAAGAATCAATAAAACGCGGCAACAAAGTGTAATAAATAGTAAAAATGCCGGAATCTCACGATACTACCACCTCAACTTGACAAAACACACATCAAAATGGCTTCCCAATCGCCACACCATCCGCTGCAGTGTTCTTTTGGCAGTAATTTAGCGTACTGGCGGCGGCGCGCGGCGGTCTATTTGCGACAATCGTAGCTTATTGGTTCAAAATCAAGGATTAGTGAGTATGATGAGAGACGCAAAAAGTTGAAAAGTTTCAAATTGTGTTTGGCGAATTCCATTGGTAATATCAGTGCGGCACGAGTGCAAAATTCGTAAACCATTGGACAGTTCAGTGCAAGTATTTGTAAACCATTGGGAAACCCATATCTACTAAATGTTACAATATAAATATTACTTTTCAAACATATGCAAAATATTTATAAAATATTTATCAAAAAATATTTTTAACCAAATATCTAATAAGTATTTAGTATAAGTTACAATATAAATATGAATTTTCAAACATATACAAAATATTTATAAAATATTTCATAAAAAATATCGTAAATCAAATATTTAATAAATATCTACTAAATGTTACAATACAAATATTACTTTTCAAACATTTATAAAATATTTATCAAAAAATATTGTTAACAAAATCATTAATAAATATTTACTATAAGTTACAATATAAATATGAATTTTCAAACATATACAATATATGTATCAAATATTTCATAAGAAATATCGTAAACCAAAAATTTAATAAATATCTACTAAATGTTACAATATAAATATTACTTTTCAATCATACTCAAAATATTTATAAAATATATGTAACTAAAAATATTGTAAACCAAATATTTAATAAATATCTACTAAGTGTTACAATACAAATATTACTTTTCAAATATTAATAAAATATTTATCAAAAAATATTGTTAACCAAATATTTAATAAATATTTACTATAAGTTACAATATAAATATGAATTTTCAAACATATACAATATATTATGTATAAAATATTTCATAAGAAATATCGTAAACCAAATATTTAATAAATATCTTCTAAATGTTACAATATAAATATTACTTTTCAACCATATACAAAAGGTTTATAAAATATTTTAAAAAAAATATTCTTAACCAAATATTTAATAAATGTTTCCTATAAGTTACGGAACAAAATAAGCGAAAATAAGCAAGCAAATCAATGAAGAAAACAGAACAATGCAAGAAGATCATCGCAACAAAGAAATTCCAGTATAGTAGAAGAATAAGCACCAACAAATTTAAAAGAAGTAAAAGCTTAAGGGAGCTGACTTAAGAGAAATACCAATACCATAATATACAATATAAATATACATTTTCAAACCTATACAAGATATTTATAAAATATTTAATAAAAAATATCGTAAACCAATTATTAAATAAATATCTACTAAATGTTACAATATAAATATTACTTTTCAAACATACACAAAATATTTATGAAATATGTAATGAAAAAGATTGTAAACAAAATATTTAATAAATATTTACTATATGTTACAAAACAAATATTACTTTTCAAACATATAAAAAATATTTATATAATATTTTATAAAAAATATTGTAAACCAAATATTTAATAAATATTTCTTTTAGATAACAAATATTTAAAAAACATATAATATTTCTTTAACATTAAAAAAATATTTAATGAATATTTGATGCTATTGGGGTACTTTGTAACGTCAGATATAGTGGCGGTGTATGTTCCAAAACATAATCTAGGAACTGCATGGCTACCTGAAATCATTCCCCACTTTAGTGATTACGACGTTGCAGGTTGGTATTGGGGTAGTGCCAGTCATTGATCGCCAAACACTTTGTAGTCACTATGTTAGTCGCGATTATTATATTTATATTATATATGTTAGTTGGGTTAGGGATGTAAAATGACCGTTATTTAAAATTTATGACGTACCCCACGCTATACAATAATGATTGATGAAATATGATAAAATTAATATGTTCTACCTTCTACTGAACTACTACCACTACGCCTCAGAATTTAATTTATAACTTTCTACTTATTATGTTTTATTTAGTCTTATTGTCACAATACAGTCAGTTAGTTTAAATCATATCATACCTCAACAAAATACCCCAAATGATACAAAAACTATAACGCATTGGAGAACGACTATCTTACGCGTTCCCGTGTGTTAATTGGCATAATCAAACTAGTTTGTGACTACTATTATGAAAATTACCATTGTCATAATGAAGATCTCTAGCGGCAAAATAATAAAGTCGTCATTTTGATGTCACAATGCAATGTGACGTGACGGTCATTTTAATTATGATCGTGACCTGATGGTGTCATATGACTAAGCCCACATCCCTAGAAATGCTATTAAATGTTTGATCTTCTCGTGTCAACAAATAATTTGATTGTCCGTGTTTATGCAATCAAACATGCTGACTGAGGGTATAAGGGGCACATAAGCCTTATTAATAGTTTTTTTTTTGTTACAGCAGTGATGATCAGAAACATCAGCAGCTTCATACCCAAACCAGCCAAAAACTGATTGAATATGTTGCGCATAAGGTTCCAAAGGAGGTTAAGATGTTTAAATGCAATCAGTGTGGCTATCAGACAAAATATAAGTCTACATTAAATACACACCTTCTCCTACATAAGCATCCAGAAAAAGTTAATAAGTTTAAATGCGATAAGTGTTCCTATCAAAGCATTCAGAGGGGTAATTTAAGTAAACACCTTCTGCGCCATAAGGATCCAGGGGCAGTTAGTATGTTTCAGTGTGAGCATTGTGCCTATCAATCAAAGTACAAATCTGATTTCAGTAGGCACAGTCTTCGGCACAAAGATCCAAAGGACCTTACTATGTTAAAGTGTGACCAGTGTGCATATAAATCACCTTATACAATTGATTTAAAAAGTCACCTTCGTCGGCATAAAGGTCCAGGGGAAACTGAAATGTTTCAGTGTGATCATTGTGCATATAAAACAAAGTATAAATTTGACTTAAGTAAACACAGTCTTCGTCATAAAAATGCCGGGGAAGTTAATACGTTGAACTGCGATCAGTGTGAGTTTCAAACAGTTCATAGAAGAAGTTTAAGTCGTCACCAACTTCGACATAAGAATCCAAGGGAAGTTAATATGTTTAAATGCGACCAGTGCGCCTATGGAACAAAGTATAAATCTGATTTAAGTGCGCACTTTCTACTGCATAAGGATCCAGAAGAAGTTAATATGTTTCAGTGCGATCATTGTACCTACCAAACAAAGTATAAATGTGATTTAAATAAACACGTTCTCCAACACAAGAATCCCGAGGATAGGATCAAGTTTAAATGTGATCAGTGTGACTTTGAAACCGTTCATAAAAAAAATATAAATCGTCACCAACTCCGACATAAGAATTCCAAGGAAGTTAATGTTTCAAATGTATCATTGTGATCATTAAATAATTCTTACCGGTAGTAATAGCGGTATTTGTATAAATACGCGTAAAAAAATAACGAATGAAAAAAAGCATGCCTCTAAAACAACAACTTGTTCAAGACTAGCGAGTTAAACGAGTACAGGGTTATCGATTATAAATAGACCGCCCATCTACATGAGTAATTTGACGAATTACATGAAAAATGCAAATATAAAAGTTGTAGTTTTTTTTATGGTGTTACACAAAAAACAATCGAACATCACATTTGTGACATACGGCATAAAGATGTTAGTTTTTAAATGAACCCCTTGTATGTTGTTTTTTAGTTTTAAAGAACTTTTAATTCTCTATTTAGCCATATATAGTTTTATTACGTTTTTGTGTAAAATAAAGGATATAAAAGCGTTTTTAAATTTTGGTAAAGTTGGCCATGCATGCAGTGCAAACTAAAAATTGGGCGTTACCTAGCTTATAATAAATGCTGATTTAATAATGAGCTTCTCCGATAATGTAAAACGAGATATATTTGAAATATGTTTAATTTAATTTAGTAATATTCATACAAAACTTGTTCAGCGTGTGCACCATTTTGTTCAATACATTTTTTATATATTTACTTCTGTCTTTCTATGGCAGCTAAAATAATGCCTTGGTCATCATTATTTAAAAATTTAATTTTTTAATATCTCTGGTATTAACAGTTACATTTATTTCTTCTTTAATTTGTCTTTCTACTGACGTTTATTTCGCGCGTTACACGTTTATTTGCTCTCTTATTAAGTGTGTTTTATTGGTGAAAATAAAGATATTTAAAACTTGTGATTAGCATGGCAGAAACAAGTGGAGGCGGCAAACCTAAAGATGCAAAAATTGTAAGGATAAGTGAAGTAATATCGCGAAAAACTAGATCTCATTAAATGTTCAATGGATTTCAGTAAGTCGTATATAAATAAAATTATTCTTGGGGCCGATGAAAAAACGACGGTAATTCAGATAAAAACCTACTTAGACAAACATAAATAAAAACTTAAAGATAACAACAGCAAGGTGTCGGACACCAAGGATAATGGATCGATAAGTTAACAATAGAGCCCGATGATTCTAACTAGGTGTTCAAACCAAAAATTTCCATTACTCATTCACCTCCACCAATCGGGCCTGAAAATAATGGTAAACGACCCAGGTGTGATGGGAGAAGAAAACTACAATAAAAAAAACCCCGTGATAACTTGAAAACAAGTGACGCAAATCTAAAAGGACAGAAATCACCAGAAAACATGGATGAATCACATCAAGAAGACGATGAACAAAAGACAGATATGCAGAATCTACTTCTTGGTATTTTTGGAGCGTTGGACAAAATACAAACTCATGCAAATAAAGACGTAAACGGAATATCAGTTTTTGAAAAACAAGACCAGGACATAATAAGAAGTGCTACCACTGAAATACACAAGAACCTAACACTGATTACCTATAAATATGGACAATTGGAGCAAGAAAAAATTACATTGGAATACAAATTGCAATTAAAAAACTTGGAGACAAATAATACGCATAAAAACACCCAATACCCCTCATATTCAGATGTTACCCAGCAAAAAACGTATGCACCTGTGACACAACAAATGTCTTATACAAAAACCAATAAAGAAAAAAAGAACATGTGACATGCACAACACCTGATAAGGCGTCAAAAAAATTAGAAACGTTAATTCAAATTGATAATATATCAGACCCTAGAGAAACGATACGTCTACTAAAAAATGAAATTGGAAGAGCAGATTATACTGATGGAGGGTTTAAAACCATAAAACAATTAAAAAGTGGGGCTATAATAATTGTAAGTCGCAATGAATCACAACAAAAAAAAACTAAAAACGACGCTGAAAGACAAAAACAATATAAAGTTAAAAGAAAATGAAGTCATAAACCCAATGATTATCGATTACTGGAATTATGCCCATAATAATAATAATTGAAGATGTAATGAGTATGTAAATATGTATGCATTTAAAGGCTGGAAATTATTATGTATATAGGGGAGGTCGGGGAGCATTCAGCCAAGCCAATTATTTAAAATCCTCGTTTTTAAAAAACCTGGCATTTAACGAAGATGATTTTAGTTCAAGTTACGTCACGGATAAACCTTTACTACAAACAGAAAATTATGTTGAAAAGGAACTAACGGCAAATGCTTCCTGTAACGTGGTAAAAGAGGGAAGGGAAGTGATCCAAGCGGCCACTAATAATTCCAATATTAATGTCCTTAGTAATATTATAATCACACCTTCCTGCAGTGGTCATAATGCTACCTCAAAATTAAATTTTAAAATAACTCCAGAATCGATCAGGCCATATCCAAAAGCAATTAGGAAAATTACTACAAGTAAGGGGAAGCCCGTATTATCCAGAATATACACTGATACGCCTGAAAAGAATAGACTAGATGATATAGAACAGGAGAAAGAAAACAAGAAAAATAGTAAATCCCTAAAAAAGAACTTATTTAATAGCAACCCTTCAGAGAAAATAAACAAACAACCCTTAAAAAAAAGCAAAGTTAGAACAAAATTACTTTACATCCTCTTCACGTGAGAGTGAAATTTCACTTCATGATAATTCCGATGAAGATCTTAGCGACGAGCTGGAAGATATCCAAGAACTCGGTGAAGACGAATTACTTAAAGGGGATTTTGTGCTTGTAAGGTTTCAAGTTAAAAATACAATGGTTCATTATATTGGACAAATTTCGAACATAAATAAAAATATTTCAAGAATTAAGTGTTTAAGAAAAAGAGGTTTGTCTACCACCTTTTATTTTCCCTCCATAGATGACGTAAGTGACGTAAAGAACGAAGATATCCTCAGTAAATTAACTATTCCGTTAAAGGCGGGAACTGCCGCATGTTTTCATTTTTCTTACAATTTTAATACTTTAATTGTTAAATAAATTAATTATATATAATTTATTACGTTATTTTGATGTTGTTGTTAAGATTTGAAAAATTAATCTTTACCTATTTAGCTTTATGTGAAATTAGTTCGCATTTTATATTTTTAATCCGATATTTTTTCCCTTATTTATTTAAATGAGTCACTAATAAGAATGTTTGTCGTTTGTAGCCTATTTCAGTTTTTTTCTCATGCAATAAAAAGATTTAATTTCGATGGCCGAATGCTTCCCTTATGTCGGCCAAATGCTCCCCATGGATGGAGCATTCGGTCATTTGTAAGTATTTTGTGAAAAATAAAATTTTATTAGGAAACGTGATCTTTTGATTTCTCTTTCTTATTATATGTTGAGATTAATGTTTATCATTCCCTGTAAGTACATTTTTTTAACAGTTAAACGTTTAGTTTACTTCTTACTTAGATAATTGTGCTTTGTGGCCGAATGCTCCCCGATCTCCCCTACTATATTTTCTTAATAATAAACATCTTATAACATTGATTTGACCTGATTTTTATTGCCCGCTGTTAATTGCATATGTGCCGAACTGGGACTTAAAATGAAGGGGTCCCTCTAAACTTTGTGCTGATTTGGGTTATTTTTATTCCGGTTACCTGCTCGATGTGCCGATATGGGAATCGCCCATAATTATTTAGGCACTAGTGGTATTATAATGTGGCGACCACACTACTGTCTTATGCTATAAATTGTCGCGTTATTTTACATTTATTCCAATGTTAAATATCTTGATAATTAATTAGTTAATAAGTAAGTGTGATCCCAGCATATAAGTAATAATTTTTTTCGCGAAGTTCTTCGCGAGTTTCTTCAATTTGTATTCGCTTTACACTGGGTACGACCGTCGGCGTCATGAAGATTTTGACAATTTAAATGGCAATCTACTATACCAATAAATTAATAATGAAAATAATTTTGTACTTTAGATACAAAAAAAAAATAAAAAAGAAAAATCTACAGCAATGAGCATAAACAAAAACAAAGAAAATTCACTAATTTTTATTAGGTTGTCATTCAGATTTTATGCAAAATTCACGGAAAAAAAAAACATGCGCTAATTTCGGGAAGAAATTCAAGAACTTCGCGAAATTTAATACCTTAGAGAATTTCTTCGTAAAACGACTTCCTGAATTATTTCGCGAAGATATTCTCAGTGTAATTCCAGCATTAGGTATATTCTCTTTTAAGATTTGTAATTACTTGCTCCGGAACACAATGTTTTATATGTACCATTACTACAAAATGTAGACAATGATATTTTTTATTCTTTTGCACTTTAAAACTATCGAAAATAATCGATAGTTCTCCACCACTACTACAAAGGGGCTTTCCGGCACCCCTTACCTTGCCTCTCTTAAGGACTCTGTGTAGCGTGTTGGCCGCCAAGTCGCTATTAAGTCTTTTTTTTTTCCGTTCTTTACTCTCCTGAGGCTGGCTACTGAAAACCAATCCAGGTGTGGAGATCGACGGCCCTTAATGTATAACAGGGTATTCCCCACTCAGTATTAGTACTCAGTTCGTCAAATCGGCTACAATTAACCCCCTGTCGACAATTCGCCCACACCTCCCAGCCAAAATACGACCGCGGTCATGAGGTCCACCTGGATACCAACAGGCGACACTTCGATTTTCGGGATGAATTTGTTGTGAAAAATACAATTTGACATAGAATTGTATGTAATTCAGATTCAACCACAACAAAAAATATTGAGGAAAAAAAAAACGTTTGATTTACAGGTCATTTACTTATTGACAATCATTTACAACAAATAAATGAAATTAACACAAACTAAGATTACAGTAAAAATTAATTGCCTTACATACTCCGCCACACAAAAGAAAGTTTTATAAAAAAAAACGGAATAATATAACCTATTTCATAGGTTTTAAATTTCATGTGTTATAATTTTTACCAAAAAGAAAAAAGGTAAAATACAGTATTTTTTCTACTTTATGCTTAATTTAAAATACGTTTAATAATATTTATAACAACATTGAGATTTTCTTTAAATCACTTTTGGTCTCCTTTCATCACGACCTTTTAAACCTGAAAAAAATATGAAGTGTTAGTAACGTTTTAAATAAATTAAATTTTTTGTTATTTTTAATTGTCCGAACAAAAGTTACTCTTCATTAAACGTTCTGCTTTATCACTGCAGTCTCGAAGAACAGGCCGTCATGTTAAGATCGTGACGTCACATTAGAAGATGGAATTTATTATAGAGGCTAATATGGCATGTAGATTATAATATTGATAATTTAAGTCAAAGATGTCTTAAATTATATCAAATGAGGTATAGAATCGTATATTAAAATGATATTTCGATGATTAGTATACAGAGTGATTCAAGACTATAAACTAGCTTATGTTATGATCACTAAGTATTGCTTTCGATCTTCTTCGATACTCCTTCGAGGTTACGAAAATAATTTCCAAATAATCCCTGCATAACAAACATTAGAAACAATTTCATAGGTAGCTATTTTAAATAAAATTTTATATCAATCAGTTGGTAGGTACATACTATCATTTTATGTTCCTCGAGAAACTATATAAACTTTATTTAACTTGGTTTTTGACTAGAAAAATGAAGAGGCATTAAAAGGAACCTGCTTTAAACTTGTAGGTATGTTTTAACCGTAATTTGAAGTAAGAAAAACCTGTATCGTATGAAAATCTAAACAAAATGTACAACGAACGTAGGCATTGTTTTGTTACTAAATTTTTGTCCGAACCTAACCTAAGTATGACATGCTCAACCTTCAATATTATACTATGTATTTAATAGCTAACTAATGTACTTATAATCTTTCTTTGTTTATTGCCTAATAACAATTTAAACAATAAACCAAAATATTATTAAAAAAGGTACCGACACTGCACTGTTCTAGTGTTTGTTATCTACCATCAAGTCCTCTGGTTGCCCTGAATTCCCTGACTAAAAACCTTTCCTCAAAGTACTTTATGCAAAAGTTGATACATTTTCGCAATACTAAATCGTCTCTTGGGATCCCTTTTAACATTATAGTTGAGTATTACACCCGGGAACACATCATGAATTTGGCATTTATCGGTATTTCACAGCCACTTAATCAAATAATTTATGGTTTTACATATAAAGGTCCAAACTACGCTAAATTAATGTTAGGGGTTTTCTAAAATAATCACAAACTGCTAAAAACTTAAAGGAAACACCAAAACGGTTTACCAAAACAATGCAAACCTGTCAAAACGTGGATCGACTAGAAACAGCTGATTTTAGAATGTGGGCGGGAACCTGACGGCCTGTTCTTCGAGACGGCAGTGGCTTTATGCAAAAATAATACCAAAACTTATGATAGAGTTACAGTACAGCAAATAATATAACGTAGATTAAACGCCAGCCTATACTTACACTGAGCAGCATTACTAAAAATAAGTCGACACAAAATGCCTTAAAAATATTTTAGTGACTGACTTCAAAGACGCATAACTTTGCACCAAAAGTCGGAGAGTGAATTATTTTTGATTGATATGTCAATGAAATTGAAAAAGTAGTTCATACTTGCACTGGAGGTAAATAAAACAGCCAAGGCTTCCTCCACAAATTTAATAAAAACAGGGTTGTTATGTTCCCTACATGTTTCGAGCGTCTAGACATCCATCTTTAGGGATGCCCCCCGGCCAGAGGACGTGTCCATACCCATGTCGGATGATGAAATTATGCCGCAGATGACCTTAACAGTAGAGCAGAGAATTGCAGCTTGCGAAAAGAGGATGGAAGCGAAATGGAAGAAATTACTGGATGAAAATACCGTTAAATGGACCAATAAAATGAGGCAGGTGCAGGAGAATAGTTTCACGAAAGCAATGGAGGTTAGAGACTTAAATAAAAGGATAGGGAGTTAAAGGACGAATTAAGTAGGTACCGTATTAATCCAGAGACAGACGAGCTAAACTCTAATGTAAATTCAAAAATATTTAACAAACAACAAACAAAACCCATATTAAATAATACTGAAAAGGCATCTGCTAGCAATGCGATAGTCATAGACAAGGCCGGTTCAGGCATGGAATGCGATTCAGAAGCTGATTCGGAGAGTAGCGAGCAGTGGTCTAGTCAGGTATCTAGAAATGCAAGGAAAAGACGAAATGTTAACCCTGATAAACCTATTACAAATAACAAAAAAGTGGCCGGTAGTTCTGCTTGGCCCAATTTACCAAAAACGAGCAACAAAGCCCTGCAAAATCATTTGACACAGAAAACGTCACAATCTGTCAATACCCAAGCAGAGCTGCCACCACGTGCAACAAACACGCTTAAACACGTCAAACCATTCGTAAATGATGCACTGGAGACCGGCCCTCCCAAGTTGAGAGTCCCTCCAATTGTCATTAGAGACAAAAGTAAATACAATGATATTTCCGGATATTTGCGATCAGTCAAAATTGACAACGGCCGCGCTGTCGCTGTGCCAGAGGGTGTAAAAATACATCCGCCCACGCACGTGGATTACCACAAAATAATAATTAAGAGTTACATGTTGTACTCAGAGGCGTACTGGAAACCTGGACAGAAGACAAAATAAGGGATGACTTAGAAAAACTAGGTTTTAATCCCACAAGGGTAATACGCTGGCACAGTCGCAGCGGCGCTCCACTGCTTCTGGTGTTGGGTTTCTTACCGAGATCGGAAAAATCAATTTTTGAACTAAGGTATTTAGACCAAATGTGTATTAAAGTCGAATCGCAACGTGCGCGCGCTACCATGTCCCAGTGCCATCTTTGTCAGCTGTATGGACACTCAGTTTCGATGCACAGCTCCCATCAAGTGCCTAATTACATGGGCTGTCCTCGTCACCCGAATAATTTGCGCAAAAATGCGCCAACTAACAACAACAGCGCATCAAGGCGGAACAATACTTTTAAATGGGGTCAGCAGGATAACGGTAAACTGGCCAATGATGGTAGTGGGAATAGAGCAAACCCCCCCCCCCCCCCCCCTCACAGGGATCGAAAGCAATACCAAACGCACTGGAATCAGCGTTACAAACCACAATGCAAAGCTTTCTTGCATAGTTTTCGAAAATAATGGGGAGTCAATTGAAAAATATCGTGAATACTTTTCAGAAAACCGCTGGTTAAATGGCGGCGCAACCGGAGACGGCATATTTTAAAATCGCTACTTTTAACGTCAACAGTATATAAAGCAACGGAGACTCGAACTTATAGATTTTGTTGAGAGAAACGAGATAGATGTGTTTCTTATCCAGGAGACTTGGCTAAAGGGAGAAAGGTTTTCGTTTCCGAATTACAAGGTGTTCCGAAACGATCGCCAAAATAGACGCGGGGGCGGAACCATGATTCTGGTCAAGAAACATATTTACGCTCAAGTTGTGCCAGGACCTGACAATTGCGCCCACATCGAAGGGGCATTCATTTCAATAAGTTTTAAAAATAACCAACGCGTTCACCTGGGATCGGTTTACTGTAGCCCATCGGCAGGTTTCACAGGCAACTGTTTGCAAAAGATTTTTAATAATAATAATAATATAACAATTATAGGGGGCGACCTCAACGCCAAACATACGGTTTGGGGTTGTAGGTATACTAATCCAAAAGGCCGCACCTTATACAATTTTTCAGACCATCTAAATTACCATATTCTACCGCCGGAGGACCCCACTCACTGCTTTGGGCGTGGTCTTCCGGATATCTTGGACATGTTTGTAATAAAGAAGGCACTGCAGGTGTCACAGCCAGCAGTCGTTTGTGATCTAAGTTCTGACCATATACCGGTGATAGTCGAAGTGGGTAATCCGCTTGAGAGAGGACGAGGTTTTGTTACCCACACCTCAACAAACTGGTTAAGATACAACGACATTATGAATAATATTGAGCAGCTGCAACCATTGCGTGGCTCAATAGATATAAATAATGCCGTGAACAGGATTACAAACGAGGCGTTGGCACAATCATCTGTTACAAAAGTGTCCGGGTATTCAAAATACGGGGCTTTAACAGACGATATTAGAAACCGCATTAGAATTAAAGACAGATTGAAAAATAGGGCGTATTGTACTGGAGATCCTCTCATCAAGGCGGAAGCTAACAGAGAAGCAACTTTAACCAAGCAAATGCTGGTAGAAAGGCAGTCGAACTTGTGGGACGACAAAATCAAAAGTTTATCTATAGAAGACAATTCTGTCTACAAAGTGACATAACTTTGATTAGAGGCGCACGCGCTCCCATGTCATACCTGAACCAGGACACAGGCGAAGTTCTGATAGATGCTATGGATAAAGCTGAATTGCTCGCAGACAAGCTCTTCGAGCAATTCAGCGAAAATCCAACCAACGATGCGCCACGTGATGAGAGGATCTCCAGAACAATACAAATTTTTAAAACGATAAACCATCCGCTGCAGGACTTTCCTTGAGTGACTGTAGACGAAGTAAAGTCGCTAGTTAGTGTCTTGAATACTAAAAAAGCTCCGGGTTTTGACGGTTTAAGGAATGCAGCGTTGCGAAACCTACCAGACCGAGCTTTGGGGAATATAGCAAACATATCCCAGGCTATAATCGAAGAAGGCCACTTTCCGCGCTCCTGGAAGCACGCCAAAGTCATATTAATACTTTAAAAAGGTGAGGACCCGACGGTGCCATCGAGTTACAGACCGATTAGTCTGTTATCCCGCCTAGGGAAAATTGACGAGAAAATCATTTTAAGTCGTCTAAATGACTTTATATTTGCACGCAACGTTTTGCCTAACGAACAGTTCGGTTTTCGGGCCGAACATTGCACAGTTATGCAAACGACGCGTTTAACATCTAACATTGTAAAAGGCTTTAACAAGAGAGCGCACACGGGAGCGGTTTTCTTCGACGTAAGTAAAGCTTTCGATAAGGTATGGCATAACGGTCTGTTACTAAAGTTGATAAGGCTCGGAACTTGTGAAGGTAGTTGGCTCGTTTCTTGAGAATAGAAGTTTTGCGGTTTCGTCAAGAGAACGCACTTTCTTTGAAAAAACGCATCAGGGCGGGAATGCCGCAAGGCTCTCACCTCTCTCTCCGATGTTGTATAACATTTAGACTCATGATATTCCGCGAGATAGATTCACGCAGCTCTATCTTTTCGCTGACGATACAGCAATTACTTCGACTACCAAATCACCGCGCATTGTCGTCAGCCGGATGCAGCGTCACATAATCAAGCTGGAAAAATGGCTTTCGGTTTGGAAGATTCGCCTGAATCCTACTAAGACGAAGGCCATAATTTTCTCGAAAAGCCGCGTACGTCGGCCTGAAACAAGGCTTAAAGTCAACGGAGTCCAAGTAAATTGGTGCCAGGAAGTGAAGTACCTGGGACTTATCTTTGACCAAAGACTTAACTGGAGGCTCAATTCAATAAATATAGTGAAACTTGCATTGTGACAGTTAGGCTCTAT
Source organism: Polydrusus tereticollis (assembly GCA_963920685.1). Classification (NCBI taxonomy): domain Eukaryota; kingdom Metazoa; phylum Arthropoda; class Insecta; order Coleoptera; family Curculionidae; genus Polydrusus; species Polydrusus tereticollis. The sequence goes on along the minus strand of OY987330.1, from coordinate 84,523,174 downwards.
CTACCCCCTGCTTTACAGGCGGAGTAGACTTGCAAATAGGACATAGGTTAACCTCTACAAGGCATTGGTCGGGCCGGTTCTCACCTATGGTACACCTTCGTGGTGCAACATAAGCAGAGCGGAACTGAATAAGTTCCAGGTAATTCAGAATAGGGCGCTGAAAATTATCGCAGATGTCCCGAGGTCAACTATGAATCGCGTGTTGCACCAGGACTTTCGCATACCAACCATTAATGAGTTCTTTAACTATTACGGGCGTACGGACGTTTCGACAAACCCACTTATTACTGACTCACATACGAGAGCGAGACAAAATGCGACCTACAAATTACCTAAAGACTGGCTCCCCGTCGGTCTATAGTAGAGAGGCACTATCACCTTCCTAGATAACGGTAAAAGGCGCCAAGAATATGCAAACCAAAATCCTCAATCATAACACATACGGCGCGACATACTCAACAAAGGCAACAGCTGATAGCAATAGTTTCTTTATGCGAAAATACCTAAAAGAAGAATCAAAAGATGTTAAAGGGATGCCCTGACGTAAAACCCCATTCATGAACCAATGTAAAATATTTTTAAGGCACTTTGTGTTCACTTATTTTTAGTAATGCTGCTCGGTCTAAGTATAGGCTGGCGTTTAGTCTGTGTCTACCAAAACTATTTACAGAAAGTGTAGACAAAGCACGTCCATCCCTTAATAGCAATAGCAGGGACAGACTTTTTTCTGTTTTTATACTAAACACTCGTAAAGTATTAGGTTTCGGTTGGTAAACGATGGTCACTCCATTACAAAAAAAACCGGATTTCCCAGTAGTTATTTGACCCAAACGTATGCCGCTGAGGCAAAAGTATTTGCTTCTGGAGAATTCACGGCCACAAAAACTTTTTTTTTTTAAATAAAATAAAATAGAAAAAAGCAAACGAAGTAAATAAAAATAGTTGTTCAGGGAGAATTTCATTACCTATATCCTAAACTAAGAGAAGAATCTGCAAGATTCTTCGAGTTTGTAAGAAAGTCAATCAAAATATTTGATCATATATCAAAAGTAAAACATACCTACTTGAGAAAAAAAAGGCTAATAATATGTTCCAGCTTTAACTCGTTTTCAGTAATCTTTTCGCGAATAAACAATGATATATTTTTTGCAGTGTATGAAATGACCTTTAAAATGATAGAATACAATAGGTTTGTTCCAACATAGCCAGATTACCGTCCCCGAATGATCTTTTCCAGTCTGTCAATTAAATTTTGAGTTTAGCAATGGATTGCTGCAGTGGTAAATTAGTTCGGGGACGGTCCTAGTACGGTTTTTGGTCGGTATTTATACATACATTTGATTGTACCGTTTTGAAAAATATTTCTCGCGCTCCAAAAAAGATGTTTTTTGCGAAAAGTTGACCGGAAACGGGTTATTCCGCGTCATCGCGACACCCTCAGTTGTACTTTGGACTCGTCATTTCTCGGACACGGATCGACTTACAGTATAGGACTGATATTTCATTCTACAAATTTGTCTATTCAGGTTGTGGCCTCATTTGCTATTTGCTGTTTCTCGTAAAAGTCACCGGAAAAGAAATATATCCGAAAAACTTGGTAGCCGCTCATTTCCGGATCGTGTATCGAAATATCGTGAACTATTAGGTTTGCAGAAGTGCTTCAAAGCTTTTATTGACGTAGGTACATCTACAAACTGCAATAGCCATTAAATCAAATGGAGACCAAATAATGGCGATAAACTGCCCCTCATTACTGCATAGGAGAACCTTGACCCGCTGTAGAGAGAATAATTGACTTACAAATTTTTAGTTGAGGGCTCTGGTTACAGGTAATCCAATTCACTACAAACTATTAATTGACAGTTTGCTGCTACGATCTAATGCAAACGAGTTTAAAAATGAAAAAAAACATCCTTTTCTAAAATGGCGGCTGATTAACCACGACCTTTTTCTGAACTTTTTGGTTTTAAATTCGGGGTACATGCGCAAACGCAACCCCAATAAAGTTGGCCGCCGTCTTAGTTTTTCCTTACCAAAGTACCTACCGACATGTGATCTGGTCAGCGGATCTATTTATTTATTTATTTATTTATTTATTTATTTCAACGGTTATAACCATTTTTACAAAGATTTTAACTAAACTAAACTAATATTAATTAGTTCCCAAAGGCGGGACGAGATAACAAGTAGATAGGTTTAACAAAGAAAAATAAAGTAATTTAAAAATGTAACTGTAGGTAATTATCACAAAGGATTAAGTCTTATTATTTGCGTTTTAAACTTATTCAGACTAAATCTAAATGGGTCCAAGTTATGGCCGTTAAACAAGCGAAACATTCTAACAAGTGGGCTGTAGTAGCCATAATTAGCATGATGAGAAGAAATATTAAACAACACACTGGAGCGAGTCCTATGTATAGTATTAAGGCTAATGCTCTGTAAGAGCAGCGGACAGTATATAATACCATTCACAAGTTTATACAGAAAGAGGGCATCGGCAACACTCCTGCGCCATTCCAATGTCCTCATATCAAAAATACGTAACACTATATTATAGTCTAAGTGGTAATCCTGATCATTATGAATATTGATATTTGACTTAAAAGCAAGCGTACGCAAGAATTTCCGCTGCACTCTCTCGACTTCGAGAACATGATTATTATAATGGGGAGCCCAGATGACAGATGCGTATTCCAACCCCGAGCGTACTAAGGAACAGTACAGCAACTTAAACGTATATGGTGAAAAGCGTTTACTATATCTCGTAATAAATCCTAGATTTCTCAGACCAAGTTGCACAATATTTGTAATATGACCTCGGAAGGTAAGCTGACTGTCCAATAATACACCTAGATCCCGAATTTCCATAACCGAATCGAGCAATTTGTCATTTAATAAATATCTATTTCGCTGTAAATTGTGCACTCGACCAAAAGACACACAGAAGCATTTTTTTACATTCAGCTGTAGACCATTAGTGCAAGACCACTGGTGAATATTATTTAGGTCTTCCTGTAGAAGTTGTTTATCGACCATACTTTCAATAACTCTAAAAACCTTCAGGTCATCAGCAAACAAAAGATAATCTGAATGATTTATCACATCTCCTATATCATTTATAAACAAGTTAAATAATAAGGGTCCACAATGAGATCCCTGCGGGACACCCGAAAATACTTGAATCTGCTTGGAAATGTAATTGTTTATCCTTACGCACTGACTACGACCAGACAAAAAACTATCAATCCAGCTAACCATCAGAGAACCAAATCCCAGGGCCTTAAGTTTGTGCACTAACAGCTTGTGACTCACTCTGTCGAATGCCTTCGAGAAGTCTGTGTAAACAGCATCTACCTGCACACCCCTCTCGAATGCACCCAACAGAGCCTGCTGATAACAAAGCAGGTTGGTGACTGTAGACTTTCCCCGAGAGAACCCATGTTGTTCATTCACCACAATGCCAGAACAGAATCGCGTAAGTTGATCAGAAATCAACTTGTCAAACAATTTAGGAATGACTGACTGAATACAAATGCCTCTATAATTTGAAACATCTTCACGATTTCCAGACTTGAATATTGGCGTTATAAAACTAGTTTTCCAGTACTGTGGAAAAATACCTGTTTTAAGAGATAGGTTAAATATATAATGCAAGGGCTTACTCAAGGAGCATACACAGCCTTTCAAGAGTGCAGCGGGAATTCCATCTGGGCCATGAAAAAATTTAAGCTTCAGGTTAGTTATACTATCAAAGATATCAGTTAAAGAAATATTAATTGAATTTATATCTACCTTGTTATTTATTAAATAATTTGGTAACTCATGACGCTCGTTCGCATATATATCCGAGAAATTGTTAGCAAATAGATCAACAATGTCATTGCCATTCTCTGCAGTGGAATCCCCCAGAAACATGCTATTAGGATAATTATTTGATTTTTTAGAATTATTCACATGTTTCCAAAAACAACTAGGGTTATCAGTTAAACTGTTCTGGACATGATTTAAATAATTCTCATAACATGTAGCTTGTAGTTGTTTACAAATACCACGCAAGATGGAGAATTCATCATAAGAGGCCCTAGATTTACTTTCTTTATAGTTCTTATGTGCAATCTTTTTTTGTATGACCAAATTTATCAGTTCTCTTGAAAACCAAACCGGAAAGTTTGATGATTGAAACCTTTTAACAGGAACAAAAAGGGCAATGACATCATATAGAACATTATACAGGCTCTCAACACAGACATCCACATCATTTGCATTAAGCACAGCCCCCCATCGTACACCAGCCAGAAAATCATTAACTGCTTGAAAATTAGTATTTTTAAAGTCATAATAAAATACATTAAATTTTAATTTATCTGTAACATCAGAAGTGGGCAGTGCTATTTCATATGCTAAATGATGCATTGACGTGCTAAAAATATTATCAATAGCAACAGAGACATTTGATTCTTTACAATTTGAGAAAATCAGATCTAAAAATCTACCACTTGAATTAGGTATAGAGTTAACTTGCCACATATTAAGGTAATTATAGTTTGTACAAATAACATTAGCCGAAGAAGAAAGAGAGCACTGTACTGATACACCATCATCCTGATTAGTCCATGAAGCCTCGGGCAGATTAAAGTCACCACAAACAAGAAAGTCACTGTCACAATACCTGTCCGCCAATCCAACAACAGCATTCCCATGTGCCTCATATATATCCTTGGAGGATTGAGGAGGAATGTATACTGACCCCAAAACCATACTTCGATGACCACGAGAAATGTGTATGAATACATGTTCAATATTAGAGTCGCCGATATTTATCGCCACAGATTTTATATATTGGCGAACGGCAATTAGTACCCCGCCACCTCTCAAGCTTTTGCTTGTATCAACACTCCTATCACGTCTATAAACAACAAAATTGTCCAGCCCCAACTCAGCATCGGAATACTCGGACGAGAGCCATGTTTCGACCAAAATAATTACATCATAGGAGCAAACATCGATTGCCTGCTTGAACTCGGTAAGCTTAGTACGCATTCCACCCACATTTTGGAAGTAGATACTTAGTTGTCGTTTTTTGATACAACATTCTTATTAGAAACCCTGGCAGTTGTTACTTTGGGTATACCATTTAAGTATTTTATTACGAGATTCTTTTCGCCATCCAGGGTACGCCGCTGGAGTTCAGCGTGCGCATTACGTATCTGCTCTCTCTGAAGCGGAGTCAGGTCGGCTCTCATGCGAATATCGCCATCCGTAAGTAGGTTCCTATTTTTTAGACAACTTGAGACTAAATTCTGGTCATCAAATACTACTTTAAGAGGTCTTGAACCCTTATCCTGGCGTCCAAGGCGAAAAGCCTTAAAATTATCACATTTAACATTGATTTTTGTTAATATGCTGTTAATGTGTGTTTTGTCGTGATTTATTCTTTGGGTGGAGTCCTGAGCCTGACTCTCGGGCAGATTGTACAGAATAATATTTTTTGCCCTACTGGTACGGTCTTGCATTTCTCCAAATAATTCGTCAGTGCTAGAGACACTTGGAGGGTAAGCCCCGCATTGTCCTTTCTTCATATTATTAATCTCATCACGAAGTGAACCAATTTCTTTTTCATACTTTGCTAGGTTGCTACTTCTATCACTGGATAGCTCCTTTATATCCTCTAGAATGCTTTGTAGCTTGGCATTTTGATCATTAATGGCATTGAAAATTTGTAAAATAATGACCACCACATCAGCCATTTCAACATTCTGTTTGTTGAAAAGCTTATCCTGGATTTTTACACCAAGGTCACCCCACGCGCCAAACGCAGTCTCGTCGGATAATGATTTGGGCTGGCTACGGGTACGCGATGAACGGCCACCATGCTTAACATCAACAAAGGAAGATGAGGTAGGGGACATAACCTTAGATTTTGCACATTCATCACAATTCCAATTATGTTTCTTTGATTTCTTGAATTCAGCACAAATCCCATTAAATTCACTAGAAGTGAGCTTTGTGCATCCTCGGTGGAACCAAGAAAAACACAGGCAACACTCTATAACTGACGCCTTTACAGAAATAGCTCGCTCACATTTACCGCAAACACACTCGCCCGCCATTTTTTTGACTTACAACATACAAGTCACAGCCTACTACAAAATATGGAAGGCTATTTTAGATTATTTTTAAATTTTGGCTACATCTGTAAAAATAACTATAGACAATTACAGTAAAACCTCTGTTTGCGACCGCCTCTATAAAGTCACCTGCGTTAAACGACCGGTTATGAATTCTCCATATTTGAAAATGGAAATCCATTATTTTATACTCCTCTTTACCGACCCATCTGTTAAACGACCGCAGGCACTCGTGATCGGAATTTTTAGTAAACATTAATGCCAAAAACACCCTCCATTAGGGGCAGTAAAACCCGACCCGACAATTCTTAAGAAATATAGGTACATACACTAATTACTTTATTGCAGGCGAATCCATTCAATCTGCTTTAAAGGCTGATAAATCGGCTGTTAACATTAATTTTGTTTTGCACAGTTTTTGTGTGTTTTGGGACTAACGTGAATATTTAAAGATGGCGGGAAAAAGGAAATGTCTTTCTTTAAGCGAAAAAATTGAATTAATCGAAGAAAGTGAAAAAACTGGTTTAAGTACCAGGATATTAGCTGAAAAATTGAAAGTGGGTAAGACCGAAGTGACTATGTTGTTTCAAGAAGGTGGCAACGGTGAACAAAAAAAAAATCCCAAAACTGAAGGACTGGCAGTGGACCAAGTTGTTTTTAACTGGTTTTGTAAGGCGCGAAACAAGCACTTACCAATATCCGGGTCAATAATTCAAGCAAAACCCCTCGAATCTGCTCAATGCCTAGGACTAGATAACTTCAAGGCATCAATCAAATGAATGGTTAGAAAAATTCCGTCGTCGGCACGATATTACCTTCAAGAAAATATATGGCGAGTCAGCCGATATCAATATCGAAGACTTCGAAGAAGAAGATAATATTCCGCTCGCACAACTATTTTCTAACATTAAGGACACATTCATGAACTTGAAACAATTTGCCTCTATTGATAACGATTTGCCAACAGAAAGTGCAGAATTTACTATCATCGAGTGTATTGAAGAGATTCAAATATTTCTCAATTGCTATTAAAATGTGAATCTGAATATTATAAAAATAAAATAAAAAATATGGAGCAATCATTAATTTCTGATTATTTTAAAAAATAAGAATTCAAAGCAAACATACAGTACATTGTATAATATAAATACAGGGTAGTTGGTATGTATGGAAACGGTCGATTATATCTTAAAGTAAAACAGCTAGCAAAAAATATTTAAGACAAAAGTTTTAGGGTTTAGTGTATTTTAAAGTCTATTAGAATTTAAAAAAAATAAGTATACAGGATGAGTCGAAAAGCCGTAAAGAAACAAAATTACTTTTTTTTTAATGGAACACCCTATATCTTATATAAAATTACAATTATTTTTTAATAAGTGTATTATAAGTCTAAACCTAATAGTTTTCGAAGTATCAACTTTTGAAAAATTGCATTTTTCAACTTTGACAGATTCTAGTTTTCTAACGTTAGGTATGCCATAGAGCAAAATGGCTTCCATGTCCCTATCTTACTTTTTATTATCTTCCCAAAAATATTAACTTCCGGTTAAACCGGAGGTACCATATTTCCGGCTTTTGAGTTACATCCGGTTTAACCGGAAGTTGACCCCAGTAGGAAGATAATAAAAAACTAAGATAGGGGTATGTAAGCCGTTTTACCCTAAGACGTATCGTTAGAAAAGTTCAAAAATGTAATTTTTCAATAGTCGATATCTCGGACACTATTATATTCAGACTTATAATGTATTTATTAAAAAATAATTGCAATTTAATGCTAAATCCAAAAATATTCTAAGACAGAGGGTGTTCCATTAAAAAAAAGGTAACTTTGGTTTTCTACGCCTTTCTGATTCATCCTGTATACTTATTCTATTAAAATTTTTATAGACTTTAAAAAACCCTAAAACTTTTGTCTTAAATATTTTTTGCTAGCTGTTTTACTTTAAGATATCATCGACCATTTCCATACATACCAACGACCCTGTATGTTAGTATGCACGTGCTGTATACCGGGTGTCTACGGAAGGTGACTCGCCCCTATAACTCTTTTGTTTTTAAAGATAATGGAATGAAATTTGGAGGATTCGTATGCGACATAAAACTACATTTTTTGACGGGTGATTCAACTTTATAGAACTTCCGGTTTTACCGGAAGTGACATAAATTTTCGATTTTTCAATGAGACACCTGATATATTTTTACTTTCTTTTAATCCATATGACATTCTAAATACAACCATGTGTCACTTTTTCGCACCATTTTTAATTTTTTTTTTTTTAATTTATTTTATTTTTTAATCTAGAAGGCTATGAATACGTTAAAATCGCTAATTTCAGTCCAAACATCTTTGTCAAAATACAACTTTACTGTTTTCGGTCAAAACCTATCTGCTGTGTCAAGTTTTTTCAAAAATTTTGAAACCTGCATTACTCACTTTTTTCAAATGGCAACATGGTGGCTCGTCGGGTTAGGAAAAAAGAGCATTTTATTACGATTAATTTGATACCACACACTATAACGTTTTAAACAAACTTCCTTTAAAAACCAGTATAAATGTTACGTTATGTACGACTTTCATAAAATAAAGCGCCTTTTGAGAATAAAATAAGATTTAATCGAGTAGGCTGTGATTAACACAACTGATAAAAACAAAAACGTTAAGATGTCAATTGACAAGTCAACATCTTATGGAACTTCGCTTCTGCAACAGTAAATTAGGTAATGTGTGTACGTTATTGTTTAAAAATCATGGAAAATAATAATATTTATACAAGGAGCGAAAAAGTTGATATGTTATTAGTTTTTGGAGAGTGTGGGCAAAACTCAACCGATGCTGCACGTGTTTACGCACAAAGATATCCTGAACGCAGTCACTCGACCCGGCATTATTATCCAAAACTGGTTCAGAAAATGCGAAATAAGCCTGATAATAATGAAAACGATCCAATTATTGTGAGTGAAGAAATAGAAATAATTGTTCTGGCATACGTGCAAGTGAATATCAATGCGTCACTCAGATCGCGCTAGAATGTGGCATTTGTAAGTCTTCTGCCGACAATATTTTAAATAAACATAAATACCATTCATATAAATACCAACTACATCAGCACCTGTACCCAAACGATAATGAACGGGGACTTGAGTATTGCAATTGGTTCTTAGGAAAATATTTGGAGGATAATACATTTCCATATAAAATTCTTTATACTGACGAAAGCCGTTTCACTAATTTGGGACATTTCAACAGAAATAATAGGCGATATTGGTCCCACGAAAATTTACACTTGATGCAGGAGGGAAATTTTCAAGAACGGTTTGGTTTTAACTGTTGGGTTGAGATTTTAGGAGACAGAATTTTAGGCCCTATATTCTTTGACGGTTCGAGATATGTGTGACTCAAAATAATAGTGGAATAAGTCACATAATAGACATTTTGAGATATTACGACTTTTGCATAAATTCAATCAATTATTGAAATGAAACTCATTTGTTTATAATTAATTTTTTTTATAAGAGTCAAACTAATTATATTACAAAATAAGTAAAATAAATGAGATTTAAACGTCAATACAGAGAAATCAAGAAGTATGAAAAAAAAAATACGGAGATGTTCCACTTTTAGAATGAAATTATTTTATTTTCTTTCTTGTTATGATGAACAACACCAAACAAAAAAATTTTAATCATAAATATTTTCATCATCGGATGAGTTTTCTGTTTCCTGCATTGCCACAGATGCGCGCGTTAAAGTTTCGGTTGGCAAATTTTTGTAATAGGGGTGGTGGACTGGTGGAATGTATGGGAGCAAGTCTAGCATATCTTTTTTTTTTTATTACTGTTACTTGTCTTCTAGTAGGATACTACAAGTTTTGTTCAACTTTAGTTAAAGTTTGTGTTTTCGTTGATTTTTTCGACAAATCCACACAACGGAATTCAACGTCTGAGTTTAAATTTTCTTTAAACTTTAATTGAAGTGGGTGATCTTTTTCATAACGAAACCACCTAATATTCAGCCAGCTAAAAGAGTAGCCACACTCAGTTTTTTTTCGGTTTGTTATGGCCTTTTCAAGATTCTGGGTACTTAACAAATCAGAATGGTTCATTTCCGTGACACGAAAGACAGGTTCTTTACGTTTAGCATTTTGTATGATTGAAATCCATTGTTCCCTACTATAGATGAGACTGTGATGGTGACTTGCATTTTCAATAATTCCAAAATCTGCATCATTTGGTAAGAACGAATGCCCAGATACTAGAAACTTATGGTCTATTGTGCTAATCGGATTGGCTTGATCTTGAACGAGCTTTAATAATGTTAAACTTATCTTTATGTTACGATTTTGGCCAGTGCATGAGTCTGAGTAGATGACTATATGATCTTTGTTTGGCGCATGTTCTATAATGTGCCTAGCCAAGCACCATGCTACATCTTGAGAGCCGCGTCCCCCTTCCGTCTCATCCCATACATACATGTATGCTCGTCCATCATTAAAGCAGTGAATTCCAAGGTTATATACATAAAGGTTTCTTTTATAATAAGCTACAGATGTTGTTAATTTTGGGAACGCAAGTGCTTTTTGTAGATCAAATGTAAATATATATGCATCATCAACCTTCTTTGAATCAGTTCTAAGAGAATCTCTAGCTGCACCAGCTTTTCGTAGATGTAAGCCATGTTGCATCTGAAAACTTTTTTTTATCTTCTTCGTTCTCGGCAGCTTGAAGTTTTAAGTTTAACTCATCACATGTCTTGCATGTATCTTGGCGGGGGGGTTTGAAATGAAGATTAAACTTAGTATTAAACACTTTGTAATAATATTTTAAGTTTTTTGGTTCAACCAACTTTCGCATGATTGTCTGTACAAGTCGTACATTTTTTTTATAGTTAAAACTGGGTGTAGATATTTTCTATGTGGATATGTTCAACTATGACTGAATCATCAAATTTTCGGCTTGATGTAGTGCCACGTCTATCTACGCATTGCTCAATAGACTTTTTTGAGACACATCTATACAATCTTCCATTACTGATCTGAAAAGTTGCAAGAAAGTATTTTTTACAAACAAGCTCAGTTTTATTTTCAACTTTCAAAAAGTACTTCAATGATGTTTGCCGTACTCCCGGCCGGGATCCGTCCTGTGGTCGTTTACGAACTACTGGATTAGAGTTAACGAGACCATGGAGATAAATATTTTGCCTTGAAAAGTCTCCCAGCTCCCAAAATGAATTAAACAAGCCTCGTCTCTCGGATTCTGTGAAAGTATTAACGCACTTCTTGGGACATTTACACTTAACGTTACTAAAAACTTTAGGGCGCGCTGCAACGCCTTTTTTGTTGTTATAAATTTTACCACTTTTTCGTAACATTTTTCGTTTATTGGTTTTCCATTCAGCTTCATTTCGCAGTCTATTTCTTGTCTTTAAAGGTATTTCTTCTATGTTATCGTTAGCATGACTCGAGGAAGAATCTAAAACAAGAAAAGAAAAATCAGTTTTTATTACCGGGTACAGACCTTAAGGCCTTACAGCGCGTGAGATCAAAATAAATGGAATCTACACGGACATAATATAATTATATTTTGATTGTAAATATCTAACCTCAAAAATATTGAAACTAAACTAAGTACTCACCAGAATCCTCAGCCGTATTTTCCTGGTTAGGATTATACTCCGAGCCAGAATCACTAAAATCGCTGTGTGGATCCTCCATTATAAAAATTATTTATTTTGAAAAAACAAACACGACCTGACAGAGATTTCAATGTCGCCTAAACCAGCTGTTAAAAAATATTCAATTTAAAAGTGGTATATCTCCGGATATATTCTACTATTACTCTGAAGTTTGACTTATTTCACTGTTAAAGTGACACGGGTTGCCGACTTTTCACAATAACAGGAAATAAGTGCCATCTAGTGGCTAACCAGAAAAGCTTGGAGCTAGACCACTTTTAAATTGAAAAATATATACCAACAGAGTGCGCTGTGCCAAGTTTCGCTGAATTATAACATTTTGGAGTTATTCCACTATTATTATGAGTCACACATATCTAGTTGTCCTCACGCAAGAAATTGAGCATTTCTTGGGTGAGATACCATTAGTAAATCGAGTGGGACTAAAATTAATAGATACGTGGATGTAGATTTTTAGTTCTTTTTTCTTTTATTTATTTATTTTCTTAATGTCAAAAAGTGACAAGTGACACATGGTTGTATTTAGAATGTCATATGGATTCAAATAAAGTAAAAATATACCAGGTGCCTCATTGAAAAATACTAAAGTTAACTTCCGGTAAAACCAAAAGTTCTATAAAGTTGAATCACCCGTCAAAAAATGCAGTTTAATATCGCATACGAATCCTCCAAATTTCATTCCATTATCTTTAAAAACAAAAGAGTTATATGGGCGAGTCACCTTCCGTGGACACCTGGTATACATATTGGTAAATTAGCTTAATCTTATTTAATTTCAGTTCTGATAAATTTAAACAAAAATATTTAGAGTTATTTACATATATGTAGATACTTATTAATAAACAAACACTGTAAAATGCAGACAACTGAAATGTCAAAAAACCCATAAAAAAAACAAGTTTGGTGTGTAGTTCAAAAAATATGGCATTTAGGAAAAATCTGACTACGTAACTGGATTCTACGTAACGATGTGTATAACAAGCACTTTTTACTTTTCTTCAGCCCTATGATCAAACACACAAGTTAACCCTAGACGCTAATTTCAAAATTACCTGTTTAACAATCACAGTGAAAAATTAACAAGTAGGCTTTTTTCGGTTGTCATGGAAACGGTACGTTAAAAGTTAATATGTGTGTTTGATCATAGGGCTGCTTGTAAGTTACGGGGTAAGCGAAATATAAGAGGTGCCCGAAAATTGCAATCTTTTGATTTTACCCTGTAGTACAGAAACCAAGAGGGCTACGAAAAATTTGTTAACGGCATCTTTCTTTTAAAAAAAAAGTAGCACAGGTTTACGGAAGCCGCATTCTTCTAACTTTACTTAATAGCGAGATACAACAATTTTAACGAATACTGAGTAAGTATACTGTAGAATGACTTTGTTCATACCCGGTTTATTATAAAAGTGTGGGATATTTTTTGCAAAATTATTGTAAATAATTAATATTGTCTTTTGCAACTGATATTTCATTCCACAAATTTATCTATTCGGGTTCTGGCCTCATTTGCTGTTTCTCGTAAAAGTCACCGGAAAAGAAATATTTCCAAAAAACTTGGTAGCCGCTCACTATCTCGTGAACTATTAGGTTTGCAGAAGTGCTCCAAAGCTTTTATTGAGGTGCATCTAGAAATGTCACTCTAAGCCCAGCCTTTGTTTCCTTGTGATTATTAGTATCTGACAATGACCATATTGAAATGTATGAGCCTAGCGCCTAGCTAGGAAGTACTAAACATACTAACAATGCAATTTGGAAACGATAACGTAATAGTCAACTGTCGATATACAAACTTTACTTTTGAACGGTAGCGTTGGGTGGTGGCACGTGAATAACTTACCGAAACAAAAATGTCACCGAAACCTATTTTGATTTCATTTTCTTATCGAGACGTGGGAGGTGGCGGCCCATAGGCGTGGAAGTACATTTGACCTCCCTGAGGTTGAGCCCCGGGATTGGGGGGCGGCGGTGGCGGAGCATTAAATATTAAACCTCCTGGGGGTATCTGGTAAGCCTAAAAATTAAACAAATATGAATTAATTGTCGTTGTTAAATGTTATTATTTTAAAGTAATTAAGTACATAATATTTCCTTATAATTAAACAGCGCCTGCTGACTGTAGCAAGAGATAAAAAAAATTTAAAATAAAAGTTGCTGGAATGAACTTTAAACACCAGAACTATTATAAAAAAAGAACAATCATTCAGGAAATGGAATGCCTGCTTATTACTAAATATTTTGATAGGGCTTAAAATTCTCTTTGCAAAAATATATACGTCGTCTTTAGTCGCCTCAAGACGTTTTTGAAATATTTAGTTTAAACTATTCAAGTTTATTCTTATCACTCTAAATATATCGCAGCAGCCATTAAACGATTATAGTAAACAAAAGATACATTTCTTGTCAATTATAGGCGATTTGTATAGGTAATTTTGAAAATAGACTTTTAGGCCCTTCCAAATACATATTTAGCAATATATAGGGTGTTCAACTTAACACATAATTATCCATATGATCAAACACACAAGTTAACTCTAGGTGCTAACAGCTGTTTCTTAACCACAATGAGAAATTAACAAGTAGGCTTTTTTCGGTTGTTGTCATGGAAACAGTAGGTACATTAAAAGTTAACTTGTGTGTTTGACCATAGGGCTGAATATATGGCATGGCTATTGTTTTTTCTTATGGCGATTTTGGTTAATTTCTACAACTTGTATTTAAAACGGTTCTTTCTATCTCTAACAACAGAGTCGGCAAAAGCTCTTTAATTATGACGGGAAAGACCAACTCCTACAGTGCAAAGACCCTGTACTGGGAAATTCACCGTGATGTCCCACCTCCTTACCTTATTACCTTATTTTTCATGCTAGGTATAAATAAAAAATATAAGCATGTACGGTATTACTTTTGCAGCGGTGTCCACAAATTCCCTTAGTCACGTCATATACAGGGTTGTTATGAATGTCACGTAACGTAGATATTTAAGGGAGCGACAGTGCTCGTCGAAATAGAAAAAATATTCATAAACATGCGGTCAAAAAGGCTTCATTTTTGATATACAGGGTGTCAAAACTTGATTTTTTTTTAAAAGTTTTTTCCGAGATGATCATTTCAAACTTGGTAGGCTTATTAGTTTTTGGAATCTCTACAATAAAATGTCTTAATTGTCACAGGCAGTATATAGAGTGTTACATTTTTTGCGCTCTCTCCTGAACCCATTTATACTGGTATTATATCTAGACTCCCCGTTCTTTTCTTTTTGATCCCCACGTTTTTATCCTATCTGTCATCGCTTTCTAGTTTATATATTGCAAATTTAAGAGATGAGGGCACCTGTAAATAAATAAATGAACACATGTGCCAATATTTCTTCACTACTAATGTGTAGTTTTTTATCTCAATTTTTAAAAGAACACATTTCTTTATGTTGTCAGATCAAAATTTCCCTAAAAATAGCGAAACATAGGCCGCCTTAATTCTGACGATACACAACAAACTAAAAAAAAACTGTCGAAAATGACCTCCTCTTGCTTATATGCAGAAATCAACTCTCTCGAATTCTCGAATATCTAAGGAGCATTGTGAATTATTTCACATGAATCTATAATTTTGTTTCTCAGATCTTCGTCTCTCTGGATAGGAGTCCGATTGCTAAGGCAGCTTCGCAGAAGCTTGGAATACATTTCCGAACTAAAAACCTCTATACACCCCAACAACTTTTGATGCTCTATAAAGCGCAAATTCGACCATCGCTGGCTGGAGTACTGTTCGCATATTTGGGGCTCTGCTCCTAAACACACCTTGAGATTGCTAGATTCCATTCAAAGAAGAGCCATTCGCTTGATCGGTGACCATGATCTGACAAATAACCTGGAAAACCTTGAACATCGAAGGTAGGTTGGCGACTTGAGTGTATTTTACAAATATTTTCATGGCAAGTGCTCAACTGGGGTTGCCCGCTTAATTCCACCCAGAGCGGTGCATGGTAGAAATACACGACGAGCCACTGCAGCCGTGTTCCCCAACTAGTATAATCTACAAAGATTCAAAACCAACGTGAATCGTTTCATGCACACACGCACCGCTCGCAGAGCGACATAAAGGATTAATCCTGCAGTGCTGTGCCTTATCTTAAAAAAAAAAAAAAAACAACGATTTTAAATGTCCCCAGAAAAAATAATCTAGACAATTTAAATCGGGGGACCTAGGGGAGGTCGACCTAGACCTATCCAACAGGTAGGGTTAATTTTTTAAAACTCCTTTACCACCAAACTGAAATGTTGCGGTGCACCATCATGCATAAACCACAATTGGTTTCTTAGTTCAAGTGATACATCTTCTAGCAGCAGTGCTTCTTCTAAAAATTTGACGATAATATTGCCAGTTTATCCTTGGCAGGAAAAATGGCCCCACCAAATAGCCTCCAATAATGCCAGCCCACACATTTACTGTAAACTGGACATGACTTTCGACCGTCAAAATTTTTCAAACTAGCACAGATGAAGTGTTTAAATTTGCCGCGATATTTCTTGAACTTATACCTGGTTCGTTTTCTACAGCATTCAAGACTGCTCCCTCAATTTCGACAGTTCTTACAGTGCAATGTGCCCCTGCCAACTTGCCAAATTAGTAGATTTCCTAAAAGTTCCATTTTCTGAATCAGGCTGTCTTCGATTTGGATAATGCTGCCGATACTATATTTAACAGGAAAGAAAAATCCGAAATTCTTCACAAATATTTAATATTTCGCTCTACGCGTTTCGGTTTCTTGATATCTATGATTCAATTAAAAGCTGCCGATACTAACCTGACTAACCTAAGCCATCATTAAATATTAGTAAGAAATTTCAAATTTTATTTGATGGTAATTGTTAAAAGGTGATGGGGGCAGTGAATAACCCCAATATGAAAGTAAAAAAAATACATTTTCTATAAAATATTTCAACTAAAAAAAATTAAGAGAAATTTGAATTTTTTGCACTCTATATAAAAAAATTTTGAAATTAAAAATATATCTTGGGCATAATTTTAGTAGTGCTTTCTGATAAGGTATTCAAAATTTTGATTTAATCTAAAAAAATTAAAAACCGTTTTAAAAAAATAGTAATTTTTAGCTTTTCTCGAAAATCTACATATTAAAATTTTTTAGGTATAGGAAGATGTATTAAAAAAATAGAGTATTTGAGATGGTCTATCCGACGGTCTAAACCGCATTTTGATGGGACGTTTCTTGTGCGAGTTATTAATTTTCAAAAATGGTCATTTTGTGAAATTTTTAAAGTTTGATTATGACGTTTTATTAGGCTTAAACAAAACACCCCGTATATTTAATTCTTATCTCACCAGATAGCCTAAATAGTCGTCGAATTAATAGGAAACTTTGAATATTCCACCTTGAACCATTTTTGAAAAAATAAAAAGAAAATGCAAAATTGTCGATTCGACACGGCCACGCCGACTACGTCCACATCGACACAAAAAATTTGTAAAAAACTAAAAAATTTCAACATCACTCCTATACAAGGAAATAAAAACAACTTAAGTAGACACTTATGCAATTTTAAAATAGAAACAAAGGACAAACTCTTACGAAGCGGAATCTACCAAATAAATTGTGACAACTGCAATGCAGTCTATATTGAACAAACAAGCAGAAATCTGAAAATTAGACTAACAGAACATAAAACTTCTATTTAAAAAAAAAAACAAAATAAAACAGGTATGGTATAGCCGAGCACTGCATAAAAGAAAATATTCAATTTTAAATAAAATAAAACCTATTCACATCGAGAACAAAAGCAAAAAATTAAACCTTCTAGAATCACTTACAATCAAAAAAGCAATAAAAAAACAAAAATAATGTTGGCAATAATCAAACAGAAATACCTTCAAGTGCTAACCCAATTAGCAACAGCATAATAAAATAAGATGCAAAATTATTTTGATAACCACCTGTATAACAATAGAAACCACAATGTAATATCAATCCACTGTAATCCCTGTTCCTAATTACTTTATTACTTATTTATACCTTACATTAGAATTTAGATAAATACCATTGTATATAACAACATTTATAACTTAGTCTTTGTACTCCTTTGAAAATGATCCGGTAGGGCCGAAACACGCATGCCAGGTAACTGAATAGAAAAACTGTGAACCATAACAAGACATTTTTATTTGTACCCATAATGGATATACGGTTCCACCAAGAATGTAGCCCAACACTAGTAAATTATATAATATACTGTTTCATAGCGGAGTGTAGAGAATGCAATGTGTTGTAGGTGACACGACTTATAACAATCGGGGTGAAAACCAAATTGTAACAAAACTATTTGACATTGAACGTCAAAAAAGTTAACAAACGGAAAATAAAATATGAGTTGTCCCAGTCAACTACTTCTATTTTAAATTTTGTTACTTGGATAATACTTGGTTTGCATCGACGCGATGAGGAGGAGAGTGAAAGTGTTGGTAGCTCAAAAAATGTAACACTCTGTATACTGGCTCTGACGATTTAGACATGCTATTGTAGATTCCAAAAACTGATAAGTGTGCTAAATTTGAAATCATTATCTTGGGAAATATGGGAGAGAAGCGAAAAAATAATTAATTATGCGATATTCTGTATATGAAGTGATTAAGGAAATTTTTGGATACCCCGCAAAAAGTATTTCCAAAACCCTACATGCTAATATTTTGCATTTTTACCTAACATGAAAAATAAAAAATTAAGTAGAAATATGATGACGAATCAGTACAGTACAGGGTGTCCATTTTTCAATGTAATTACTTTTTCGTGAAACAAAAGATGCTGCAAACAAAATTATCATAGCTTTCTTAGTTCTTAAGCTGCAGGGTGTTTTCGAAAATGTTGGCCTATTGACCACTGTATTTCGGTTATCCTTTAACAGTTTCGTCGTGCTCCATATTTGTTTAACGTGTTTAACGTCGGTCCGCAATAAACCTCAATTTTCGGTGAATTGGATTACTAGAAAATTTTGAACTTTCGCCCGCAGCTGAGGCAAAGTGTATTTAACTCAAAGTACATTAAATAATTCTAATCAAACAGGAATTAAAGGTGGATCTTAATTAAATAGATTCTAAGCATCATATTGGAATAAACTACATCAATAGTAAAAATTAATTTGTGCAAAGATAAATATAGAATTTTTTGTGCTGATAAGACGAGCTTTATAATAAACAAGTTTTTTTTTTATTTTTATACTTAGCAGTTAAAGGTATAGTGGTGGCATTGCTCATAGGAATTTGTCAGCGGGATTTGGTTAATAATGGTTTTGTGCAGCAAGTGTAAATCTGAAGAGACGGAAACCTATTCGCATGCAAAATGCGACACCTGTGAGATGACACTGTGCGTTAATTGCTCATCTCTTTCTGCGTCTGAGCAAAAAGGCGTCACCGTCAAAAAACGCTCTCCCTGCGTTAAATATTATTGTAAAGAGTGTCTACAAATTAAACAAACTGAAGTAAACTTTAAGAATGTGGTAGTGGACATGAAGACTAGCTTAATAAAATCAATGCAAAAAATGTTTGATGAATTCCGGTCCAGGGCAGACAAGGTGGACAAGCTAAGCAAATTCATGGATTCTGCTGTCAAGTATCTGGAAACGGTCAAGACTGACAGTAAAGCTGCGTTGTCAAAAATGGAAGACATTGCTACATCTATTACTAATCTGATCGATACCAATAAAGAAACAATCCAACTCGTTGCTGGAACAGGATGTAAGGAACGGTCTACTATTCCTACTGACCCAGGCATTCTAAATATAAAGAAGCTTGTAGATGAACTACGTCTCAAATCAGAAAAGCAACAGTCCGAAATCAACGCCCTAAAGGAACAGATTTGTAAT
Organism: Polydrusus tereticollis; assembly: GCA_963920685.1. Classification (NCBI taxonomy): domain Eukaryota; kingdom Metazoa; phylum Arthropoda; class Insecta; order Coleoptera; family Curculionidae; genus Polydrusus; species Polydrusus tereticollis. The sequence continues at coordinate 84,503,483 of OY987330.1, read as the reverse complement.
CTTCAACAAAAAATGCCCAGCAGTTCATCAGACGGAAGAATCGATCAAACACCGAATCTTGTAAATCAGCAATCAACAGCACTGATTGATAATAGCAGAAAGCAAGGAACGATTTGCTCGGGACCTAGTAGGTCCAGTATTCGGGTCGCAAATCCTAATATTGGCGAAATACTAGCTAAACTCTCGTGGATATATATATCTAATATCGACGTAAATACTACTCCGGAAAATATAATCGAGGCATTGGATCCTGCTCACAAAAATATTTATAAATGCGAGAAACTTCCCTCTAAGTATAGAAATCGCAAAGTGCCTCGTTTAAGCTAGGGGTACCTGAAACACTTGAAGGCAACTATATGTCGTCCGATTTTTGGCCTGATGGGGCATATATTGCGAAATACTACCCGCCTCAGATCGGTTCAAGTATCAACCGACACAGGAAACCAACTTTTCGACGTGCCCAGCCCAACCGGAACAGGAGGATCTAGTTAAAGAAAACCTATCTACACTGTCAAAGCAATCGGATCATCTCTACCTGGATATCGGCTATACAAATATTCAAAGTTTGTCAGCGCACAAAGATGATCTAATTTTTAATATAGTACGTCTCAATCCTAATGTGATACTGCTCAGTGAGTCTAGAACTACAACGGACTTTTCTAATTTAGAATTAGCTCTAGACAGCTACACTCTTATAAGATGTGACTCTAACTCCCGCCATACTGGTGGAGTATTGATTTATGTAAAAAATGGGTTGTGTTATTCTTTAATTAAGTCCTTTAATTTATACAACAACCATTGGTATATTTTTATCGCATTAAAAATAACAAATATCTCTGTTATAATAGGAGTAGTATACCACTCACCTAATGCTAGTCACTCTACCTTTCTACATGATATGGAGGAAATTTGGGAAAACTTTTTAACCAACAATAATAGCAAGTTAATAATTGTAGGCGATTTCAACATTAATTATTTGCATAGCGGTTTTTATTCTAAAAAATTAAAAAATATGATAGGTATATTGGGCTTAGAGCAATTAGTGTTGTTTCCAACAAGGTGCACAAACGAATCCAATACACTTATCGATATTGCTCTGTCTAATTTCGATGTATACTGCAAAGTACATGACCTACCAAAAATATTGATCACTCGGTATTATCCTTTAAAATAAAAAATAAAATTATGCGTCGAGACCCTCACAGAAAAATATTCCGCAATTTATCCCAGGCTAATCTTGATAGTATTAATGTTGAACTCTTGGGCATAGATTGGTCCACTGTACTAAATTCTACTGATGTTAATTTGATTTTTGGTCGGCTTTTGAGTCAATGTTCTGTAGTTATCAATACCATTTCACCTCTTAAAGAAGTTGTCCCTAGAGGTAACAACCTGCCCTGGTTTGACATTGAACTGAAGGAGAAAGCTAAAGAAAGAGACAGCGCGTATGCCGATTTTAAAAAATGCCAGGATCCTACTGACAAGAATATTAAGTGGGAATTTTATAGAATATCTAGAAATATTTTTGTGAATCTACTTAAAATTAAGAAGAAACAGTACTACTATAACAAAATAGATAGCAATAGAAATAATAGTAAATTAATGTGGAAAACACTAAAAACACTAGTAAATGGTACTGACAGGACATTTACTCATAAAAGTATTACTTTTTCATTTGGGGGGACCCAGTTAATTGCAGGTAGCGAACAGGAGATTGCGGAAAATTTTAATACTTTCTTTATTTCAAGTATTGATGAGATCAGAAGTACAATTCCAACATCGAACCCATGGTCACCAAGTTTAATGCCTGGGATTGATAGTAAATTTTCGGAATTTAGCTGTTTGTCTATGAACGATTTAAAAAAAAATAGTAAACTCGCTGGACAACAAATACAATTATGAGGATATATTGAATATGAAATTTCTTAAAAGCTCATTTGATGTAATTGGTCATATATTCTTAAAATTTATTAATACTTCATTGTTGAAGGGTGAATTTCCAAATGAACTAAAAACTAGCTTAATAACTCCTATACCTAAAGTAGCGAACAGTGCTGATTGCTCCAATTATCGCCCAATAAATACACTACCTGCAGTTGAAAAAATATTGGAACTTGCAGTGTATAACCAACCAACTTTATGCTTACATCAGCTCAAATAACTTATTATATATTAATCAATCAGGGTTTAGGAGTAAACATTCTTGTGAGTCAGCAATTCAGCTGACCGTCTCCACTTGGAATGAGCTCATTGATCAGGGCTATTTCGTCTCGGCAGCTTTCCTAGATTTTCGCCGTGCATTTGAGACAGTTGACCGTGACATTTTGTTGCAAAAACTTAGATATTATGGCATCGGAGGTACAGTACTAATAGAAATCACTTTGAATACATTAAAAAAAAAAATTGGCACCAAACTATTTTTCTTTTCTAGAATCGCAGGGAATCTCTCAATGAATTCCAGACTGCTTGTATATCAAACCATAATACAGCCTCACTTTTATTACTGTTCTAGCCTTCTTTACCTTCTAGATAATAATTGTAAAGCATCGTTGCAAAAATTACAAAATCGTGGCATGAGAATTATACTTCGCTGTAATCGATACACCCCAATTTATCTAAAGTATTCCACTATGGTTTTCATTTTTAAAATTTTGCATAATCTCCTACCCTCTTATTTAAGTCAAACCATTACCCGGGTCAATGAGATTCACAATCATTATACTAGACATAGTACAAAATATATTAGGAAAGCAAGCCTTAAAAGGACTATGAATTCTCTATTCTTTAAGTGTATTAATGAATATAATGGATTACCTACTAGGGTAAAAGAAAGTAGCAGCCTCGCTGTTTATAAACACACATTAGCTATTTACCTAAAATGGACTAATTTCTATTTTATTGTGATTAAGTTAGATAATCCATTGTTGTTTGTATTTTATTTCTATTTTATTGTGATGTATGATAATCCATTGTTCTTTGTATTTTTTATTTCTATTTTATGTAAAATAATTTATTATTATTGTATTATTAGGATGTATTTACCTATTCCGAAAAATATATATATTATTATATAACTTGTTAAAAAATTGAAAGTTGTTTCTAAGAGACTTTTAAGTAGAATTAGTGGCGTGCTTACTTTTTTTTCTGGGAGTCTTACTTTTTGAGATTTAAAGCAAACATACGACTTTTAAAAGAGCCACCCTGTATATTCTTTTCTTATTTGATTGGGCTATTTTTAAGCCTTTTAAAGATATATAATAGTTGATAGTTATTACTAACAATAACCGCAGAAATAAAAAAATTTAGAAAATTTAGGTAGGAGGCTATGAAACCAGTGAAACAAAGAAAATAATATGTCACTACTGCTAAAATAAATTATATGCAAAAATACACTAATATTACATTTACAACTGGGGACCCATATCTTGTGCACAATCTTTACTTCATAGGTTTCAAATGATCTTTATTTAATAATTTGTTAGACGAGATTTTATTCCTCCGAGATCTTTTTCTATGACTACTCAAACTTCTAGTGCTTCTATAAAAGCCATAACGTTCATTTCGTCCCTTTCGCGATTCTCTTTTTTATGATTTAGGACATTTAATGTTTTGGTTTTATAAATGATCGATTTTTAATTAAATTAATTTTTAAACTTGAAAATGTTACTTGATTGGGTTGCCTTCTCTCTGGATATCTATGAAAGTAAGAACTCTTATAAGTTAGATATTTATATTACAAGATTGTAAGTTTACCTATTTTCATGGTATTCTATAAAACAAACTTAGCATGTATTTTTCAAAATTTTCATACTACTACATTTTCGCCATTTCTTTGAAACTTTAGTGAAATAATGACATGTATTTTAACAAAAGTTTATTTTTACCTATATATTTTGACAAATAGACATGCGAGTAAGATATTTTTTTGCTTGGTTCAATGGTTTCATGGCCTATACTACCCTAATTTTCTAAATTTTCGTATCGTGCGTTTATTGGTAAAAGTAACTCTCAACTATTATATATTTTTAAAAGGCTTAAAAATAGCCCAATCAAATAAGAGAAAAACATAGAGGGTGTCTCGAAAAGTAAGACTGCCAGAAAAAAGGTAAGTACGCTACTGAATTCTACTTAAAAAAAAACTCTATTAGAAACAGTTTTCAGTTTTTAAAAGCTTAAAGGGTAACCGAAATATAGAGGGTGGTCGAGAAGCCAACATTTTCGAAAATAACCTGTAGCTTAAAAACTAAGAAAGCTATAACAGATTTTGTTGTGGCACCTTTTGTTTCTCGAAAAAGTAGCAAGGTAATGTAAAAACCGCAAGTGTCTATCTTTATTAGTTACCGAGATACCCTGCAATTACATCGAAAAATGGATACCCTGTACAGTGTGTTCGAAATTTGTAAAGACAGTATTGAGATTTCGGAAACTATAGGAGATAGAAAATCGGTTAAATAAGGAAAGTTTTAGGCAAATATATATGTATGTTTATTGGATTGATTATATTTTTTTTGGTTTTGAAATATTTCGAAAAACCAATATGGTGTGGATTATCTCAGATCGGTTGTAACTTGTGTTTTACTTCTCAAAAAATTTTAAAATCCGTAAACACACTTGCCACTTTTAACATTAACATGTAATACATCTATTTGATCATATTTTGGTTAGAGCGTCTTGGTTTCCTGGAATCAAGTTTTTTATTTTATTTTCTGTATAGGTAAAGAGACCTTGTGGTTGGGAATGGTCAATCAATCAACATCTGTTATTTTCAGTTTGACAAAGTAAAGAACGATTTGGACGAATCTCTTCAAGATGAAAATGAGGGAATATTTTCCAATAAAGAAATATAATCGAGAACAGCAACGGTAGAAAACAAGAGACCACATGCAGAAAAAGATGAAAATCCAATTATTTTAGCTGACATAGGACATATCACCGTTTAAAAATGCGAAAATTAACATCTTTTTTTGACACGATAAATGAATCTGAACGATCTAAATTACAAACCCTTTCTTGTGAAGCTATTTATTCATCAAATTGCGCCCTGTCAATGTTTGAACAGACAAATGGCAACAATTATTTCGGATAATGCGAGAAGCTTCTAAAATTCGATAGAAAAACGATGGCCACCTCGCACCTTGATAAATGCTATAACAAAATAAACAATAATATCAAAGAAATGAAATAAAATTAAATCTACATTACCGACACAAGCTTTACTTGTTAAAAGAACACATCATACATTTGTTTCAAAAAATAAATTTCTTATGCCCGGTTCCTTAACATTTGACGTTATTTAATCGATAACTTATTTGTAAGATAAACTAATCGCGCCAAAAACTTTATACGGGTTTCCAAATATAAGTCACATGTAGGAACATCTATAAGATAACAATTCAATGAATATCTTAGTTCTTGCGTCATATTGTCACTAAATAGGGGTAATTCAGGAAAAATATAAAGATGGAGCTTGAGTAATTATTTATTATTAGTGAATTATTTCTATCATTAACTGTTTCTACATTATTTCCTATTAACTCGATCAAGAAGTTCCTTGCTTAAACAAAATCTGTCTTGAAATTCTTTATCAATATATTTTAAAAATGTTGATCTTCTAATTCACGATAAATTCTTGGTCGTTCAATATACCTAACTATATTAATATATTCATCTGATGATTCTGATAAACTAGAATATTCCATTTTATTTCCGGGCAAAAATATAACCTGCCATTAGAGAAGAAAAAATCACAACCGCATCCGTAGTAAAAAGAATTAACATGGCCTGTACGGGAACTCACCATGCAGCGTATCTACTCAATCCTAGATATAACACCTATTTTTTAATCAGTTCATTATAAGTCTAAACTTAATAGTTCCTGAGATATTGACTTCTGAAAAATAATATTTTAACTCTTTTAGCTCTCTAACGCTCTCTTGAGCAAAACGGCTTACATGTCCTTATCTTATTATTTTATGATCTTCCCAAAGAATGAACTTTCGGATATAACTGAAAAGCCGGAATACAGTACTAATATTTTTTAGGAAGATAATAAAACAGTAAGCCGTTTTGCTCCTAAGATGTACCGTTAGAAAGCTAGAAGCTGTCAAAGTTCAAAAATGTAATTTTTCAAGTCGATTTCTCGGAAACTATTAAGTTTAGATTTATAATGCACTTATTAAAAAATAATTGTAATTTTAAGTAGAATCCAAAAATATTTTAAGATATTTTCTTATGCAACACCCTATGCATAAGAAAAAAAATACATTTTTGCTTACTACGCCTTTTTGCAAGACCCTGTATATACCAACCTAAACCTATTTCATAAAAAACTTTATAGTGGAACACCCCGTACAACTTAGTCTAAACAAATCTGATGTTGAAGTTATTGGGGAAAATTGAAATTTTAGAACAGCTGCGATTTTAATCATCAAATAATTTGGCCAGCCGTAAGAATCAAATCAGTTTGTAAACCATCATCGGATATTACACCATCAACCTGGTGAGAGAGTTGGCAAAAGAAATCGGTACTACACAATGTAGCCATAAAGTTACTAATAATGCCCGCCTCTGCAGCTTCTTGTGAAAGGAACTGGTCAACATGGGGCATTGTCATGGCATAATAAATGGAGAAACAGATTGATCACCACACGGTTTGGAAAACTAGTTTATGTAAGATATAATTTTAATATAATCGATAAAAATGCCAGTAAAACTGATTTCAATATTCCTTCGTTCTCAGAAGCCAATTCTGATATCGAACACCCAAAATCTGATTTTGATAATTTACCATTATCCAGCCTAATTAACCAAGTTTACTATCATTTTGTTTTATTTTTGCTTTAAATAGAACTGTATTTAAATTTAATTTATTAAATTCTTAAAAATAAGTTCTTGGTCGTAGAAAAAACTATAGTATTTTACTCTCAAGTAATATAGATGTAATAACATGCTCGTCAAATAATAGAACTACTCTTAATTTTTGAATCCACCAATATTATAGTAAAAATCAATTTACAAAAAATCCAAAGCAACACAAAATAATAATAAAAAAAAGAATGTTGGAACATACTAACCAATGCGCCACAAGCATCTACTACAAACATGAAATTTGTTTGTGTGATCCTTCTCGCACCCAGATCCGGTGAGAAAATTTAAAACGTAGTTCCTATGGTTGCAATAAGTGTCTTATATCACTGACTTTAGCCAATTTGAGCATTAAGATTTACATAATAAAAGATGCAATATCTTTTAATTACAACCTTCTTAAATTCAATGCTTCCACTTAAGAAAGTACACAACTATTGGCAACGTTGCTCTTCATCAAGCTGAACACGGAACGCGCGAAATCAAATTTACTACAAAATCGTGTGTTAATAATTAACCTAGTACAGCGTCCCTCGCGGTTCTAAGCCGTTCATAAGGATTACACTTCTATTGCGTAGCTATAATATTCTTTGTTTCTACTCGTGGCTTAACTGACTTATTTTTTTTTCAAAACTATGTATTTCACTTATTATTAACAGTAGCCGAATTTGAATAATATATCTATCTAATATATATGAGGGAGATTTTATGGATGCAGTGTAGTTGCATTGAAAAGAGAATAAAGAGTATATTATTTCCAGCCTTTTTTTCACACTGTATACAAACCTGAAATCTTTGTACTCCTGGTGGTGGCATGTGGTTTTGAAATCCCATTAGCGTGGGTGGAGGCGCCTGAACGTTTGTGGGCGGCAACGGAGGCGGCGCGGCTTTTTGGGTGGTCGGCGGTAAGGGCGGTTGCTGCATATGGTGGTTTAAAGATGTCGGAACGTGGTGGTTTTGAAGATGTTGCTGAAAAATAGAATTCGTGGGTCTTTATGCAGGCGTTTATAAAATTAAACGACGCGTCATTTTTCGCTTTGAGGTAAAATTATCACAAGACATTGCAAAAGAAGACCTAGCTAGCTAGACAAGAAGACATAAGAGCGAATTCACTTGGAAAGGGAAGGCCGATATGCGGAGAAAGGTTAGTGCTTAAGGCCCGGCGCTAACAGAAGAGACGGGGCGGCGACGCGTCGTTGACGTGGCAGAGCCGCGGAAAGGACGCAATGCGCTTGCGACTTGCTAAAGGGGACACATCCGACATTAATTTAATATGCACGTTGACTTTCGGGTCGCTTATTTTAGAAACGTCACGCCTTACGAGACTAAACAGGGACGCGGCGCAGGCGCTGTAGAGGCATACTATTGCCTGGTCTCCCTTATTAGCGTTGGTTCTTTATTTTATATGGTAAACAACTGAAAAAAAGCCACGTCCGTGCAACGTCCCCGCCTCGTCTGTAAGCACCGGGCTTAATATGGAATACGTAAACGTTCCAAATATGGAACGAATAAACCAATGAAAAAAAAAAACAAAACGAAATAAGGTAGGGCCAAGCAGAATACCCCAAAGACAGCAATGAAAATGTTTGTGATATAGATTATCAGATGAGTCAATCCACTGACACCAATGCTGCTTGTATGTGTGAAGCTAACATTTTTGTAGATTTTATAATAAAAATATTATGTTGCATTCCAAAACGTTTGCTTAAATTGCATGAATATTCCTCAGTGCTATAATATTTTGATTATTTTCCCTAATCAGGTAACAATTCCATATTAGGTAGCTTTTTAATATTGCGTACCAATATTCCCATTAGTAGTTGCATGGTAACACCACATTAGTTTAGAAAAAAATGTATCGACGAAACAGTTTTTTTTTTTTTTTAAACAAAATGGTAATCTTTATTTTGTTACTTCCCTACCAAGAAATTATTTAAGAAATTAATAACCCGATAAATTATTTTACGGTAGACTTTAACCCGTTAAAATTTATTGTAAAGTCAAAAGAAGCGATACAGTACCGGGCGACTTCGTATAAACTAGCACCCCCCATAACTTTTTTATTTTTTATCGTACGGGGAAAATAAAAAAACTGACATACAGGGGAAATTTTTTCCTTTCCAAATTTGAATTGTAGTTTTCAGTAACTTTGCAAATATACGGGGGACGACAAAAAGTATTTTTTTTTAATGGAATGCCCTGTATATTTTCGGCTAAAATGAAAGATCTTTTTTTTCTGATTTCAAATATACAAGTTGACATTTGGTTCAGCCATTTTTGCGTTATTTAAGTTTACATTTGCATTGAATTTACATTATCTTGATATACGCTACCATGATTACTGAGTACAACAACTTTTTGAACAGTGGGCTATGAAAACAATAGCAACAAATGTTTCTGAATTGACATTGTCATTGAAATAATAACTGTCAGTGCAACTTACTCGGTTCCTATATCAAGATAATGTAAATTCAATGCAAATGTAAACTTAAATAACGCAAAAATGGCTGAACCAAATGTCAACTTGTATGGTATATTTGAAATCAGAAAAAAAAGATCTTTCATTTTAGCCGAAAATATACAGGGCATTCCATTAAAAAAAAAATACTTTTTGTCGTATCCCGTATATGTATATGCAAAGTTACCGAAAACTGCAATGCAGATTTGGAAAGGAAACAATTTCCCCTGCATCTTAACTTTTTAAACATAAACATATAGTATTTGTTGATAGGTCTTGAATTTCGGAATAGACGGATTGGACCAATATTGGTCAAATATGATTTGCCGATGTTTGATTATAGCTTCGCCGTGGCGTCATCGCAAGTTTATACATTATTCTTTTGTATTTGTGAATTAAAATATTTTAGCCCAACGAATTTGGTAGATGATCAGTCTCATATTTCGTGACACCCTGTATAATTACCATATAAATTTGACTACATACGTGTGCGCGATTTTTAGGAGCTATCCGAAAACGATTCAACAGTGCCTCCGATAAGGAAATTGAGAGGTCAATTTCAGCATATTTGGCGGGTGCCGGGGACAGAGAACGCGGACGGAAAAATAGACCGACTCATCCTTAAACCTTTTATTATTTACGAAATATTATATACAGCCTACTTTTGATATTTTTTTATTTTTATTTTCGTTCATTTGTAGAGTTAAAGTTTTTTAGTTTTATTTTCTGTACAAATTAGTAGGTATATTGTAAAATAATTAAAAAAATTCTTACCAAACAATTTTGTCTTTAATTTTTTATACCAATATCTGACCTTAGTAGCAAATCAATATGTTTGCATATCGAATATTGTGCTTACATATTGGTCAAACGTTGGAAACGTCAGATTCTCTTATAACGGCCCAATATAGATTTATATTATATATTTATATTTTATATATAATATATATGTTAAAAAAGTATATTGGTGCTATATATAAAGTATATATTGTGACAATATTTATCTTCAATATCGGATTCATATTGAAAATATACATTGGGCCATTAAAAAAAAATCTGACGTTTCCATCATTGGGCCAATATGTTAATATAATATTTTACCAATATTGTTGTGCTAATGGCGAGGGGTTCCACCTTATTTTTATTTTTCTCTATTGTGGATATTGTAGAATGAGACACGCCGAACTCCTTCGCGAGGGTTACATTTAATTCACCGGCTTCTAAACGGTGTAAAGTAGCACTTTTTTCTTCAATTGAAAAACACTTTCGCTTCACGGAACTCATTGTGTCGAGCATTTAACCTTGTCACAACAGATAATAAACACTGACTGTGATTTACGCGCGATATTAGCACGCGGGGAGAAGCCGGAGCGTGGGGCGGCCAGGTATTGGTGCGTAGGTTTTGTAAACAAAACACTGCGCGTCGTTCTAACCGGACGAATTATCATTATAACATATCGCTATAAGCAGATGGTCGCTTAAATCGGAGTCGTACTAAACGGATATGTTTTCCTAGTACCTAACTATGAAACCTAACTTGAGTTTACATCGTCGTCGCTAAAAACGGTTGGCCGTTATAAGCGAAGTCGTTATATACAAATTCTATTGTATATATTATATTTCTTTTTCTCTTTCTATCTGTTTTTAAGAGCTTTTCAAAAATATATAATAGTTCATATTTATTCCTTTTAAAAAGGGATAATTTTGACATTTTTGTCAAATTATTCATTCGTATACAAGGTTCTGTAAATATGACGGATTGTTGTCAAATATTACTGGTATTTGTTTGATCTTGTAAGTTTAATTTTTATTTCTGGTTCAATATGGCACAAAATAATAAATATGAAAATTATGAAAAACACGATATACCGGGTGTTGCATCGTCGAGCGGGACATAGGAAATCCCATGTTATTTTAAATGGGGTCAATTATTGGCTTCCCTAATTATTTTAGAGAAAAATTCTATTTAGGTTTATAAAAGAGCACTAAAACCCACATTCAAAAGAATAACTTTAGATATTTTTGATGAGCCCGTTTACGGGTTATCGCCGATTTCTTTTTAACTATTTCTCCTTTTTATGGCCCCGTATTTGCGGGCACCAGTCAAGGTAAAAGATGACTGTCAAATAAAGTTGTCATTTTGAAATGTGTGCTTTATTGTTATAAAAACTCGTACATCGAAAATATTAGCCATGAATTACACTTCTGAAGAAAAAAGATGGATGATTAAATGGTATTATCAAGGAAATAGTTATCAAAATGTGTCAGACATGTTTGCTGCTCTGTATCCGAATAGACCGATACCTGCAAAATCTACAGTCGAAAGGACTGTCAAGAAATTTGAGACAAAAGGCACTGTAATAAATAACTGCAGATGTGAAGAAAGGCAGGAACAAAGAAGAGATGCAAGAAATGATAGGGACTTGCAAGTTTTATTGTGCGTGGAAGAAAATGATGGGAAGATCAGCACAAGGAAACTTGAGGATGACATAGGATTAGATCACACCACAGCGTTACGAGCTTTGAAACGACATAAATATTATTCATACAAATATGAAAAGCACCAAGAGCTAAGAGATAGGGACGAAATACGACGACAGGAGTTTTGTTTTGGTATGATGGAAAGAGCAAACATGGATAGGGAATTTTTAAAAAACATTTGTTTCACTGACGAATGCACATTTACCTTAAACAATGAACCCAATGTTCAAAATTATCGATATTGGAGCAAAGAAAACCAACACAGGTTTGTGGATATTGATCCACAAAAAGTTAATGTATGGGCTGGGATTTTCGGAGAAAATATTATCGGGCCATTATTTCTTACACGAAATTTAAATGCAGAATATTTTTTGGAACTACTTGAAGATCATATTTTACCTACTTTACATGATGCCGCCAGGGAAAATCAGGAAGTTTGGTACCAAATGGATGGCTGCCCGGCACATAGTACCCTGGCTGTCCGGGAATATTTAAACCGTGCTTTTAATGGAAATGTTATTGGCTTAAATCATACAGTAAATTGGCCAGCCAGGTCTCCTGATTTATCGCCAAATGATTTCTTTCTCTGGGGCCATTTAAAAAACAGGATATACAAAGATAAAAAATACCCAAATCTAGACGAGTTAAAAAATGCTATTTCTGCCGAATGCAATAGAATTTCAGTTTACCAACTAGCGAATGTAAGAAGAGAATTTTATGATCGCCTCGGTTATTGTCTAGCAGTCAATGGAGGAATATTTGAACATCTTCTTAAATCCTAAAGTTCTAACAATTTAATAGTACCTACCTATTAATTAGTAAAATATTGAAACATGTAAAATGTCATAATTAACCTTGTAATTGGATACTTTATTTTAGTTTTATTCAGATTAATTTGTACTCGTAAATACACCTTTAATATATTCGATGTACGAGTTTTTATAACAATAAAGCACACATTTCAAAATGACAACTTTATTTGACAGTCATCTTTTACCTTGACTGGTGCCCGCAAATACGGGGCCATAAAAAGGAGAAATAGTTAAAAAGAAATCGGCGATAACCCGTAAACGGGCTCATCAAAAATATCTAAAGTTATTCTTTTGAATGTGGGTTTTAGTGCTCTTTAATAAACCTAAATAGAATTTTTCTCTAAAATAATTAGGGAAGCCAATAATTGACCCCATTTAAAATTACATGGGATTTCCTACGTCCCGCTCGACGATGCAACACCCGGTATGTTTGCTTTATCCAAGCTAATGAAGACGCGAACGCAGCCTCGGAGCTGTATTTTAATAGGTAAGTTTTAAAATCATTAATATTCATAATAAAAATAAAAAAGTTTTAATAATTATTGTTATCTATTACTAGCTTTTTGTTACATATTTAAATTTTTCGCAGATATCCAGAAAGACAACAAACAACCTGATAAAATACTATTTCAAAAAATTCAAGCCAATCTTATTAAGCACGGATCTTTTAAAAAACCAAGGTCTAATTTTTACAATAAGGAAAACCGGGAAGAAGAAATAAATGTTTTGGTCTCTGACACGGTACAACCTTCCATATCATGCAGAAAGGTGTATGATTAAGCTGGAATTAAAAAATCAAGAACGCAGTTAATACTAAACAAAATAAATTTAAACCATACAAATATCATCTCGTCCAACATTTGCATCCCGGTGACGCAGAACGTAGGATAGTTTTTTGCAACTGGTACCTACAAATGTTGCAGGAAAACGCAAATTTTAAAAGATAAGGGGGGTATGGTCCGACGAACCTTATTTTACGAGTTCTGGTATCTTAAACCGAAACAATTCAAAGTACTGGTCTGAAGAGCACCAACACGTAATATTTCCACGAGAACGTCAAGGTCGCTTTGGATTTAGCGTGTAATGCTTTACTTTTGGCACTAAAATTAAGTATTTTACCTATGAAATAACTTTAACCGGAAATAGACACCTAGATATAATGCGAGATGCACTAATGGAAATATTAGAGGTTGTTCCTTTGGCCGATTTAAATAATATTTATTACCAGCAAGATGGCGCTCCAAGTCACAATTCTCATATAGTAAGAGAATATTAAGAAACCACATTTTCCGATAAATAAATTGGTACCAATGGACCTGGCAGGTGGCCTTCAAGATCACCTGATCTTTCTGTGCTACATTTTTTTCCCATTTAAAAAAACACAAGTTTGGGTCATAACTCAAAAACAAAACTTTTTAGAAAAAAGCTAACTATGTCACTGAATTCTAAATAATAATTAATAATACAGATATTAAAGCAAAAAAAAAGCTCTTTACAACGAGACCTTCATTTTATTAAACCAAAGAGGAGTTACCAATATTTTTTAAATAAATGTTTGTGTTTCCCCCTTTTTTACTATAGAGAGCGCAGCGCAGAAGGTGACAAAACAAAATGTTTTTTTTTTCTCTTTTAATATAAATGTAAATTTGTAAAACAAATATACGCTTAAAAATGATTTCATGGACTTAGGGCTATGGGGTTTTCATGTAAATAATATTTATTATATTTAATATAAGTCTATTACACATTAAACCACGATAACATATCCACGGGGGGTCTTGTGCAGTATAGGTCAGCTCGATTTTAACAATTTTTTTAAATTTTAAGAGCTCAGTGTATTAAATATATTAAAATAAAAAAATCGTTGAACGTTTTTTTCCATGACGGTTTTCGTTTCTTTTAACAAATAAGTGTATACTATGACTTTTAAAAGTGATATTTTAGTAGCAATGGTAAAATTTTAAGGATACATGCTAAATATCGTACCTGTAAATGAAACAATTCTTATATTTTCTTTTTTCAAAAACTTCTAAATTCCGGATTCGTGATCAGCGACCTCAAATTAGGCTGTAAATACCCAGCTTTCCCAACGATCATTTAATACTTAACCTGAACCTGAAGGTATATGAACCGATTTTTTTTTGGAAATAGTGCTTTATGCAACGATTTTTTGGCTTTAATGTCTTTGAGGTGCTCTTTTCAAAAAATCGAAAAAAGTTACGAAATTTGAGCTGACCTATAAGGCACAAGAACTCAAATCAACTAAAGACTTTACCGTACCTGCTTGTGTTGTCCTTGCATATGCTGTTGTAAATGTTGCTGCAAATTTTGCATCATTTGTTGTTGTTGTATCATCTGTGCTTGCTGAATTTGTTGATTTTGCATCTAAACGTACAAAAATAGTTATTTAATAAAGCATTTTTGTATTGCTGAACCAATTTTTCCACAAAATATATCCAAAATAAGTAAAATAATAAGTAGATATAATTTACATTATATTACATACTATTACAATACGTCCTAATAAATTTACAACAGTGAAATTCGCTGATTCGGCTTGTCAGTAGTTGTCAGTCATGTCAATTTTTGAGGTTTAGCAGTGGCGACCTGACGTTGACATAATTTTTGGCAACACCATGATCCATTTTCATTTATTAACACAATATTAGGAGTTATTGTATTTAATATAACCTGATATTTAAAGTATTTTTTTCCCAATGAAAATAGTGGTTAATCCAAAATGTTCTATTTGAGGTAAAATTTCAAAAACTGTTGAATTCCGTCATTATACTATTTTTCTGCTAAGAAATTAATTAGTTAGGTTAGACTTTTATGACATGCGTCACTTTCTAGTTACTATTTTAGGTGTACGTTTATGTTGATTTAGGACATACTAATATGCACACTAACTATAATATTCCACAAAAAAAACTGTGTCAAAAAACCACCAAAAATAATAAAAAAAAATCTGCGGAATGCTACCACATGGAAACAATCAACAAAGTAAAGAAAAAACGTCCGAATGCGATTCTGTTTCGTTTGTATTACCGGTAAAGTAGGATTCAATGCACACATGTAGGACATGCAAATAAAGATCGAGATGGTTAATGTTGTAGGGAGAGAAAGGCATAAAGGAAATCATATTGAATTCTGTAGATTCTTACAGCTGACTCGGATGTCGGATGATTTTTGGGCTGTCTTCTATATTTACTAAAATTTTGCAAGTTTAACCTCGACTCATTAGTTTCTTAGCAGAAAAATATTATATGAAATCTACGCCAGCTAAGTCTTTAATGACGGCCGACGCCATATGTCATTTCTAGTAACATTCTTTTTACACAACTTAAATTTGGTCAGGACCAAAATCCATCTCCAGGGTCACTTGCACCAAACTTTTAAAAGTACTTAAGTCGCTCTTATTTCTAGAAGGCTACCTAATATAGGTAGGTATACTTATTTTTAATAATATAATAATTTTAGATGTTTAGGAAAGATGGAGATATTTAACGACTACAGAACTTTTAGAATTAACTGAAAATGGATTTTCTAGAATGCTAAATAATATAGGTAGGTGAAGTGTATACTTATTTATAGTATAATAATTTTAGATGTTTAGGAAAGATGAAGATATTTAACGACGACAGAACTTTTAGAACGAATTGAAAATGGATTTCCTAGAAGGCTACATAATATAGGTAGGTAAAGTGTATACTTATTTATAATTATATATAATAACATAATAATTTTAGATGTTTAGGAAAGATGGAGATATTTAACGACGACAGAACTATAAGAATGAATTGAAGATGGATTTCCTAGAAGGCTACATAATATAGATAGGTAAAGTGTATTCTTATAAAACCTGTATGTATTATCATACATTTTGCAATATTGTTAATGAAAGGGAACATAATAATAATTTAAAATGAATACTTCCTTCATAGGATGAACTACTTTGAAACTATGTCTATCTTTTCTTTAACGTATTATTCATTGAGAGCTGGTTGGTGCAAAACAGAATCTTTTAAGGTTAACTTAGGCGCTTTAAGATATATTCAACTAAGAAGAATTTAAAGTTAATTTCGGTGCAAGTGGCCCTGGAATCAACGCAGCCTGTGCCCGCCAGATGATATTTGAATTAAGGAATTTTTAAATCACACGTTGACAAATAAGTTTAAAATATGGCATCTGCCGTCAATAAAGACTAAGCTGGCGTATAGTTTATTTACTGAACCCAGAACATTGTAACAGAATTATCGAGGCCCTCGTGTACCACATCTCCAGGGGCACCTCCTGAATGTTAGAAGGTATTTCTACGCCGGTCTGTGCTTTTGCTCGGCGCACTTTGAACAATTCTTAAATCTTTCCTGTAATTTATTTCATAAATATTCAGAATTTGATCCCTTTTTGTGATAATAATTGAATGCATAAACAAATCGAACTGTGCTTTCAAGTAAAAAAAAAAACTAAAATAAAAAAACGGAAGAAAGTTACGATTTTATAAACGCTGAATAACCGTCAGGAAATTTGACATCTGGTCTATCTGTCAGGTGTGTACATTACAGGGTGCACAGAAAACCTATTTTTTTCAATCAAAAAGTACCTAATAATAGCATTTTTAAATATTTTATGAAAGTTATAGCTGACCTAATTTAAAAGTCCTGAACTTTATCTGTTCCAAGTCTCCGCTGTAACGATACAGTAGAAGGGGCCCAACAAGGGTTT
Source organism: Polydrusus tereticollis (assembly GCA_963920685.1). NCBI lineage: Eukaryota > Metazoa > Arthropoda > Insecta > Coleoptera > Curculionidae > Polydrusus > Polydrusus tereticollis. Next base: position 84,486,143 of record OY987330.1, on the reverse strand, counting down.
GAAAATTAAGCAGAAAAATGTCATGACCCAAGTTAAAAACACACTGTATGTAACTTGACTTTAACTGTCTTCTGACTGGTATGCGAGCCACTGAATTTTAGATGTATATCAAACGCCTTTTTAATTTCTAAATTCTAAGCAAATAAAATCACAAGAAATATCTACAAATTATTTATAGGTTTGTTTCAACACCAAATTACCGTCCCCAAACAATCATTTTCAGTCTCTCAATTAAATTTTGAATTTGTCAATCAATTGTTGCAGTGGTAAATTAGTTAAGCGAGCGTTCGGGAACGGTCTTAGTACGGTTTATGGCCGGGTTGGAACAAGCCTTATATCACTTACATGTTGCAACTGCATTTGCTGACCCGGCAAAGGAGGCTGTTGTTGCCCCTGCATCATATGCGGCTGCATATGATTCATCATGGGAGGCTGCTGTGAATGGTGGTTTTGGACCTGTGCCTGTGGCGGTAAGTGGTTCTGCATCTGCGGCGGAGGGACGTGGTGATTTTGCGATTGGTTTTGCATCTGCCCTTGCTGATTGGAAATTTGCGATTGTGATTGATGGTGATTCTGCGATTGCACATTGGACATATGATTCGGGAGCTGCTGCGACTGTAGAGCCGGTTGGTGAGAAGGTATAGTAGGTGTATGCTGGGACGGTTGCGACGTGACTGGATGCGATTGCAACGGAGGTGGTTGCGAGGTTATCGGAAGCTTCGGAGGCGGTGATGGAGGTTTCGCTTGGGGGCCTCCTCTGAACGGCAGCGGACTTCGGGATCTTGACAAACTAACAATAAATTGGTTAAACTATTTGATAAATTAAGTTGAAACGTTCATTATTATGACAGGTTTACCAACATCCTAAAAACAATCATTAATAGCAATGCAATTTCTGTGCTCGGCCGAAAACTTATCACCTTACCCTCGTACTATGTGAGATAGCGACTGAAGCACAGCTGTCCCAGCCGCGCCAACTTAGATTTACACCCAGGAACGATTATTTTACTATGTTCAATCGAAAAATAGCTGTTGGATGTCGGCTGGCCTAAAGAACAAACCAATAGGAAGTTTAGGAAATAATGTAAACTACTTTTTACACACTTTTCTCCAGTATATTAAATAATACTAATATTTTTAATATTAACGACCGTGACACTACCATGTAGCGAAACATGTCACGTTGTTAATATTAAAAATATTAATATTAACTAATATACTGGAGAAAAGTGTGTAAAAAGTAGTTTCCATTATTTCCTAAACTCCTTATTGTTATGGATCTCCAGCAAGAATCGGTAAATTCAACAAAATAATAAAGAACAAACCTCTAAATTTTTATTCACCTACCTACCTACTACTAGAGCTACTGCTGTACGAGTACGACCTTCTGCGTCGCCTGTCTCGCGAACGGCTCCTACTGCGGCTTCTGCTGCGACTTTTGCTCCTGCTAAGACTTCGATCTCTTTCTCGGCGCGCCCTACGTGGGGCGGGCGATCTCGAGGGAGACCTCGGTCCGCCGCCGCGGCCACCGCGCACTGCACCACCTCCGCCGATTCTGCGCCATCGACCTAATGAAAATAAAGGTAAATGAGGCAGTTCATCAGAAGTTTTTTTTTGTGCGAAATTAAATATAGGGTGTCCGGTAAGTATAGGGCAATATTTCGCCAGCGTACAGGGGAGGTAATAACACGATCCTGTATATTTCAATAAAATTTTGTATAATATAAAAAAATATTTTAGATCAAATAAAAATAAATTCTTGGTTCAGTTATTGGCTCTCTTAAGGCGCCCATACACACTGCAACATACGGCGATGCATGCGTGGACTCCATCGTTTCAAGTATATTTAATAACACTGAATAAAATATGAATTTCAAAATGTGCACAAATCTTAGAACTAGAAATAATTTGCAATTTAGCGAGAAAAAAATCATAAATGTTCAAAATGTTTTCCATTATTTTAAGCAATTTTGTTTTCCTTGCCGGCTCGTTCACCGGATCTTACTTCTCTGGATTTTCACCTATGGGTTGATTAAAAGATGGTTTTCAAGAGAGACCAACAACCAGGGAAAACATTATGGAAAGGATAAGAAATGCCGTTAGAAGCTTAACCACGGCTGATATTGAGGCAGCAGTGTTTTCTACTAAAACGATAATAGCTAAGCGCTTAGAAAATGATGGAAAATATTTTGAATATTTGTGATTTTTTTCTCGCTAAATTGAAAATTATTTCTAGTTCTAAGATTTGTGCACATTTTGAAATTCATATTTTATTCAGTGTTATTGATATTTGTTTGGCCCCGTATTACATAGTAGGTCATGAAATTAGTTGTAATCTTGCTTATTGCGGGTATACCGGGTACCGGTAAATCAAAACTGAATAATTTTTTTTGCGAAAAATATAAGTAACTCTTAAACCGTTGGTGATAATGATTTGCGGTTTGTACGAGTCGTTTTCGATGCAAATAGGCTCATTTAACATATTTTCTTTATTACATTTTTTGAAAGATTTTGTAATTTTAGTACAAACTGCAAATTTTAATTTTCTGATGCCTCTAAAGGCTAAACATCGACTCGCGGAAACCGCTGTGTGACGTCACTACCTCCTATAGCAAGACGAGTCGCGCTGGCTGGCGCGGTTGCTTGCTGTTTACAACTAAAAAAACAGGTGACCATTTAACGAAGGCTGGGTAACGAAGTTGACATCGACGCAGAATAAAATTATTTTTAATAATTTTTTTTTCTAAAATAGTGTTAACCACGTTGCGGCCATTGCTAAGGCAGCCTCGCAGAAGCTTGGAGTACTTTTCCGAACAAAGAACCTCTATACACCCCAACAACTTTTGATGCTCTATAAAGCCCAAATTCGACCATCACTGGAGTACTGTTCGCATATTTGGGGCTCTGCTCCTAAACATACCCTGAGATTGCTAGATTCCATTCAAAGAAGAGCCATTCGCTTGATCGGTGACCATAGTCTGACAAACAACCTGGAAAGCCTTGAACATCGAAGGCAGGTTGGCGACTTGAGTCTATTTTACAAATATTTTCATGGCAAGTGTTCAACTGAGGTTGCCCGCTTAATACCACCCAGAGCGGTGCATGGTAGAAATACACGACGAGCCACTGCAGCCCACCAGTACGTGGTTCAGCTTAGTGTCCCTCGAACGACACTGTTTCAAAATTCTTTCATCTGGAGAACGTCATCACTCTGGAACGACCTCCCTGAGATCGTCTTCCCCAACGAGTATAGTCTCCAAAGATTCAAGACCAACGTGAATCGTTTCCTGCGCACACGCACCGCTCCTAGAGCGCCATAAAGGATTTATCCTGTAGTGCTGTGCCTTATCATAAAAAAAAATAAAAAAAAAAAATAAATAAAAAGCATAGTCTAGAACTCGTATGGAATGGCATTTCCTACTTGTTATAGAATATACAGGAAAACCTCTGTTTGCGACCGCCTCTATAAAGTGAGCACCCGCGTTAAACGACATATTTAAAAATGGAAATCTCATTATTTTATCCTCCTCTTTACCGACCTATCTGTTAAACGACCGCGGGCACTCATCATCGGAATTTTTAGTAAACATTAATGCTAAAAACACCCTCCATTAGGAGCAGTAAAACCCGACCCGACAAGTCTTAAGAAATATAGGCACATACACTAATAAAATTACTTTATTGCAGGCGGATCCATTCGACTTGCTTTAAAGGCTGATAAATCGGTTGCAACAGTTTTTGTACGTTTTGGGACTAAAGTGAATATTTGAAGATGGCGGGAAAACGAAAATGTCTTTCTTTAAGCGAAAAAATTAAAATAATCGAGGAAAGTGAAAAAACTGGTTTAAGTGCCAGGAAATTGGCTGAATAATTTTAAGTGCGTAAGACCTAAGTGACTATGTTGCTTTAAAATAAAGCAGAATTTAGAAATTTGTTTCAACGGTGAACAAAAATGAAAATTTTTTAAAACCGAAGGACTGCCAGTGGACTAAGTTGTTTTAACTGGTCTCGTAAGGCGCGAAACAAGCACTTACCAATATCCGGGCCCATAATTCAAGCAGAAGCCCTCGAATCCGCTCAATGTCTAGGACTAGATAACTTCAGGCATAAAATGGGTGATTAGAAAAATTGCGTCGTCGGCACGATATTACCTTCAAGAAAATATGTGGCGAATCAGCCGATATCAACATCGAAGACGCAACTGCTTGGAAAGAAAAGTATTGACCATTTTAAAAGATGATGCCCCAAGGGACGTATCTAATGCAGATGAGACAGGTCTCTACTATCGTGCATTGCCAACAAAAAAATACGCATTAAAAGATGACAAGTGTACTGAAAAAAAAAACAAAACGATTTACAGTTCTGTTTTGTCCAAATATGGAAGGTGAGAAGGAAAAACTACTTATGATACGCAAAAGTAAAAATCCTCGATGTTTTAAGGGCGCACATATCGATAAGTTACTTCTCTAATGGGCCTCGAACAAAAAAAGCGTGACATCATACCTTACTAGGAGGCTTTTAACATGTATACACCCAACAAACAATTTAAGTTAAATTTACCTTTATTCGACCTCTAAACGGGTCAAATATTTTGCACGACCAATTATATATAGGGACAATTTACCTGCATTTGTTTTCCTATTGCCCAATGTGGGGAAAGAAACTAAAGTAAATTGAAGGTCGAAAATAGGTTGATAGGGTTTTTCTGTCCAATAAGTTGAAACGAATTGAAATAAATATAGACCTATTTTACGTCTAAATGTGGAAAGTGAGACCAACTTTTGACCTAAATATAACCTAAATAGGAGCAATAAGACACTAGACAAAAATACAGAGAAAACATATTATATCTGGTGTTAGAAAGAAAAGACAACAACTTATGCCAACACTTCCAACAGGGCCAAATAAATTATAAAATGGAGTTCGACTTAAGTAGATATTTGGAATGGCCGCTTATTATAACTTCGACAATATGATATAATTAAGTTTTATCATTTTTCTGGATCGAAATTTGGATGCGAAAGAAATGTGTTTGTGTATTATGTTGATGATACTTCGAAAAACCAAACGCGCCCTTAAAATATGCATTTTTTTATGTATTATTACGATAATTTAAAATATTTTTACCATTAACCTAAAAATAGAGTGCCTTCATTATAAACATTATATGTACCTAAAGTTTTAAAAAAACTTTCGTTGACGAAAGATATCGTAGTCTAATGGATTTTCCACTCACCTTATGTAATTCTTAAAATTTTAATTATTGTTTTTTTATAGTTGTCGATAAACAGGAAAACTAATAATTATTAAATATGGCCGCCTTTATATTTTTAACCTTAAAGTTATTTTTTTCTTTATTATTAACTGTACAAGCAATGTTAGCCTTTGAGGTTAATCAGAAAGTTATGAAGTAGCTCAATTTTTAACCACAAAAGATCTATAACTTTGGGAACAATTTATAGGGCAAAATTATCCAAAATATTACTTGTTTCTAAAACTACATGGTCAGTAAATTATTTGGACTTTTGTAGGCAATAATTGGGTAATATTTACCTAGCGTAATAGCCAAAAAATTCCTTAATTTTGAACACATATATTAAGTAACAATTAAGTAAATTATTACTTAATCATATTCCTTATTAGGATTAAATATGTTTAATGTCTAAGAGAGGTAATTTATTTGTAATTTTTAACTAGGTAAATTAAACTACAAGTAGACTTCCCTATAACAAATTATTTAAGTTCTAGATATCCAAATTTTGACTTAGATTTTAGAGTTCGAATCTTTTGTGACTTTTAAGAAAACATTTAAGGCAAAAATAAGCAAATATTTGCCAATTTAGGATTATTTTCCTTCCGTTCTGGTCTACATTACTTAATATGTTTGTTGGGCAGTGGTTGTCCTCTTCAAGAAATCGAAAATAATATTACCATAACCAACGCCTTGATACGAGTTTCGGTGGCCTGACGCAATTTGTCCCTAATTGCAATAAAAAAATGCTTTATGAAAGCCGGATTTATGTGTTATACAGATTATTTTGACGACTTCGAAAAAGAAGATAATATTCCGCTGGCACAACTGCTTCCTATTGATAACGATTTGCCAACTGAAAGTGCAGAATTGACTATCATCGAGTGTATTGAAGAGATCCAAGAAACGAATGAAAATACTCCCAACTCTGAGACAGAGGAAGAGGAACCTGAACTTGCTTCAGTGTCGAAAATATCAAGCCTATCTGAAGCCTGCGCAAGTTTAAGAGACTTTTAACATTGAAAATGTTTATATTATCGCACGGGCACGTTAGTATGGGTACGGAATTCGAAATTCTTGTGTTGCATTTGTCCCTGACGTCACACCGAATTAAAATGATCGGGATCAGACCAGTCGAGAGTAAACGTATGGTTTCGCTGGAGCAGTCAACGGGTGCGGCTGGCGTTCGCGATCGAGCGTAGCAATCGGCCGTCGCCACAGGGTGGTTTGGCTGGCGCGGCTGGAGCGCGCTTCAGATCATATTCGTATTTCGTAGTGAAAGTGAAAGCGCTTATGTATGATTTATAATGAACGCCGATAACATTAGTTGCATGCTGTTGTTGGAAGAAGAAGACGAAGAGGAGATGTTAGCCCAAATTCCTCCATTTCGACAAACGTCATATTAACACTTGAATTTATACTATAGGTACCATATTTAAATCAAAGCTGCAGCATACCAAGTAAACAAATCAATTTGATTAAGACGTCAAAGTATCAAAACATTTTAAAATTGTATCATTAGTTGGTATATCCGAAAAAAATATCAAAATTAGAAAAAAGTCAGTGGCGTGCATTTTTTTGTTAATAATAACCGTTAAGTGTTTCCCGGGACGCCACTGGACTTAATAAATTTAATCTAGTTAGGACAAATTAAGCCTATTGTCATTATGAATGACGGTACCAAATTGCAATAAAATCGGGAAAAGGATATTTACAAAAATAATAAAAAAAACATTTTTTTTTTAAACTTTAACACCCTGTACATTAAAAACGGGGCAACTCCGGACACATGTTTAGGTTAGTTCAGGTTAGTACTTCTGAATCACCCTGTATACATTCAAATACAACGGTCAAAAACAAAAATATTTATATCAAAATATTGATAACAAACAATAACACCAAACGATACAATGCAATAATGCGAAAATCACCGGTAAACTAAATTCAACCATGTCGCCCGGAGCCTTTTAGTTTTATTGCCGCTTGACCAATCGAAATAGAGTTACGGTTATCATTAGGTACTGATCAATGTTTCCTTCGTATGCATAATCTTGGATTTTAATATGGTATAGGGCAGACTGGGGCAAGTGTAAAAATGGGGTAAGTGGAAAATCAGAGCGCCAATCAGGCAATATTGAAAGTTTACTTGTCTGTGTGGTTCGAAGCAACTAACTATACATTAGTGTTTTTTTTTCTTTCTGAGTAGTCATTTGTAACATAACCTCCGAATCGGTCCGTTGAATAGTGTGTGATATCCCCATAAAAAATTGGTCAAAGGTAAAAACTTATAATATACTTTTAGTTTTATTGCATTTTCTTATGTTTAGTCAATTGTTGTAGGTTTAAAATCCTATATACCGACCAAATCTGAAAGCGGTTTTTACTCACGAACAGGTTTGCACTTCCCCCATAAAAAACATAATGTGGGGCATGTGTGAAAATTGTAATGGGGAAAGTGTAAAGGTTAGTTTACACTTGCCCCATTTTCCTGGGAATGCTAAAGTTCGTTGGCACTGACACTTAAAGCTTTTATTCTTTACAGAGAGTTGGCGTCATGGTACGAAATTATAAAAGAAAGTCCGATAGGGCTGTCTATGGGGAGGAGCAATTAAATGCTGCAGTAAATGCCGTCAATCAAGGTCAATTCACCATGTCGATGGCCAGTACGGAATTCGGAATCCCATACATTACAATCTACTGTAGAATAACTGGACGTTGTGGCGAGAAAAGCAAGACACAGGGCCGACCTCCAATACTTTCTTGGCAAGATGAGTGTCAACTGGCCGAAAATATAAAAACAATGGAGAAGTGGGGATGTGGATTAATTTCGAGAGAGTTTCAAGAAAAAGTCCGGGACTTTGTAACTTTAAATAATATTCCCAATCCTTTTAAGAACAATATGTCAGGCACAGACTGGCTAATAAAGTTTAAACAACGTCACTCTTTGAGTATGAAAAAACCACAAAGCTTAGAGTACTGCAGAAAGAAATCTACGGACCCATTCATAATAGACCAATATTTTGTTTTATTGGAAAAGGCTATATTGGAGTTGGGTCTTCAGGATCGTCCTGAATGTATTTACAATTTAGATGAGACTTCACTGTGTACAGATCCTTCTCGTCTTAAAATTGTTGGTGCGAAAGGCAAGAATAATTGCTGGATCGGGCAGAGAAAATATAACCGGCCTGGCAGGAGCAAGTGCTAGTGGTAGAAAATTGCCACCATTGATAACATTTAAAGGCAATAATGTATGGAGTTCCTGGATTTCAGAATAAAATGAAGACCTCTTCAAAGACACCGTATATGCAGCCAGCGCCAATGGATGGATGACCTCCGAAAGATTTAGAAATTACTCCTTTGGTTCGTGATCAGGCACCAATTATTGTTATATATGATGAGCATGTCTCGCATGTGGATTGCTTATTAATTTAAGACGCAAGAGAAGAAAATATTCATATACTTAAACTGCTAGCCCATACAAGTCATTTACTTCAACCTCTCGTTTGTGTTTAGATCCTTTAAGGTAATATGGGAGAGGGAAGTAATAACATGGCAAAGACGTCATCAGGGACAATGACTACCAAAAAGGGAATTCGCCACATTGCTAGTGAAAACCTGGGCTGAAGTAGATTCCGGAATCATAAAAACAGGATTCAGAAAGGGTGATATTGTTCCATTTAATAGACATGTTATTCCTAAAGAAAAGTATGACATCGATGCCCTAAAAAGATGGGAGGAACACTTGAAAAATCAATGATCTGTAACAGATTTACAACCGAGGCCAGAACGCATTGATATTGAAAGGAATGAACATGATGCTGTAGCACCGAATGTAACAGAAAAAACCGCTACTTTCGAACAGTCAATGTTAAAAACAGTAAAGCCTTCTACATCTGGCGCTTCATTTAAAAGGAAACTAGCATCTAATGCAGAATTACTTACAGCTCCTTCATCAGCATCTAGTGCCACCAATCTCAAAGTAATTGTCAGCTCTGATCAAAATGAAGAAAATATACTAAATAATCATCAGGATCCTATAACTGAAGCTGTAGTACCAGCTACAACCGAAAATCGGTAAGAAAAGAAGGCAAGTTTTGATGATCTACTACTTGATTCGTTCCGACAGAGTCCTTCTTCTGATCCAAGGAAACGAAAACGCTTAATTCAAGGTGGCCAAACCATTGCAGGTACTATAGCAAGTAGTCAGTCAAAACTGTCTACAAGTTCACCTACTATATCTAAACCAGCTATGAAAATTGACCGAAAGAGTAAACAAAGTCGGCCAAGTCCGTATCGATTTGAATCCAGCTCCAGTGAATCAGATAATGAAAGTGTACAGGGTCTTCCAACGAGGACTGAACAGGGGCTCATTTTTGAGCTTCCTTGTATTTAAAGAAAAATCCAAAATAGCCAATCGATGTACTTTTTCCTGCACAATTCAAAAATGAAACCAAAAAGAGTTACGCTATGTATAAGGTGTTTTTTAAATGGAACATAGCTTTTTATACGATTTTTGGAACGAGTGATTTTTTTTTTGTCCGTTCTGATTAAAATATTTAATTTTGTGACAGCTATTTTTATTAAATTTTAATGTTTTATCCAGTATAATTTAACATTAACCTGTTTGAAACATACACTAGGTAATAAAGGTATAATCACCTTTGAATCCTTCAAAGTCAAAAAATTTGACAAATTTACTATAATATTGCCGAAATAAAATATTCATTAGATGAGAGATTGCAGATTGTTATCTTGTTCTACAAATGCCAAGAAAATGCAAGAGAAGCAAGGAGAAGATTTATTGCAAATTTTCACAGAAATATATCCGTCAATACTATTCTAAGGATAAAGAACCTATTTGAGGAAAATAAAACATTACATGACAGAAAAAGAAATCCAACTCTATACTAATTAAAAAAAAATAATTCAATTGTTCAATGTGACCTGTATTGAACGTCCCGAACTGCGTCCGAAATTGATTTGGTTGGATTCAGTCGAAAATAATTCACAATGGCACGGTCTCGATTTCTATTCTTTTCTGGATTTCTTTCTCTGTCATGTAATGTTTTATTTTCCTCAAATAGGTTCTTTATCCTTAGAATAGTATTGACGGATATATTTCTGTGAAAATTTGCAATAAATCTTTTCCTTGCTTCTCTTGCATTTTCTTGGCATTTGTAGAACAAGATAACAATCTGCAATCTCTCATCTAATGAATATTTCATTTCGGCAATATTATAGTAAATTTCGACGCGTTCAAGGCAGAACGGCACAAGCGCCAAAATGAACAGAAATGAGTTATGGGTACAGGGTGATAGAGTTTATAATTCTGCGTCGAACTGTGAATATGGCATAATCGCCAAATAAACCAGTGCACCGTAAAACCGGCTGAAAGTTTGCACAAGCGCCAAAGGACCGGCTTTACGCGGGAATGTTTGGCATTAACGCCAGTCGCCCATAAGCTTTCCACGGGAGAGGCTGTGTTCGTTTTGTTAGTTATTTTCATTAAGGCGGTGAGTAAATTTCTTTTAATAATATACTCTTAAGTCCATTGTACCCCAAAAAAGGTATTTTAATGAATTTAACGCTTTATCGAAAGATTAGGAAACGATTTAATATCACGGCGCTTGTGCCAAATCAGTAATAAAATTTTGTGTTTGACACAAGCGCCACATCACAATGCTAATCAAATGGAAACTTTTAGAAGAAGTTTGGGGCATAAAAACGTTTAATATCAAATTAAATTTAACACTGGTTTTGAAGTTTATTATATATTTTTATTTGAGATGTAAAAAAAAGCCATTTTGTTGTTAGGACTAATTAATTTTATATGTTTTATAGAAGTGGCGCTTATGCCTTTTGCATTCTTAGCCGCCTATACCAACAGGTATAAGAAGGCTATTGGAATCAGTAGAAAAAAATCCTAACAACAAATTTTGTTACGGTGTCTGTCAGTCTGTCTGCCGATATGGTATTGTGGGTATGACTGGGACACGATAGCTTAAAAACCGCTGAACCAATTTTAACCAAATTTTGCACAAAAATTTTGAGGTACCCGTAGATAAGGCCTTTAGCTTTTGGCGATGTGGAGATTTAATTAAGGGGGAAAAGGGGAGGGGTTAAACTATTTAAAAAAACACAACTCGAGAACCATTACAGCTAGAGAAATGCGGTTTTCAACTCTAGATTGGCATTGAACTCCTATAAAACTTGTCATTAGGTCAACGTTTGCCATTTATTTGTTTTTGAAATATATAATTATACATTATTTTATTAAAACTCTTTATTTTTTTCTATTTTTACTAAAAACGGGTTATTTTGGTCAAAAATGACCCACCTACAACATTTTTGTGATGGTGTCTGTCTGTCAGTTTTCCCACTGCATAATATATGGGCGACTTTACTACATGCATACTACAGGCGTCAATTTTTCTTTAGGGGCGCATATTGTAGCATGGCTCTTATTGTTGTATTATTTTTACAGAACATACTGAAAAATGAAGAAAACAAGAGGCCAAAAGTTAGCAGACATGGGCCGAAAAGTTTTTAAAGAAAAAAACACTACTAGTATTAATAAAGCCGGTGATAATATAGATAAACGTATCTGTGATATTGAAATTCCACTTCCGGAAAACAGTGAAATTATAGTACCTGATGCAACACTATCATTAGCTGATATAGAAACTGCGTTAACTGAAGATATTATAATCATTTTGCAACCTACTGATAGCCAAAATGATTGCCAAATTGATAGTAGTGAAAACCAAAGAGTTATTGTTGAGCCAATAGCTGTAAATATAGAAACTGCGTTAACTGAAGATATAATCATTTTGCAACCTACTGATAGCCAAAATGATTGCCAAATTGATAGTAGTGAAAACCAAAGAGTTGTTGTTGAGCCAATAGCTGTAAATATAGAAACTGCGTTAACTGAAGATATAATCATTTTGCAACCTACTGATAGCCAAAATGATTGCCAAATTGATAGTAGTGAAAACCAAAAAGTTATTGTTGAGCCAATAGCAGTAAACATAGAAGTTAGCACCAGCTCATGCGACTCTCTAAGCCAAGAGAATGCAGATTTAGGAAATGAAATAAATTTCGTCTCCCTTGAAGCAGAACTAATTAACTTTAAAAAAACACCAGAGGAAATTGCAATTAGCGCTAATAAGGATTACAATCCCAATGAAGATAGTGATAGTACCAGTGAGTCGGAAGAGGAGATAAAAAAGAAAACAATAAATAAAAGAAAAAGAAATTATGGGTCACCTAGCAATGGAAAAAAGAAAAAAACAGAAACAGACGAGTCATTTGAAATCGAAGAAGAAGCAAGCAGCATGGATGAAAATGTTTCAAAAAATAAAAATGAAAAAAATGGTAAAAAGAAAAGCAGAATAGTTGAAAGAAAAAAACAAAAGGATTTAGGTCTTGCATATATTAACACTTCTGGAGATGTCGTGCCACGTAAATATATGAAGGAAAATCCATGCACAAACAGTAAGACCTGCAACAATCAATGTAATACGTTTACCGAAGAAACCCGACAGTCAATTTTCGATTTTTATTGGAATTTAGGATGTAGCGATAAACAAAAAAGATTTTTAAGCGATTGTGCAAGTGTCTGTCGAGTTAAAAGAAGACGTAAATCGAAAAAAGTTAAAGCAAGAAGTATAACAGTACAGTACTTTCTTATAAAAGGAAATGCTCGTGAGCCTGTTTGTAAACAATTTTTGCTTGCTACATTATCTGTTACAGTAAGACTTTTAAGAACAGTCTTAAGTAACAAAAAATACGAAAAATTTCCTGAACCCGATTCAAGAGGAAGGCACGTTCCTCACAATAAAGTTACTGAAGACCTTATTTCTAATTTTAAGGAATTTATTAGTTCCCTACCGGCAGTGCCTTCTCATTATTGCCGAAGTTCGTCCTCCAAAACGTATTTACCGACAGACGTCAAAAGTCTAAACAACTTGTACAGAATGTACGTTTCTCAACAGAAAAGCAATACGTATCTAAAGAAAGGCAAATTTCTGCAGTTGTTTAAAGAATTATATAACATAGGAATTCACATTCCTAGAAAGGATAAGTGTGGAAAATGCGAAAAATACAAAAACTTGCCGGAAGAAATGAGAACAGAGTTGGAAAAAGAGATATATAATGAGCATATTAAAGAAAAAGATAGAATTAAGGAACAGTTTTTAAAAGACCAAAAACTGTCTTCTGAAGAAAATGCTCATTTAGTTATAAGTTTTGATCTACAAAAAGTGTTGGCTACCCCTCATGGAGATAATATGCTTCTTGGATTCTCCAGAAAGTATGCAGTTTACAACTTATCTGTTTATGAATCAAATTCTAAAAGGGGCTTCTGTTACCTGTGGGAAGAAAAAGACGCTAAAAGGGGCAGTAATGAAATATGTAGTAACATGTACCATTATTTACAACAGGTTGACAAAACTGCGAAGTACAAAAAAATTTCTATGTATTGCGACAATTGTAGTGGCCAAAACAAAAATCGCTATATGTTTGCAATGATTCGCCACTTTTTAAATATATCAACACACGTTGAGGAAATAGCAATTACTTTTTTGATTGCAGGTCACACGTACATGCCGGTAGACTCCATACATGCCGTAATTGAAAAATTTATTAAAAATAAAGTTGTTCAAGCTCCATCGGAATGGCCGACAATTTTGCGAAATGCGAGAATTAACCCGGAGCCATATATTGTTGTAAAGCAAAAATTTTTTAATTTTCTTGATTTCAAATGTCTACAATTAGAAAAAAACAACAAAATTAAAATTTCTGAAATAAAAAAGGCAAGATTTTTGAAAGACGATTTTAATCTCAAAATAAAGTATAGTTTTAAGGATGATGTTGAAAATAACTTTTACTTTCAATTAAAACCTGGGGCTCCAAAACCGGCTTATTCAAGTGAACAACCCATAACTACAAAAAAATACAACGATTTGAAAAAATTGTGTGAAGACCTAGTTATAAAACCAGAGTACCACTTAGAATATCTGACACTTAAACATTCAGGATCTGTGCCTGATGTTCTTAGTCAATCTGACATTGAAGACGAAGACTGATATTATTATACTGTTCGTAGTTTCATTATTTTAAGAAATATGCTTGATTTTTTTTTAAATATTTATTTAAATGTATGTTCTTTGCTGAAACTAAGCAGCTACCTACTTGCAATTTATAATTTGCAATATACTGTTCGTAGTTCCATTATTTTAAGAAAGATGTTTAAGTTTTTTTTTTCAATTTATGTTTATTTAAATGTATGTTCTTTGCTGAAAATAAGCAGCTACGTACTTGCGAGATTATATTTTCGCAAATTTTGTTAAATTGTTATTTGAACTTTAAATTACTTTAATAAATTGGCATAAACGCCCTAAATGAGCTGTGTTACGAATATTTTTGTTTGGCATAAATCCATATTAAACGCCATTTTCGTTTCGTATGCGTAATTGTCGTTTGGCATAAGCGCCATTTCATATTTGGCATAAGCACCAAAACAACCGCTTTTATATAATATGTCGTGGCACAAGCGACAAAACTGTTAATTATTTAAATTTTTTCTATGTTCTAAATAAAAGAAAGTTATTTAAGGCCTGTAATGTATCAAAGGATATATTTACTTTGTTTTAGTACAAATATTTTGCCTAAAAATACGAATATACATTATTTATATAGTTTTTTGTGTTTCCTGTAAAATGAGCTCAATGGCGCTTGTGCCGTTCTGCCTTGAACGCGTCGATTTGTCAAATTTTTTGACTTTGAAGGATTCAAAACCTTTATTACCTAGTGTATGTTTCAAACAGGTTAAAGTTAAATTATACTGGATAAAACATTAAAATTTAATAAAAATAGCTGTCACAATATTAAATATTTTAATCAGAACGGACAAAAAAAATCACTCGTTCCAAAAATCGTATAAAAAAAGCTATGTTCCATTTAAAAAACACCTTATCCATAGCGTAACTCTTTTGTTTCTGGTTCAAATAAATTTTTGGTTTCATTTTTTAATTCTGCAGGAAAAAGTACATCGATTGGCTATTTTGGATTTTTCTTTAAATACAAGGAAGCTCAAAAATGAGCCCCTGTTCAGTCCTCGTTGGAAGACCCTGTACCTTTTATGGAATCGGATCAAAGTTTCACTTTAGAATCGGATTGCGAAGATCAGATTCCTGAAATAAACAAAGACAATATTTCCATTGGAGACTGGGTACTAATTAAATACACATTACCAAAAGCAAACAATCATTTTATTGGCCAGGTAAACACCTGTTGACAACGGACTTGAAATCAAGAAAAAACTAGAAAATTAAAAGACAATTTTTTATGGCCACTCACCGATGATGTCGATGTAGTACAGCTAGACGATATAGTGACTCGTTTACCTGAACCGGTAGTAACACGCCGAGGAGGTCTTCATTTTAATGTGAAATTTGCGGGATACAATATTTAACAAAGTGCCATAAAATTATTCGAATTTTTAAACTTTAAGTGTCTTTTCTGTTTTAGTTTCTCCTTGGGAATAATTCCTACTGTTTTAGAGATTAAAGCCAAACATTGGGTTTTGAACGGATAAATACGTTTATAAAAATATTATTCTCGTTATTAGGAATTTTTTGAGGGTTATTTTGGATTTCTTATTATTTTTCAGAGGTACCTTTTAATTTTTCGTTTTTATGATTTGTTTGGCTAACTATTTCCCAACAATAAAAAGTTCATAACTTCCCAGATTTTTATTTTTTTTTAAGTCTGTAAAAAGAAAAATTGGCATAGGAGATATAAACTTCATTTACACTTTCCCATTACCACTTCTACGAACATGCATGGAAATTGTATTCCGATTTTACACTTTCCATTTTTGGGGTAAGTGTAAAAATTCGGTACAAAAAAAAATAATCATTCAAATCTCAAGATCTCAAAAATAATTCATGAGTGCCCTATGCAGTATGAGAAGTTAACATATAAAACTATTACTTTCTTACAAAGACACTTTTATAAATACTGTATATTTAAAGTAGGAAGGAAATAAACTTGAACTATTAAAAAGGGCTTCGCACTTGCCCCAGTCTACCCTAATTATAAGCTTTGTAATGTAATGCTGAAAAATAAACAAAATGGTTTTGTATTTATTGTTTTTCATTACAACATTTTTGTAATTTTCGTTCTCATAGTTGTATAAAGGGGGGTACTTTTGCACCTCCTCTATCAAACACTCGTCAGCAATTGCCGAAAACGGTGGCATTCTGCTGAGCGATCGCGGCTAGACTGGTCTCTCTAGCAGTCCGAACGCAGCCGCTGCAATTGACGGCGAACGCTGTGTCGCTGAGCTGCGGCAGTGAAACCGTGTACATACAAATCGCATTAAACCAGTACCGAGCTACTAATCGCGAACGCCAGCCGCGGCCGCTGACTGCTAGAGAAACCATACCTTAGAGGCGCGTTAGAGTTTATAACCTTTATTTTACTATTTTTTATATTATGAATCAATAAAACTTATATCAGCTACCTAAATATTACATTCAAATCTATGAGTTTTCGCAGATCTCAAATCTCACAATAGTCACAAGCGTTGCACTCTGCTTCGGCATTTTCAATGTCATCCCCGGTTGCATTTTTGTAAAGGACTGTAAATTTTTTAATAATGTTAACAATTTTAATAGGTCTGCAAATATTTCTGAATTATTATTAAAATGTGAATCTGAATTTTATAAAAATAAAATTAAAATAATGAAGCAATTATTAATTTCTAATCATTTTAAAATATAAGAACTTCAAAGCAAACATACGGTACATTGTATAATATATACAGGGTCGATATTATGTATGGAAATGGTCGATTATTTCTTAAAGCACAACAGTTAGCAAAAAATATTCAAGACAAAAGTTTATATTTTTTATAGACCATTAGAATTTTTAAAAATTTAGTATACAGGATAATTCAGAAAGCCGTAGAGAAATAAAGTTACTTTTTTCTTAATGGAACATCCTATATCTTAGAATATTTTTGGATTTTACATAAAATTACAATTATTACATGTCCCTATCTTAGTTTTTAACTATTTTTCTAAAAGTGTCAACTTCCGGTCAAATCGGATGTAGCTCAAAAGCCGGAAATAACCGGAAGTTGGTATTTTTGGGAAGATAATAAAAAAGGAAGATAAAAAAGGGACATGTAAGCCGTTTCACTCTATGGCGTACCGTTTGAAAGCTGGAAACTGTTAAAGTTTAAAAATGTAATTTTTCAAAAGTCGATATTTTGGAAACTATTAGTTTTAGACTTATAATGCACTTATTAAAAAATAAATGTAATTTTATGCAAAATCCAAAAATGTTCTAAGATATAGGGTGTTCCAAAAAAAAAGTAACTTTATTTCTCTACGACTTTCTGACTCATCCTGTATACTTATCTTTTTTTAATTCTAATAGACTTTACAAAACCATAACACTTTTGTCTTAAATATTTCTTGTTAGCTGCTTTACTTTAAGAAATAATCGACCCTTTCCATACATACCAACGACCCTGTATATTAGTGTGCACGTGCAGTATATACATATTGGTAAATTGAATTGACTTCACCTCATTTAATTTTAGTCGTGATAAATTTAAACAAAAATATTTAAAATTATTGTGTGTCCACGTAAGTTGGCGGCATATGGGAAACTTCTTTATTATTAATTTTACGAAAAAAAGTTATTCTTCATAAAAAGTTCTGCATGGTCCAAAACCTAAAATGCAACCATCGATGTTAAATTTTTTCAGTCATATACGAGGTTTGTCAAAAAATGTAATTTTTGCTCTAGAGTAAAGTACCTTTCTTTTTGACAATATCGAAAATTGTTATAAAGAAAAGATGTTTAGAATTAAAAATAGCTTTCAAATATTCAACATTGTTTATTTACATTAAAAAAATATTTTTTTCTACATTTTCTCTGCGATTACGTTGGAAATTTAAGTTTGCACATTAATGCATAATTAATCTAGGATGCACTGGCATTTTTTAACACTGATAATTAAAGTAGGCTTTGCGAACTGTCTAAATATCGAAAATTCGAAGAAACGTCAACAATCGTATTTCAAAAAGTGCCACGGTATAAACACTTTTTTTAGGCAGTCTAACAGTGTTTTTCAAAGTTTTTAGAGATCCGTATTGTACAGTTTTATGTTTGACAGACGTATTTGATTATGAAAAGTTAGACATGCCACCAACATTAAGTCTGGAAGAGAAAATTGAGATTGTGCTAATAGTGGGAGATAAGTATAAAACATTTCGAGAAGCAGCAGACATTTTTAATTTCTGACATCCAGATAAAAATATTCACAATGAAACTGTTAGAAAAATATTTAATAAATTTAAGACTTGTGGAGATGTACATAATAAATTTGGAAAAAAACGTTAAAGCATAGTAGAAAATAATGACATTGCGTTGCAACTAATGCTCTCTGCAACTGAGCATCCTAAATATCCTTTGCGAAAAAGGGCATCTTCATTGCCAATGGATATAAAAAAAAGTACAGTTTCAAAGATTCTAAATAAACACAAATATCAGCCTTACAAACCTAAAAAAATTCATACTTTAAGACCAGGAGATAATGATAGACGATTTGAATTCTGTTGTGACATACAGGGAATCTTAGTAGATAACCCATTTATGTCAAGGTGTATTATTTTTACGGATGAAGCAACATTCTCATCAAATGGGACAGTTTCTAGCCAAAACTGTCGTTGGTGGAGTGATACAAATCCACATTTTACGTTGAAAACTCGGGACCAATATTCGTTTAAAACAACTTGTTATTCATTTAAATGCATCGTTAGAACGTTACAAACTAGTGACTAAGCAACTTAAAGGTTATCAGTGTTCGATAAAAATTAAGAGATAATTGTTTTTAAAAGTTTATTTATAATTGTTTAATCAAATTTATAATTAATAAATGCAATGAATTAATGTGCAAACTTAAATTTCCAACGTAATCGCAGAGAAAATGTAGAAAAAAATATTTTTTTAATGTAAATAAACAATGTTGAATATTTGAAAGCTATTTTTAATTCTAAACATCTTTTCTTTATAACAATTTTCGATATTGTCAAAAAGAAAGGTACTTTACTCTAGAGCAAAAATCACATTTTTTGACAAACCTCGTATATGACTGAAAAAATTTAACATCTGATGGTTGCATTTTAGGTTTTGGACCATGCAGAACTTTTTATGAAGAATAACTTTTTTTCGTAAAATTAATAATAAAGAAGTTTCCCATATGCCGCCAACTTACGTGGACACACTGTATGTAGGTACCTACTTATTAATAAACAAACACTGCAAAATGCAGACCAGTTGTTTTAATTTTTCTCTATTAACCGATCAACATTTGATTCCCCGAGAGTGGGTGCTATTGAGAGATTTTACTGTATTTCGAAAACTACTTGTGGGATTGACTTCAAATTTTCAGGGCTGACCATACCTTATAAGTGCTTCATAAAAATTAGGTAGAGTGTAATTTGAGGTTCGGCCAAATGACCTCATTGTAAGGGTTTTTGTTACGTTAAGGGTAATATTCCACCTCATGCTAGAGTGCTGTAACCGCTGCACGCACATCAATTGCTGCAGCACTAGCTTAAACAAAGCATTACATCAAAAGCGCAAGTCAATTCCATAAGTAGTTTTCAAAATATACGAGATCAAAATCAAATAAAACGCTGGCGAGGCGGTGACGTCATTACCTCCCACAGTTCGTCCGCTTTGAACTCGTGCAACAGTCTTTCTGTACATATACAAGGAAGTTGCGCTTACTATTTCTTTGTTTAGCTAAAGCAGGAGCTTATTATTATTACTTTCTATAATAAGTAGGAAATGCCATTCCATATGAGTTCTAGACTATACTTTATAGAAAAAACAAAAATAAATTATTAAAAATCATTTTTTCTCTCCTGTCGATAATAATTCCGTTACCCAGCGACGGAGAAAGGGTGATGTAAAGGGCGTCAGAAAATTAAAATTCTTTGCACTTCGCACTAAAATTATAAAATCCTTCAGAAAATTTAATAAAACAAAAATGCTAAATGACCCCATTCAAAACAAACATGAAAAACGTTGCCCGCATTGTATACTTACTCCTGCCTCCCCCCGAGCTGCCATGATCCGCCATATCCTGCAGTTTGGGGTTGATGACTTGCTTGGCTTCTTTAAGCACGGCCACCAGGTCCGAGGCTTTATTCGAATTCTGAGGCGTAAAGAATGTGTACGCCGTTCCAGTTCGCTGAGAACGTCCGGTACGACCGATCCGGTGGACGTAGTCCTCCGAGTTGCACGGGTAGTCGAAGTTAATCACAAATTTCACGTCCTCAACGTCTGCAAGTTTAGGTTTTATTTTAGTTTAAGTTAGACAAATCTACTATCCATCGAAAATTTAAGAGTGAAAATGTTGAGGAAAAACTAGAGTTTAATACTAATTTGTACTGGTAATTTGTACACAATATTCCTCTCTTAAAATACGGTCGATACAGTATCATTTATGGCCGCCGCTTTTATGTGTAGTTAACCATAAACCTTGATTTATTACAAGTCTTGGACCTCCTGTATATAATAGAATTCGAATGTGTTTTTTTTTTTATTATCAAGGTAAACAAGCTCGAGGAACTGCTTGTTTGTATTTGTGACATTTTGTGTATGATTTTCTGATGAGACACTGTGTGCACTGTGTAATATATCCCAAAAAATATTTTTAACGTTTACCTTTTAAGAAAAAAGGAATGGTATTTTCAGCGGTAGACCTACACCAGAAATTAATTTAGAGACAAAAGTTGAGTTTAGTTGAGAAAATGTACAACCCCATTTTAAATTTAATTTGTACGAATAACTACAATGGTTCCAAGGTTTCCATGGAACCCGGCCCCGCGCCTCTTGTTCCCACTCAAGGCATAAGAAAGCGCGAAAAATTGTTGTATTTAAAACACAACTAAAACAAAAGATAGGCATGAAATGAAACACTGTTTAAATTTTTTTCAGTAACTTGTAATCGTGATATCCAGAATAGGCTCTGATATGATACCATAATATACTGCAATGCAAATATTGTACAGGTTGTCCCACTAAGGTCGGTAAGATACGATATTATGGAAGCCATAAATCTTACGGCTTCAGGAAAAAATTTGAGTTGACCAAAAGAAATTGCTGAAAAATATTTCCAAGTTTTCAAAATGACCGCTAGAAGGCGCAGTTACTAGGATATATCTAAAAAGTCAAATTTTATCAGATAATCGCTATGTTATGGAAATAAAAAGTTCGTTAATTTTTGCGCAAACTTATTTCTACGCCTTTTTTTGTATCTTCGAAATTATTACTTATTTACAAATTACTATTTTAATTTTAAAAATTAATGTTTACCGTTAAACGAAAGGAATGTAAAAATTCTGTTGTCATAATATTTTATCAATTTAATGTCAACCATAATTATTAAAATAATTAGCCTTTTGATGCACTTATTTTGTGTCTATTCTCGCTCAAAATCTAAAAAAAAGGTTGATTCAAAGGCAAAAACAAAAATGTAAAAATTATTTACAACTAATAGCGTAAAGTTACTTTTATTCTTAAAATCTAGAAAGCAAATTACTAAATAATTTAATTCTATTCATAATTTTTTAATGAAGATGTCAATGGCAATATTTATTTAAACTTTTTAAGGAATCAATTGCTGCCTCTATTGGAAGAGGTTTCATTAGTAACGAGAACGGACATGTGGTTTCAGCATGATGGGTGTCCGGCACACTTTTCTCTGATAGTTCGTGACTTTTTGCACCAAAGAACCGCTGGATCGGACGAGGAAATTTGCTTTCATTGCCGCCTAGATCCCCGGATCTCACTGTGCTTGATTTTTATTTATGGGGCAGGCTAAAAGATTTGTCTTTTAAACTCGTCCTACTACTGCTAAAAAAAAATGAAGCAACGTATCCACAATGCTATTGCCATCATTCCAGGAGTTGAAATTGATGCAGTATTAAGCACGCAATGCAGATTAAATCCTTGTATCGAAAATAATGGAATGCGTTTTGAACATTTATAAAATATTTTTATTCTTTTCAGTTCTTCGTTACGTTCTGCCTTTTTAAAGTTTGGGGGTGTTTTTTTTTCGTAGCTTCAAATCGTTTTTGTTCTATCGTTGTTCGAGTCGATTGGCCTCTAGAATTTTAAGAATAAAAGTAACAGTTAAGTTGTTAAAAAGTCTTTACATGTTTGTTTTTGACTTTGGATCAACTTATTTTTTTTTTGGGATGTTAGGCGAGATTGACACAACATAAATGCATTAAAAAAATAAACATTTTAATAATTTAATCTAATAATTATTGCTGATATCACATTACTGACAAATTATGACAAGAGCATTTTTACATTCCTTTCGTTTAGCTGTAAACATTAATTTTTTAAATTAAAAAAGCAATTTCTAAATAACTCGAAAACATAAAGATATCGAATCACAGATTTCGCCACAATGTAGCTAATTTTATGCTTTTTAAGCCGAGTTTTCCATATCGTACCTTGCCGACGTTAGTGGGACACCCTGTATATTTATTTATATTTATACAGGTTTCCAACATTTTTCTTCAGAAACTATAGCACCCAAACGACAATGTAAATTTGTAATTTTAAAAAAATGTGTTTTTAAAAAATAGCAAACTCTAAATGCAAGGTAAAAATGCCTTCTTTTAAAGTATTTTCTGGTAATTTAGTTGGCGCCGTAATAATTCACATAGTACAGACCGCGACAAGTATAATTTATGCGGACAACATTATTACTATCTATCCATACAACAAACTACGTGAATATTTTGTCTTCTTGGACGATAACGCCAGACCACATCGTGAAGAACGAATCACCAGGTTAAATTGGTCAGCCAATTCACCTGATATGAATCCAGTTGAAAACGTGTGGGATTTCGTTGCAATTTGCAATCGCATTAACTCACCATGAACTGTGGAAGAGTTAGCCGCAGCGACGGTAGAGGCATGAATCAATATTCCTTTACAAGAGGAAGTTTAACGTCAGTGAAATATAAATATAGAAAAGGTTTCAGTGGTTCGGACAAAAAAAAAATATCAGTGTAAACGTCTTCTATTGCAGTGCAGCATACGAAGAGTCCAAAAATAATGGACGGGGTTCGGTAGACAATGACAACCGTTTTTTGGTTATTGCCACTCGTCAGATTGCCATAACCTGGGTACACCAACTCTAACGTTAAGTATAGTTCATATAGATGCGAATCACGAATTGCAAATAATGCTCTGATTGGTCAATTTCAAATATTCTTTTGGCGGTAAGTGTCAGAACGAAGTTTTAAGATTTTGCGAACTCGCTAAATTTAAAATCTGGGGGGCAGAAATCTTAAATGATTCAATATTTTACGAATACTCGTGCGATTTTTATTACGAGCATGCGCCCTTGTATCCGACCGCACAGCTGTTTTGAACAATTCATGTAACCTTATTTTTAAGTTTAAGTGTAAGTATGTTTTTAAAGTTTTGTGGTATTTTTTATAGATTTGTGATTATAATCATAATAAAAACAGTAATCACAGGAGAAATCAATAAAGGTAAAACGAACTAAAAATTTGCGTTGATGCTTGAGGTTGAGGTGATGTAGTTTCGTTCGGCCAATGTTATGCCAACCTTTAAAATGTTGAAAACTAAAAACACTAAAATATCCTTAAAACACCAACGAAATTTGCATCTATATGAAATAGGACAAGAGATGTAACTCTTCGTATGCGAAATTCGTGATTCGCAATTATGTGAACTAAGTTTTAGCGATCTAGTGCCTTGACTACTAAATGTAAAACACTTGTTATGAATAGATCAATATCATGGTGACCTCATATCAAGTATCTGGGAATAATTTTTTAAAAGAAAATGACTTGGGAAAGCAATGCAAGTGATGGAATGCGAAAAGTGCAAAAGCAATTATTCGTCATCTACCCTCTAATAAATAAAAATAGCGCAATTAGTCTAAGAACAAAAGTCACTCTTTATAAAATAGTGAGACCTGTACTTACTTACAGTATACCAGCCTGGTGTACCTTAAGTAAGACAAATCAACTCAAAATACAAAGAGCGCAGAATGAAGCACTAAACATAATCACAAACATGCCGAGATATTTTCCAACGGACTTATTGCATTTAGACTTAAGAATGGAAACAATAAAGTAATTATTTAATAAAATAATTATCCAATAGAGGTGGGTCGGTATTAGAGGAACTGCTACTTTGGAACGGTATTTTTTGATACCGTCGTATCGCGCTTCACAACCTAAAAACAAGCAGTTACTTTGGAACTATCACCTATCCCGGAGTGGAGCGGGTTGCCGCGCCCGTCGCTGTTACAGCGGCGCCGGTCGATAGCGATACCTTGCTTTGGCTTTCGGTTTAGGTCATTTCGGTGGTTTTCACGACTGGCGGACTAGCAAGTGCTGCGTCTCTTGGCGTCGTTCTCGCGATGTCGCGGAGGCAGCGAAAAATAGCGAGCCATAATGACGAAGGCGGACGTGTTTAAAAGGAATAACATCAAATTGTTCGTTATTTTTTACTTTTAGAGACGTGCTAACTTTAATAATTGAAACATTATAAATCACAATAGTGGTTTAAATCCTAGAATTAGAAAGATAGGTCCTGTTATAATAATTAGTTCCGATATCAGCAATAACAAAAATATATGATTTTTGCATTTCCTCACGTCACTCGATTCTACCGAGATGTATTCGGCGTCCTTTCCTAGTCTTAGCAATTAAAGACGTAAACGTACTTTAGTAATATAATAAATAATAAGAAATAACTTAATACAGGACACAGGAGAGCGTCAGGTCAGGTCAGGGTTACGCTCAGACAACATCGGTATTGGTAATCGCGGTATTGGCTTTAGGCACTTGGGCAGGCCGGTGCCCATACTGCGATTGTTACATGATAAATACGTAGTTAGTTTGTCGCGGTATCAGTTGGAGCGCTCCAAATTGCTAACGGTATTCCCATCACTATTACCCAATACCAGTGTTGCCAGGTCTACCGTTTTAGCGGTAGATCTACCGTTTTGATGTATGAGCTACCATGCTACCGTTTTTGATATAATTTGTATTTCCTCAGACAAATAATATTGTAGAGGAACGTTAACTTTAATTCTCAATCTCGAAAAAACTATTTAAAATAATTTCATTATTACTTTGAAACTATAACAAAACGAATGGCGATTGTCAATATTGAGACGACATTACTATTGCAGTTGGTAGCGCGGTACTCGACATCGACAGGACGCCCACAGTAGCAACGGATTTGTGCGGTAGGGTAAATCGGTAAATCCCCTAATTCGAGACGAACGAAAGAACTACATAGTGGTTGCCTGCTTGCAAAAATTATGATTCTCTGATTATTCAATGTGCTTTATGGTCGTTTTGTTTACATTTACAAATTATTTGAAATCAGTTCGATTTAAGGTGGATTTCGGGTTGTCCAATATTTATCCGGATCTCTACTTGGTCAAAAAATGTATATACAATATATATATATATAACTATTAAAATATTTTGTTAAACCTATATAGTGTTTTGTGTTCATTTTAATTTGTTTTTTATTTATATATTTTATGTACCGTTGAACTTATAACTAAACATTTTAGCGTATTTTTAGCCCAAAGGGAGTAAGGGCATATCCACTGTTTTATTTTTATATCTACCGCTTTTTTTATGTCGTGCCTACCGCTTTCCTTATTTTCAACCTGGCAACACTGCCCAATACCATAAGCGCGCCGAAAAAATCACAAAATTCCAACCATTGTAATCAATTAGATATCTCTAAGAAAAACAAGAGTAAAGGAAAGAATCATTTTGATCCAACTTAATGACTACCCCTTAAAATGAAGTGAAGTAGAACACTTCAGCAGTGAAAGCACAAGAGCGCCATCTCAAGTTAATGTCGCAATGCAAAAGAAAACCACACTGAGTGGATGAGCCATGAAATTATGGTACCAAGAAATCCCTCGGCCACTGATTCACTGATATTTTTTTTTTGTCCGAATCACTGAAACCTTTTCTATATTTATATTTCACTGACGCTAAACCCTCGTACAAATTTTTTGGCGTTTTAAAAAAGGCAAAGCGCTGCCACCCCTGGCCGGAGGATCGCAATTCTTGATCTCGGTTGCAACTGCAAACCCGTAGTAATATTGGGTAATGTGTAGAAAGCGTTTCTCTCGCAGGAACAGCATGCAGATTTCTTGGTGCCATAATATCATGGCGCATCCACTCAGTGCGGTTTTCTTTTGCATTGCGACATAAATTCGAGATGGCGCTCTTGTGCATTCACTGCTGAAGTGTTCTACGCTTTGTAGTAAAGCCATGATAGCTAAAGTCTGTGCGTTTTAAGAAGTCCGATATCGGATTAAATCACCAAGGGATGTTATCGCTTTAAAACAGTAAGTCGGTTAAGTTACAATATCTTCGCACCTTCGCTATACTTGATCACACTGAACATCCCACTGGTTTACTGTATTCTCTTTCGCTCAGTAATAGAATACAGTAAACCAGTGGGATGTTCGGTGTGATCAAGTATAGCGAAGGTGCGAAGATATTGTAACTTAACCGACTTACTGTTTTAAAAGCGATAACATCCCTTGGTGATTTAATCCGATATCGGACTTCTTAAAACGCACAGACTTTAATGTTAGAGCTGGCGCACCCAGGCTATGGTAATCTAACGAGTGGTACTAATAACCACAAAACAGCTGTCATTGTCTACCGGACGCCGAGGATGTCCATTATTTTTGGGCTCCTCATATGCTGCAATACAAAAGAAGACGTTCACAATGTTTTTTTTTTTGACCGAGTCACTAAAGCCTTTTCTATATTAATATTGCTGAAGACATTAACAGTTTGATTAATTCAATGACATACCTTGTCAAATGTGTTGCTATTAGCAGAACAAGGCGTACCGACTATTAATTTCTGTTTCCTACGTAACTGAACTTATCACTCTAGCCACCACAACAAAATTAAACACACGGGGTCCAAGACTTTGATGGTGTGTGTATGCATTTCACAATAACCATTTCTCCTTTTCCTTATATAATGGTACAGTGCGTCTGCTTGGATTCTCTACATATGGGAACTTTTTTTATCGTTAATTTTAACATTTGATAAAATAAGAAATTATCCCTGTAAGATGTTATCGGTAGCAGATAAATATAAATATTTTAATAAAGATTAACTTTTGTTCGTTAAATTCATAATAAGAAAGTGTCCTATATAGAGAATTGAAGCATACACTGCATATAATGTGTATTACATTTTAAATAAACTGGTTAAAATTTAAAGTCGGGAACAGCCGTCGTTTTCAATATTGGAAAATAGGTAACTTATTTTAGTTGTAGGCCAATTCTAATTTTACTGTGTACATAAAACATTTTCTAAATTATAGTAGTAAACATTAAACATAGCACGGCAATATATTATATACGTGTAGGATGACCAGACGGCGAATACTTTCGTATGCTAAATAAAATTAAACGAAATATTATTTTCATTAGGTTCAGATATTATAACGTTGCTTATCTAGATAAGTCCTTTATTCCATTCATTATTTCTCGTTTATTTTTTCTGTATCATTAGAAGATATTTACAATTATAACACTTTTGTTGTTTGTTTTTACGTTTTCGTTAATCTTCTTTTCTGGTTCTCTCCTAAATATGACAATATATTATTTAGACCACTCAAAAATAGATGTGTTAGTTAAAAAAACAATATTTTAAAATACCATCAAAATTTAAGTTATTTAAAGTACTAGAAATAAAGAGATTAAGAAATGAACAAAAATGAAAACTGAATAGTAACAGTATTGTAGTAAGTGCAGAATTTAGCAATTATCTATAAAAACACCAGTTTATCAGCTCGTAATAATTAGAAGGGCCCTATTCCAAATGAGGATAAATACCCTTGTCCAACTTTGTGCTAATAATGAATTTACTTAAGGTATTTGAGCCAATCAAAAAATGAGTACAACGTTTCTTACTAATGTAACAGTTTGTTATTAATAGCACTTCTTCAACTTTTGATAAAACCGAAAGCTATGCGACTGGTCGGTAGTTGCTTAGTAGTGTCTGCTTGCGACTCCCGAAGTTTTTCAGCGAGAAGGAAATACGGATGCTAGAAGTTAACTGTTGAATGCAAAGAGAATAGTTCCGCCAGTAAGTTTGCTTTTTCCTCGCCTATAGGGCCAGAACGTTTTATAAAGGTGGTAAAGTTTTGACTGACTGCCTTATCTACCGACCAAAATGATTTTAATCCGTTAGTTTGTTATCAATCCTTAAACTAATATCTTAATCAAGTATGTTTCCCTCCTTTGGGACTGAATGAAGCCTCTAGGATATGTGTAGATGGACGGCAGGTTAGTGCCCTACTGGTTTGAGCTTTAAAGACGTATTCTTATATGAAATCTTGGCGTTGTTTAGGTTAGGCTAAACTACACAGCATAAACGTAAACTGCCACCTCTTGTCGGCGGTATTGTTCAAAACATCTTGATAAATCATATGAAAACACACAACTTTTCTTGCGTTTTTAATGATAACTACGGACCGTTCTCAATTTTCTCGGTGTGATCGGGTTACGAGAACATTTCTATTTGTTTGAGTTTAGATTTAAAAAAAAAAACATGAATTATAACCAGAAATGATCGTGGACTAATATAAACAACGCGTGTTAAGAGCATTTCGGAAAAACACTGCGAGCGCTGGAGTCGCGTACCTCGCACGCCCCGCCTATGTCCGAGTGCCAGACTAGTCCTTCACTACTTACAACATCAGTTAATACCCATTTTCAGCCTTTCTGAAGTACCTTAAATAATTCCATCGCTGGCTTTTAGATTATCATCTAAGTAAGTATTGCCTAAAGATATTATTTCCATAGAACTAAAACAACCTCGCTTAAGTTTTTTAAAATAATTTTTTTTAGATTCTAATTTTTTTAAATTAAATAATATTGTGTCATAATAACTAGGGTGTAATTTATTTTTTTTTTTATCATGCTGTGTTAAGGGTATGTGACCCAACGACACAATTTTGTAATTTCTATGGAGTAAGTAAGGATTTAACTGAACGAAAATTTTATATTAATTGCATTTTATGAAAAAAAAAATTGTATTGATTTACTTATTATTACATTTTAAAAATAAAATCCTTTAATGTTTCTTTAGTTTAAATACCTGTAATAGTAAGCAAGTTTACTATACATATTAAATTTGGCACATACATTCAAAACTTCGGCTGGCTTTGATACTTTTATTAAATCGTTACTAGGTACTCACAAACTACCGGCTCCAATTTGGTACTTGTTTAAATAAGTAACAAAACCTACTAAACAATATTATCGATCTAGATCTAGGAAACTAAAGAGAAAAATGATTTTGGAATCATTCTTTGTAAGTTAAATAAACAAGAATAACCAGGAATTAAGCTATCCATAAAGTTAATCATATTATTAATCCTAGGAAATGCGTCTCTTAACGTTTTAATTCTGGTATGTGGATATTGTGCCCTTAGATGTACATTTTTCAAATTGTAAAAGTATTGTTGCCAAATCTACTTAAAATCTATGGTAAATGTATGATTTGAAGAGATGCTTTGTATATTTTTACGATTTTGAATCCCTGGCTTTATTTTAAGTATGGATATGAGTTACCCATATAAATCTTTAGAAATTTTTGAGATATATTGATATTTAAATATTACCATTTTTGACATAAGGCCGCGATTCCATCCGCGAAGAAACTACTGTGTCTCATAAGAGTGTCAGATATTAATTGCCTGTTTTTCCTCGCAATGAGTAAAGCAATAATAAGGAAATTTACACACTAGTGTAAACGGCATTGCAAGTAGCTTTAGCAAGACTTCCGGAAGTTTGCCAGCACATGTAATCGCGGCATCCGATTTCCAATAGTACGATCATCCGACGACGTTCTGATTGGTCACAATTTGAAGAAAATTGTATGTTAAAGCATTCTAACCAATCAGTGACCCCGCATTGTCACAGTATCGTCGGAAATCGGATACATGAAACACTGCGTTTATAAAATGGCTTGCTCACTTTTAAGCCTTTACTCAAAATGTGCAACTTCCAGCTTAACCGGAAGTAAAAATGACCGTACTTCTGGTTAAAGTTGACATTATTCCATGGAAAATCGAAGATTACGGTAGGAACGTGTACGTTATATTACAAGCTGAACTGTTAAGATGCCAGACAAAGTGTCAAAAATGGTTATAGGTAATCAAATTTAATGTTAGTACCTCAAAAACGACTCAAGAAGTAGTAAAATAGTATAATAGGTAGTGTCTAGGTAATTCTTATATCAACTTCCTCAGAATAAAGCGAATGGGAAGTTGTAATAATACCTAAACGGGGCATTTCATTTAAAAATAATAAAGTTACCATAGATGTTGGGTAGATTTAACAAACACTGCAATTTCGAAAACGTTTTCAAACTTGTTTTTTAAAGGCCAAATATCTGCATACAAAAGTGCTTCTTTAGATACGCCATTATACAATGTTATTAATAAAGTACGTGTCATAAAGGAAAAATTAAGTAAATTTTAATTTAGTCAATAGATTTGGTAGGAAAATAATACGTAATAATTATGTGCAAAACAGATAACGTTTATCCGTCAAATCACACATTATTCAAAAAAATCGCAATGTTCCTCAAATAGGCTAAATTCTTAAAACGAAAAGCTAAGGTGAAAATATTACTTTATGGAAGCTCAAAAAACAACAAACTTAAAATAAGTTCGTGTACAGTGTTGTCCCGTATCCTTTCGTCGACCCAATCATTAGACGCGTTTCGCCGTCTACGGCTCATCGGCAAGGCTCCGGGTCTAACGAAAAGGCAGAGTACTTTTCACACAGAAATGCAATTAAACAGACGAGAGTTGCAGCACGTGGCTACATCTCGTGGCAACCACACGCATCAACCCAACCAGGACAGCGATAATCCATTTAGGTCCAAAGCTGGCAAGGCGGCCCATCGCGGGCAAACTACGTTGGGTGGCGCTAGAAGCTAATGTGTCGGTTTACCAACCGAAAGCTAAATATTAAAAAACAAACCTAAAATAAGTTCGTGTACAGGGTTGTCCCTTATCCTTCCGCCAGACTCAATCCTTGGACGCGTTTCGCCGTCTACGGCTCATCGCTTGCTTCGCTTTAATTACATTTTTCGTTCGTTCTAATTGCATTTCTGGGTCAAAAGCACTTTGAGGTCCCTTACCTTTTTGTCAGACTCGGAGTCTTGCCGTTTAAGGATTGGGTCTGACGGAAGGATAAGGGACAACTCTGTACACGAATTTATTTTAAGTTCGTTGTTTTTTAATATTTAGCTTTCGGTTGCTAAACCGACACATTGGCTTCCAGCGCCACCCAACGTAGCATGCTCGCGATGGGCCGCCTTGCCAGCGCTTAAACCTTTATGAATTCTCGCTGTCCTGATTGGGTTGATGCGTGTGGTTGTCACGAGATGTAGCCTTGTGCTGCAACTCTCGTCTGCTTATGAAAGGTTCATTAAGGGATTACAAGCAAATGCACTAAAGTTAGACTTCCAAGGGATGCGTTCAATGTGACCTCTGCAATAGTTACGGCAATGCGACTGGTCGCAATGCCACTGCTTTTACAGGTTTTCTTTTTTTCTTTACTTTACATTCCAATGGAGACGACCGCGATGAATGAGACCGGTACGACCCTGCGATAGAGGCGACCGCTCCAGAAGCAGTCGGGCCGCGAAATAAAGCACTTGATTTGTTTAATCATTTGGTGGAAAATCTAGTCTTTTCGCTGATAGACGAAATAATTAAATATATGTCAAAATCCTTCACGAGTGCGCGATTTATTCAATTCGTTAACAAGTTCCTTATTTTTGTTTTTGGATACAAAATGAACAATTATAAGGTCATCGTCTTCTTCCACTAATTAGCGAATGTGCAATAATTCTTCGTTATCCCGACTTAGTAAGTTTAGAAGGCTGATAACAAACCATGAAATTCTCACGCGACCTATATGGTCCCGATCGCATATTTCGGAAGCTGGTTGTACTGGTACCAGATAATTGGGAACGGGTACATGTCACGTATGAGTGACGGACAGTAAATTTAAGAGATTATTTACCTCATCCATTATAAAAGCGGGTTGATTTTCACCTGATTATTCAGCGATAATCTCCCGCTCTCCGGTGAAAATCACCCTTGTCAAAAGTGAAAATCTCACCCGTCAGAAATCCAGCGATAATCTCCCGCTCTCCGGTGAAAATCACCCTTGTCAAAAGTGAAAATCTCACCCGTCAGAAATCGTTAGTTTTTTAGTTGGTAAATAATCTTCAAAATACATTTCGGGATTGGGAAATAATCAGAAAATCATTCTCAGATTTTTTGCCATTAGGAAATCGCTCTCGGGCAAGCCCTCGAGCGATTTCCACGGCAAAAAATATTCGGAATGATTTTCGATAATTTCCCTATCCCTTAATATATTACTACAGATAAGCTACAGTTTCCTCGAAAGCAGCACCGTCATATAGCGGCCGTCAAAATCCGGTGAATTACGTCATACACCGACGGAAAAATGAGACAAGCGGTGGCGACAGTTGTAAAGTCAGGAAAACGACGAAAGTTTTGGAACGGTGCCGTTTTTTAAACATAATAATATGGGTTACATCGATCTCGCGCTTGTAATGATTTTAGAAGATAAAGAAGGGGTTAAACACATAAAGGAAGAATCGGAGTTATATAAAAAACGTGCAGAAAAAGGCGCATATAATTTTACCTCAACCTAGATCATAAAACGTTGAGCCAACTGTCCCAGCTTTGAATATGACGGCAGCGCTATCTTACGTTACCGTATTGAGGCTTTCGAGGATACCCCAGCTCTAGAGAAGCTGTAGATTGTCTTCTTACATGGTGTCGGGCTAAATATACCTACAATGCCTAAAAGTAAACGAAGAAGTCGAGAATCCATAAGAGTTATCAAGATGATGTGGAGGAGTTAAAAAAAATCAAGTGAAGAATCTTCAAAACTTGTTAACACAAAACCATATTCTCGGTGATGTAAATAGAATGCAGTGTACTTCAACCCAATCACACCGGAATTTTCAAAGCAGTATGAAAAATGTAAGTTGAGAAGTTTTTATTTATAAAATGCGAATGGGATAAATAGTCGCAACATTATGAAAGGTACCATCAAATATGGGACAAGATGTACGAAAGTTCTTCGATCGTTGGAAGAAAAGAAGGGGGTTTTTGATATATGTTAATATTATTGTTGACTTTAATACCTATTTGAAATCTATAATAGCTCCCCGATTCTACAATGTTATGACCCAGGAGGGAGATGTGTACCAAAGAAATAAAATACATTTTGCCATTGTATATTAATATAGTTTTGTATTATGTATATGTAGAGAAAGGGGGATGTACAGGGTGATTGTTTATATTTTACTGGATTGATATCTCAGTTAATATTGGTCTTACAAACAAGTTTAAATTAGCAATTTAAGCAAGTATTTTTAATGGGTATTTAGAATCGGTTATCAGAAAAAACAAAAATGCATCAGAAACTTAACATTTTTAAGTTACCTGGTATTTTTTAAATGAAACGCCCTGTATTTTATATTTTTAGTCGCTAGATATCGTTCTCCTGAGTTCAAATATACAGGGTCGTTAGTATGTATGGAAACGGTCGATTATTTCTTAAAGTACAACAGCTAGCAAAAAATATTAAAGACAAAAGTTTCAGGGTTTTTTATAGTCTATTAGAATTTTGAAAAGTTAAGTATACAGGATGAGTCAGAAAGCCGTAGAGATATAAAGTTACTTTTTTTTCAATGGAATACCCTATGTCTTAGAATATTTTTGGATTTTGCATAAAATTACAATTATTTTTTATTAAGTGCATTGTAAGTCTAAACCTAGTAGTTTCCGAGAAATTGAGTTTTGAAAAATGACATTTTTGAATTTTGATAGCCTCTAGCTTTCTAACGGTAGGTACGTCTTAGAGTAAAACGGCTTGCATGTGTCCCTATCTTAGTTTTTACCTCTCTTTCTAAAAGTGTCAACTTCCAGTTAAACTGGATGTAGCTTAAAAGCCGGAAATATAGTACTTCCGGTTTAACCAGTTGGTGTTTTCGGGAAGATAATAAACGAATAATAATAAAAGCTGTCAACATTCAAAAATGTCATTTTTCAAAAGTCGATATCTCAAAAACTATTAGGTGTAGACTTATAATGCACTTAATAAAAAATAATTGTAATTTTATGTAAAATCCAAAAATATTCTAAGATATAGGGTATTCTATTAAAAAAAAGGTACTTTATTCCCCTACGGCTTTCTGACTCATCCTGTATACTTATCCTTTTTAATTTCTAACACCATAAAACTTTTTTCTTAAATATTTTTTGCTAGCTGTTTTACTTTAAGAAATAATCGACCGTTTCCATACATACCAACGACCCTGTACATATAGGTTATTACCGAGGTTATTACGGTTATTTTTGTTCATTTTTGAAAAAAATAGACTTTTTCGTATAAATCTAAGGCAGCAGTGGCAGGCTATTACGACCATGCTCATTTGTTCTTATCAAACTAGCCAGGGATAAAACGAAAAAAATTAGTTTAATTTAATTATTAACTACACATTAAAGTAGTTGTTCGAAATGACCACCATTTACATTTATACACAAAGGATATCTTTTCTTTAAATTTTCTATAGGTGCTCTTAATATTTCGGGCTTGTTGTTAAGATTATTAATTTCTTCCTGTATTTTAAGTTGCATTTCTTCGATAGTTCGGGTTCGGTCCATATAAACTTTTGATTTTAAATATCCCCATAAAAAGTATCCAAGGGGGTTAAGTCTGGACTGTTAGGAGGCCAGGAAATAGCCCGCCAATCCATATATTATAATTTGCATTTAGGTTTTGTCTAACGGCTAAAACGCTATGAGGTGGTGCCCCGTCCTGTTGCCATATTAAGTTTCTAAATATAATATAAATAATAATAAATAAACTAATTTCTTCCTCAATTTCATTTTCAAGGAGTTACAAGTATCTAATACCTGTTAAGGACCTAATATAAAATATTTTGCGGACAACCCGATTTTTTATCATACCGCACCATACACTTATCGACGCATAATGTTTTTTTTTTGGATTATCCGCTGCTCAAAAATGTAGGTTCTTTAAATTAGGTGGGGCGGACGTGTTAAAATTCGATTCGTCGGTCCAAAGTATATTATTAAAAAAAAACTGGATTTTCTTCTACGTGACGCAACATAACTCTGCAATATTCTAAACGCCTTTGTCTGTCCGTGTGAGATAATTTTTGAACCTTGATATATTTAAAGTCGTGCATATGATATTTTTTTAAAGTATTTTGCCCTTTGCTATAAGAGTATTGCACTACAATCCCGTATGGATTTCATTGGACTTTCTAAAAAATTTAATTTATTTCACTTGTCTGAAATAAAAAAAAAATTATCAATTATATAATAATATATTACCTTGAAAATATAGAAGTATATCTAATTCTTGACTTTCGAACCATTTTGGGTTTTCGCTTTAACGAACAGGTATTTCTAAAACGCTTACATAAGTTAACAAATGTTTTCTTACTAGGAGTTCTTCTATTACGATAAATTCGTCCATATTCTTGAAGCGCACAGTGTTGATTTTGATTAATTTTTATAAAAACTGACACAATATTAATTTCTTCTCTCAGAATATATCATTGTATCTTCAGAATTTAAGACAACTCTTAAATTAAATGGAAGTTAAATAACTGTCAAAGAAATTAATTCCTTTGTTTTATTATCCATGGCTACTTTGATAGAAACAAATCAGCATGGTCGTATAATAGGCCTCCACTGCTGCCTTAGATTTATACGAAAAAGTCTATTTTTTTCAAAAATTAACAAAAATAACCATAATAACCCATATACAGTGTGGAAAAAAGTATGGACTACCCTTGATATTTACGTTACGTTTAGTTTTCATGAGAAACGCTCGAACACGTCGATTTAGTTTTTTATTCGCCTCCTTTTTGATTTAATTCATTTGTTTTTTTATTGACAGTTGTCAAAGATGTGACGTCATCGACATTTTTTTTTAATGGCAACATACGGCTTGTGATACATCATTCGAAAGCTCTTATTTTACACAGTATGTTCCTAAATTTTGGCGAGATTCTCTAAAGCCATTTTAAAATGGCGATCGATAAATTGTAAATAAATATATTTATTTAATTTGGCTCAAATAGTACTTTGATCGTAGTAAGCTTTGAAAAACAAAACAAGCAAACAAAAGTAAAGTGTCAGAATTGACAATAGTGCTTAGATTAAAGTAGGTAAGCTTTCTTGAAAGCAAATATGTCGCTCAGTGAAAAAGACCGTATTGAAATTCTAATGATGGTTGGTTACGGAAATCGTCGCAGATCAACTAACGAGGTACGGGAACTCTTCAATCAAGTTCATCCAGCTCGAACGCCGATTTCGCAGTCCACAGTTTGCAAGATTTTAAAAAAATATGAAGAACATGGCAATGTTAAAAATTTGCCTAAAAGTGGAAGACCTAAGATTGACGAGAATATTCGGCTTGATGTCCTACTCTCTGTTGAAGAAAATCCACATAGTATCAGTCAACAAATAGCACTTGATATAGGAATAAGCCACATGTCTGCGCAAACAATTTGGCATAAAGAAAAATACCACCCTTATAAAGTCTGCCTGGTACATGAATTAAATGAAGACGATTTTGACCGAAGACTACAATATTGTGAAAATATGCAACCAATTTGTCTCCAAGATCAATATTTTGCAGCAAATATTTTATTCTCAGATGAAGCCACTTTTTATCTCAACGGTACGGTGAATAAGCAAAATTGTCGATATTGGTCCAAAGAAAATCCACGGTGGATTCAAGAAGCTAATAGACAATCACCCAAGAAATTTAATGTATGGGCAGGCATATTAAAAGATAAAGTGATTGAACCATTTTTCTTTGAAGGAAACCTTACGGGTGAAGCGTACCTGGAGTTTTTGCAGTTGGAACTTTTACCAGCATTAGTTACTCTCTATCCCGACCCAAATAATCCCGATTTGCCCAGTCCAGAAATTTGGCTACAAGATGGAGCCCCACCCCACTATGCAAGACAAGTTCGGGAATATCTTACTTTGACGTTTCCAAGAAAATGGATGGGTCAACGAGGTCCCGTCGAATGGCCAGCAAGGTCTCCTGATATGACCCCTCTGGATTTTTTTTTGTGGGGTTACTTGAAATCCAAAGTGTTTTTAAATCGTCCAAGAAGTATTGATGAACTGAAGTGTCGCATAAGATTCGAAATAAGAAAAATTTCACCCGAAATAATACACAATGTGCAAGAAGAGTTTATTTCAAGACTTGGTTATTGCCAAGTAGTCAACGGGCATCATTTTCAGCACTTACTGAAATAAATTATTTATTTATCGCAGGTCATCTATTGTCATTTGTAGATATTTATTTATTTAATTCGATTTTAATTTTTTTTTTGTTGTGTTCCTGAATTTTTTTTAAATATTACTGTTTTAGAGCAATTGATAATTTAAAATCATGATCAATAAACACAAACAAAAACAAATAATAGTTCATCATTTACTCGTGGTAAAACTTGATTGAAGAGTTCCCGTACCTCGTTAGTTGATCTGCGACGATTTCCGTAACCAACCATCATTAGAATTTCAATACGGTCTTTTTCACTGAGCGACATATTTGCTTTCAAGAAAGCTTACTTACTTTAATCTAAGCACTATTGTCAATTCTGACACTTTACTTTTGTTTGCTTGTTTTGTTTTTCAAAGCTTACTACGATCAAAGTACTATTTGAGCCAAATTAAATAAATATATTTATTTACAATTTATCGATCGCCATTTTGAAATAGCTTTAGAGAATATCGCCAAAATTTAGGAACATACTGTGTAAAATAAGAGCTTTCGAATGATGTATCACAAGCCGTATGTTGCCATTAAAAAAAAATGTCGATGACGTCACATCTTTGACAACTGTCAATAAAAAAACAAATGAATAATCAAAAAGGAGACGAATAAAAAACTAAATCGACGTGTTCGAGCGTTTCTCATGAAAACTAAACGTAACGTAAATATCCAGGGTAGTCCATACTTTTTTTCCACACTTTACATAAATTTGAGCTCAGGAGAACGATATCTAGTCACTAAAAATATAAAATACAGGGTGTTTCATGTAAAAAAATAACAGGTAACTTGAAAATTTTAAGTTTCTGATGCTTTTTTGTTTTTTCTAATAACCGATTTTGAATACCCATTAAAAATACTTGAAAATTGCTAATTTAAACTTATTTGTAAGCCCAATATTAACCGAGATATCGGGGGAAAAAAATATTTGCCGCTGATAACAAGAAAAAAAATTTCACACCCTGCTTAGCATCCTCGAAAACGGAAGGGATATCCATTTTACCGCTGATAAGAAAAAAAACATTCACCCCTTTCGGGGGCCAGTATTGGCCGGTAAAGGGGTTCGAGCCGATAACTAATATCAGCACCGTGCTCAGCATCCTCGAAAACGGGGGGAAAGTATTTTTTTCGGCAGGAAAACCTCTTGAAGCGCGTTTAACCCCTCTTGGGAGTGGTTTTTGGTCGTTTTGGGGGGTTGCGCAACCCCAAAGAGAAATTCTAACGCCGCCGTCGTGTACAGCATCCTCTAAAACGGGGGGAGGAGATACTCTTGTTCCGGCTTAAAATATTTCCATTTTTCGGCCTTTTTTCCGCTCGCCACTACAACGTATCTTGTGACTAACAGTAATCATAATATTTATTAAGTAAAAACTTTTGACAACCCAAAATGCATGTATTTTCCTAGATGATGATTACTTTATTGATGACACTGTAATTTTAACATTCTTCCTATGATCTGTTCCTAAATTTAACTAAAAATTATAAAAACATCTATACAATATCTATACCAAATAATGTATTATACTAATGTCGGATATTATAGGTTTGGGTTACTGTCAAGGTTACAATTTAACCTGAGAATTGGCCGATAACCGGTGTCCATTCCTCCGGGTAAACAGAAGATTGAAGCTAACCATAACCTATAATAACCGGCATAAAACAGTTAGGAATCTAAAAGACCTCTACTAAACCCAAGCTAAATAGTATTGAATCCAGAGGCAACAGCACAATTTAATATCAGTGTAGCTTTAACGCAATCGCTCATACGAACCCAGTAAGCATTTTTATATTTTAAAAAATAAAAGAAGAAAGAAAATCATAAATAATACAAAGAAAAGCTCAAGGTAAACCACAAATTTTCAGGTTGTTCGAATACTAAGAGAATTGTTGACATATGAGTTTAATTTGAGCCATTCTCCATAACATTACGAATACGAGTTTCCCAGTATGCCCATTTAAGCTGAGTTTAGCATGCTCTTTACTCCGTTCGTTCTATATAACACTGACGTAACCGAGATTTTAATCTGTATAGCATATCAGCATCCAGCCAACGATGAGATGTGATAATTAGTTTGTCGCCAAAACTCGATATAAGACGCTTGCGCTAAATAAGAGGAGGAGAATTTGAGAGGTTGAGAGTCACTAATACCGGTATTTTGGGCCACAGACCACGTCAGTATAATAATAAGTCAATACACCTAAATTTTTTATTTTAAAACCATGGTAGACTTTAGAACATTATTAAACGGCAATTTAGGAACTTAAATAATTTACCTTTCCTAAGCTTTGTCTTTTCCCTTCCGTCAGACTAATCCTCAGACGTGATTCTGCGTATCACGGTTCGTCAGTGCGGCTGACAAAAGGGAAAAGACCACAGTATGTAATCGCACAGGTACGGTGGCCAAGTGAGACTGCAGCATAAAGCGACATCTATCGGCGCTTAAATGCATCACCTGGCCCAAACCGGCATCAAGTCCAGAAGCCAGAGAGGGAACCTGTCAGGACATGCATAGGCCACAATTGTAGATATCACCGCTAGGCGGCGTCAAGCGCCTAATAATCTTGACCGAAAACTATTATTACCAAACAGTCTATTATTATTATTCGAGCGCTGAGAGATGTTACTTTATGCAACATTCTCACTTGGTCATTAGTGTCGCTACTGTACAGGGTTTTTGTTTATATTTATATTTAGACTGCTACTCAGAAAAAGAAAAAATAAGCAACATATGTGTTTTTTTTAATGGAACAATAAATATATTTTTTAATAAAATTATAGATTGTTTTTTCTAATTCCAAAAATATACCGGGTGTAAACGAAATCGTTGTACAGTGCACCATAGTGTTATGTTAAAAGATACTTGATTCAAATTTGGGTTACTGCTATGTTGGAGCGGGACCTTAATTTTTACCTAAAAACCGAATGAACGTCACTTCCGGTTTCACCGGAAGTTACTTCAAGTTTTCATTTTTAAATGACATCCTGTATTGACAACATATATTTTCTATTGCACCATCAAATTCTTCTCAAAATTACCTTTTCAACGACTAGAATAAATAATAATAAGAAACGTCTTTTATTTCAACACAACATAAAATTTACAATAAGATCAGGATACATGTGCAATCCTGGCACAGTCTAGCTGTAGTAGCTACTCTACTGAACCAGTCGAAGACAAAAATAAATCAAATTTGATTGTCCATCATTAAATGAATATTCTAAACCATTTACGAAATTTAACATATGCAATAAGGTAAGCGAGTATTATAATAATTATTAAAAATATAAACAACTTAAAAATTATAAAAAAAAAACATTATTATACTTTATTTTAAAAAGTTAAGTATCTGTACATTTAAAACATATTTTTTATATTTAATTTTAAATAAATTTACATTTAAAGGCAACATATTAGTGGGTATCGAATTATAACATTTCCCTGCATTATAAGAAAAGGACCGCTGAAACATGGCGCTCTGACGATGAGGCATGGTTAATTTACTTCAGTCTCTAACACGTCGATCCTGAATATCATGAGGAAAAATCAGACGCTTTTGAATCGAAATGGAGGAGAATAATTTTTACCACAAATGTGTAAACATGAAGAATTCTACGTTCATCCATCCTGACCTAGTCAATAGTCCTGTTCAAGTGAGAAATATGATCAAACTTTTTCATACCATGCACAAAACGAAGACAAACATTCTGCACTTTCTGTTTCCGAGATCTACTTTCAACATCTAAGCAAAAACCGTAGACAAAATCACAATAATTAAAATTGGACAAAACAAGAGATTCACACACGTCTTTTCTTGATTTAAAAGATACGTTCTTCGAAATATTTTTCCTTAATGCATTTTAAACCTTAGTTCTTGATCCATTAACGGATATATTCAACTTATTGACATTTACTTTCGAAATGGCGACGTTAAAGCCATTTGACAAAAAACAAAATAGCGTCTAATTCTTTGAGAACTGACATTTATTTTTATTGCTTTGGATTTTTTTTAATTTATAGAAAATCCTAACTTCTTAACTTACAGAATTTAATGAAGAAGTCTAAGTCTAGGCATCCTTAATAATCTGACAGTGTTTGGAAATCATAATGCGTTTTGTTTCAGTTTTAAATCAGAAAAATAGATCAAGTTAATTGTTTAAGAATTAAATTATCATAAAAACAGGTTCAAAATTAAAGCAAAATGGGCTATTAAGGATACCAATGAAAATTATGACGATTTAAAGAAATTCTTTATTAAACTATGGTTGAATATAGGATTTTTTTTAATTAAAAAAAAATCGATGTATTCAAGAACTGAAGAAAAAAAAAATTCTCAAAGAACTAATTATAAAAGGACCAAATGTAATTGATTTTATTACTACCTTTCACTTGTCACTTCGACCCATGCAACGAAGACTATAGTAAGTTATTTTTAATAGAAATGAGAAAACCGCATTGAAAGTCTTATAGATATTTAATCGAACCCGTTATTATTAAAGCAAAATAAATATTTCTTTCAAAGGCGATTAAATAGGGAAGAAAAAAAAATAGTACCAAAAATGTTTTTTTTATAAATCTTTGTATAACTTACTATAGTTTTCGTCGTCATTTTATGGAAAAAATAGATTTTGCTATACTTTTCAATGCTTTCTTTCTTTAATCGACCGGAAGATAAGCACTTTGTAGATATTATTTTAACAGAAACATATCACTTTGCGAGTCTATACCGGAAAGCAAAAATAGGAGGCCAGTAAAGTAGTTTACTGACCGATTTTTCATTACCATTAAATTTTTTGTTAAATTTTTTTTTTATTTACTTTTATTATTTCAATGTATTAAATATTTTTTTGACTATAAAGTTTTCCAACTGCCTAAATCTATACCAATATAGTAAGCCATTATCAAAATTTTGTATCTTGTAGGACATAGCCAAGTGGATGGATTTCTGTTCTTTGTTCATACTACTTGTGGACAGGTCATATTTCAAATCCTTGTTTTAATTGATTAGTAATTAGTGAACTTTCAAGTTATCAATAGAAATAACTTTTTAACTTTGTATATAAGATGTAGGTCAAATGTTTAGACTGCTGTGATTCAGTGTCAGACTGAAGTTTAGTCTTCTTGGGCAGGGAAGGCAATGTGGTGCCAATAAAACTTCCACAAATGTATTAATAATAATATGGTATAGTAGTTTGTCTATTCTTTGGGCGGAATGCCCATTAAAAATGCTTTTCCATGAACTTCAACAAGCGGTCCTAGACGCCATTTGGTAGATTGGAATCCTCGTTATATTTGAGGGTTTTATTTGGTAGGGGCTAAAAGCTCAAAACTGGAGTACTATTTTTCTTATTAATACAGTTGCCTGGACGCGGGACGTGCCAGTTGCCATGTACCATTTCAATTCTTGGAGACTAGCTGTATCCACGTTAGCTGTTTCAGAGACCATGTGTGTGTTGTATTGAAGATCGAGTCTTCATGAACAGCGCATAAAGTTTCAGTTAAGTATCATTTTTCTTGACTATGTTGTAACATAGTAACAACTTAAAATCTTAATATTTTGTATTTGCGTATTGTTCTATATACAGTGTTTTAATAAAGTTTTGCGCCCATGTTATGTACAGAACTTGTGCATTGTAAACGTGTAGCGTATGTCGACATAGCGATAAGACGTCACAAGAGTCTCCAGTAGTTTAAAACGTTAGGTGGTCTGTTACAGCTAATTTCGTTGTAAATATAGTTACAATTTATTATTATAAAATAAATTTTTTTGATTCCCGGCTAAAGGCCATTTGTTTCTTCAAATTTTAACATTTTAGCATACTTATCGAGTAACCACAGGTACTCGTAAGATTTTGTATTGTTCTTCAACAATGCTCTTATGGTAAATTTAGTTAGTTGTGAGAGGTCCTTGCACAGACCTTGCGGAAATTCCAAGTCTGAGGCAATGTCCTGGATGTAGGTCTATGTGGCTGCCAGATCAGACTAAACAGTCGTTTTTTACAGTGTAGGTCTGACAGTTGCCGTCTTGTGCAAGGCTCTGTCAAAAAGGGTTTGACTTTTACTTATTCTTTTGATGATAACTTCGTAATTTAAACCTTCAGAACTTTTATGTCAAACCTAATACTACCACTTTATTATTACATTTCACTTATCTACCTTTAACTTTAAGTACCTATTGTCCACCAAAGTAAGAGGAGCTTGCATCTGCTAAAATTTGGCTTTTACTTTAAATAGAGCGACTTTGAGAGACTTGAGTAAATGAGAGCTTATAAGAAGCTATTGTAAACCGATTGTGACATATTTGTTTTTTTTTCTAGTTTGTTTTTCTCTGAGGCCAAACATTAGAACATTTAAAGGCTTTTAAGAAAATAAAACTAAGGTGGCGCCTTCAGGATTTGACTTTAATTTACTTATATAAGAGTGCTAAACCTCTCAATCTAGAAGCAAAATAGCGAAGCTACCCTGAGTTGAGCTAGCTAAGGGGTGAGTTCTCAGGCAGCACAACA
Source organism: Polydrusus tereticollis (assembly GCA_963920685.1). Taxonomy (NCBI): domain Eukaryota; kingdom Metazoa; phylum Arthropoda; class Insecta; order Coleoptera; family Curculionidae; genus Polydrusus; species Polydrusus tereticollis. The sequence continues at coordinate 84,441,845 of OY987330.1, read as the reverse complement.
TAGGTCATTTTTAGGGACTGTTCTCTGAAGTGCATCTTCCAGGGCGTAGGGTTGTCAGAGTAAGGGTGGATAGGTTGCCTTGTTGCAGTATATTTTAGGTTACCCTAAGGTAAATACTGGCACCCGAGGATTATTTTGATGGAAACGTAACAGTTTATAAACGTCAAAATTTTCGTGTCTAGCGTTCGGGCTTAATAATAAAAACAAATATCCATAATTACTTACCGCCAACACGAAAGTACGATAAAAATGGCTCTGAGAAGAACAGTTTATAGGATTAAATTGAATTTAAAGGCACAAAAACGTTTAAAAACAAATTAAAGTTGACAGATCACAACGATGACTTTGAAATCAAAGGACAACTCTCCAAATACCTTTTGTCTCTGTCTAGCACGTTTGAATTCGAGACGTATTGCGCAACCCCGGAGACGCTCTATTATGTTTTTATTTACTTCTAACGCTATACTAAATAAAGATGGGTTGTTGTAAATCACGTTGTCTCTTGATCGTTTATCCATAACGCACCGGCAAGGAACGACCGCTTTGACTGTAAGTATACTATTGTAATGTCACTTCGGGGCTTTTTTTACACAATTTTAATTGTTTTAGATTAGACTCGTTATTTAACCTCAAAAGCTGTCGATCACTATAGTAACTCAGTTCATACTGTGCTCTATCTTCTTTCGCGACATGGAAGACTATAAAGTAACTCAATAACAATTATTTTCGGCGCAAATTTCCAATGGTAAAGTAAATAGACATACTGTAGTTCTCGATGCAAATTTTCTTTTACATGGAGCTACTATATTTAAAAATGTTATTCTGGTTGCCTAGGATGTTTGTTTGGAGCTACTATACTTTTCTATTTAAAAGATTAGGTTAAGATACAAATATTACATAATATTGTAACTCAAAATGACTATTTTTCGAGTTACTATAGTCTTCGTTGCAAGGTTCGACTTGTTGTTTTATGGACATCATTTTGTCAAATGGCTCTAACGTCGCCATTTTAAAGTAAATATCAACTTATTGTGTATCGTTGTTAAGGTAATTTTGAGAAAAAATATAGGTTGTTATTTAAAAAATAAAAGTTGGAGTAACTTCCGGTGAAATCGGAGGACATGACGCTTATTTGGTTTTTAGGTAAAAATTAAGATCTTGCTCCAACATGGCAGTAACCCAAATTTCCGGTATAGTTTGTCCGTTTGGAGGACGTTTTCGCCATTGCTTTACTGCTCGAATATAAGGCCGAAACAATTTCACGCCTGTTTGAACTATTGGTGTAAAGAATGTAAAAAAAGAAACTACCTCGTAGTAAGCTTTGAAATGTTTCCGCGTGTTTTTGATTAATTCATTTTATAAGTTAAATTTTTGACAAGAGCAACCGCGAGTTACTGGCTTCGCTTGCCTGCGTAAACGGAAAGTTTGTGATTGCTGGGCATCTCCCTGTGCCATCTTAAGCCGCATGCCAAACTCAGCTCATAAAAGTAAATAAAAAAACAAAAAATTAAAAAGGCAAACAAATAATATCCTACCTATGGGTGTCTACACAACGAGAGCGGCATTGCCATACATTCGCACGCAATGGACTTGCGCGCTCCCTTTAAGAACCAACCAGCCGCCTGCAGCTCCTTTCTCTGTTCCCCCTGCACCGCTCGCTCTCCCTACGTCGCGTCGGTCTCCGTCTGACCGCCTCTCTGTCGGGCTGCGGTACTTACTTTCTCGAAATGCGGGCGTGGCCCAGTGGACAGGCGGCAGAGACGTGCGGGCAGTGAGTGGCGGCGGGCGAAAGGGACGACAAGCAGTGGCTGCGGCGGCAAAAATCGGTCGATTGATTGCCCTCAGAGGTCAAAGGGCGGGAGGGGCGTACGGCCTGGTCTAGAGCACCAATCGGCGGCCATTATTGTTGTCTCACGAGAGAGGCACACATGTGGATCGTGTGGTTGGACATTACTAAACACACGTGTACATTGTGCCTCTGAAAAAAGACGACATCGGGGTAGGTTTAGTATCTTTCATTGAAGTGCTGCAAGGACGCCTCGGAATTTGCCAGCTGACGTGGCTTAACATTTACTTGCAGGCAGTTACAGTGGAACACAACTTTATCTTTAACTGATCGACTTGAGGGGAATTTTTCTTTGTACCTACAAAACCCTTTAAGTGGCACGAACATACATACACTTTCTCGTTATCTATAGATAAATAATATATTCGACTAATCATTGATGTCTAAGAGAAGATAACGGTTAAAAAATTATAAAAAACAAAGTGAAAATTCCAGCTTTCCAACTCAAACAATCAAAGCAAAAATATTTCTGCCTTTGTTCAAATTCACAGTATATTTTTTTAAATACACTCTGTGTGTGAATGTAGGTACATAATTAAAATGAACATACGAAATACAAACGGTGCTAGAGCCGACTCCTAGGGTATACCAAGACGCACGCTTTGCCTTCCCAAATAGGCACTACTAAAATCATTGAAAGATTCCTTTCGATCCAATCAATGACAGGGCATTGAATTCCTATCGCTATACCACAAAATGTCCAAGAAAATGATTTGAGATTAGCTTCTCTTATTAGGGTTTTGTGGGTACCCAAAAAGCAGTTATGTATACTTATGGAAGAAAGGATCAAAAATTGATCTTGGTTTTGGATTTTGTATATCTTGACTTAAATCCCATCGAGCGCCAATCGGACGTCTTATACAGACGCTGGACGCCTTCAAAGAGTACAAATGCGTCTGAAAGTTGCAACAGGTTGAGAAAGCTTTAGCCCATGAATGGTAAAGATGGCATATGAAGAAAGTGTTTACCAGCATGCAGGTGAACTTAAATGATACTGGACCACTTACACGCTTAAGTCGCACAATAGTATCCACAGGCAATGCTAGCATCTTCACTTTGTTTTCTGTAGTTCCCTTCAAATGTTAATCTTATCTTAGACATTAATTATTCATTGAATGTTACACGTCTCTATTTATTACGAGAATTGTGGTCTCTCAGAATCACTTTAAAAAGTTATGGATTTACAAAGAATGTGTCCATGTAATTATTTTGAAGAGTGTGCTATCTTAATTTTATATTCTATTTAACCAGCAATAGCCTATTACAGTCGAGCAATATTTATAGTAAAAAAGGACAAACAAGCTATTTTACTCTTAAATAAGAAGAAATGAGGCTTCGTGATTTACGTACTTGCATTATTGTACTCAGATAATACATTGTTTTTGGTTAATGTAAAAAAAATAAATTTCATTAAAACAAGAGGCAAATGTATGGTAGATGGAATTTGAATTAAGCCGCGTGGCTTTCTGAATGGAAGTGCGCGAATCTAAAATTAAAAATATCAAACCATTTAATACGTAAACATGAATTTTGTTGTTTTGTTACACTCTTATGTACTATACAATTTTTATAAATAATGATATATAAGATTTGGCTACTTGACGTAATTCTGATAACGACTTAATTGAACAGAAAAGAAAAATACAAAGTATTAATCTAGGTACTACAAATTTACATATACCAGAAAAGAAGATAGAAAATCATATGAAACACATTCCTTAAGAAATTTTCTTCAAAAATTAAAACCGAAAGTTTTCAATTTTTTTTTAGAATAATTATCATCGTAATTTAATTAAAATAAAAATTGTAATACATTGTAAATTTTTAGGTTGTTAAAAAATTTAGTAATTTGATTTAGGGTGTGAACGTTATAATAAAAGGTAGCTCAATAATCCAGACCATGTAAACTTGAAGTAAAATTATTAAAATAAAAAAAACTAACCAACATTTTGAGAGAGTAATCATGATTTGCCAACGCCAATAATAATATTAATATTTTACAGTTACAAGGACACTTAGTAAACATTTTAATTTATGACAAAATATACCGGGTGTTCCATTTAAACAAATCAAGCAAATTATTCTAACTTCACAAAATTTAGTGAAATTCGAGCATCCTGTATAAAAACATCCTCTAAATTCATTTGAATAGTATCTGTAAAACTCTGATGTTACTGTGTGAAACGAATAAATAAACTGCGTGTCCCCGGAAGGGGTACCTCACCCTATTAATCTTATTTTCGATTTAAAACATTCCTGACAAAACGTTTTGCTTATCTTCGGAAGTTATAATCAGTGACAAAGTATACAGGGTGTTCAAAACTTTTAAAAATATGAAATTAATCTTAAATAAACTACTCATTATTTTGAACTATTTTGAAAAAAATTATTTAACAAAGTTGTTTTAAGCCAGGATTAAGTTATCGGAACAGGACATTTGTGCTTCGCCCTTTTGGCGGCAGTACTTTTTTTTACAGATGTAGGCGGATTGGAAACAAAAAGGTGGATTGGAAGATCGTTAGCGCCAACTCAGTAAATTTTGCGTACCGATAAATTACGAATTGGGAAAATAATTTATAACGTGGCAACACTGTAACGGGTTTGAAAAAAAACTGGGTTACATAAAAAATAAACAGGGGCACTAATTTCGGGTAGAAAATACGCCTTATTTAAAAATATTTAAGCTTCTGTAAAACACTCGGTATATTTTTTTTTAATATTGGCAGCCAACTAATTTTACTTAAAGTGTTCCTCTATCTACGGGTGTCCGCTAATTAATGATAGGTACATATCAAAACCACAGATTCCTTATGTAAAAACAAACAGTAGTTAACCAAACTTACCTTACAATAAAGTCCCCAATAACTAATGAGTTTCAAGATATTTTTCTTAAAATAATTTTAAAAAGCAAACGTTTTTGTTCAAATTTAGTATTTGGGGTGTTTGTAGAACGAAAAATTTAATTTCTTAAACATTTGGATGTAGATTGTAAAGGATGCTGTTTGCAACCCTTTGCTTATGGAAGCTAAAATGTCACAACTTTTTTTGCGCTTTACATACGTATTTCCGCTTTGAATCAAAATATAACTTTTTTTATCTTTGACAGAAAAAAGATGTATTGCTTTGAGTTACCATTATTGTGATTAAACTGAGTTAGGTATATAAATTAAGGTAAAAATATTTTTGTTAATAAAGCAGCTGTCTTTCTTCTTAGAAAACGAGTTTTCTGATTGAAAACCAATGAAAGAACAACTTTAACTTTTATCTATATCTGTAACAATAGAGATTTATTTAATTTTATATAATTTGTAAGGGTAAAATATTGCTGGCCATTTGATTTCAGTCAGTGCCATACAAATATATAAAAATATATTGTAAGGTAAGACAATAATATACAATTTCCATTATTTTTTTTTAGTGCGCTGAGCAATTTTAAATCACCGCAGGAGAAATATTTAGAACTTGCGACAATTTTTTTAATCTTAAAGCGTATAAATCGACGCAGAAGCCTATTTTGTAGAGTAAATTGTCAATCAAAAAATATACCCTTATATTAAACCAAAATTCAAAATATGATGGCGTTGGACCAGAGAGAATAGGTCCCAGCCTATTATGTGAATTAACAAATCATAGTTGTTTGCTGTGAAAATTTCGAATTATAAAATTAAGCATGCTAGGATAAAATCATTTAAAGCTGTTGGGGGGGGGGGGTGTTATTGAACATTTGGTTCTTATTGAGCTGAGCAGGTACAATGCAGTAGGGAAGTATTCACTTTTGAATCATTTGATTCTATTTAGTCTTAAGCAAGTTAAGGTGCATGGTATTAAAGTGTTTGAATGTATATGTGAGTGTGTTATTAAGGGGTTCAGGGAAATGTTAGACCGTTTGTAGTAGTCCACTACAATTTTGTCAATGTACTCACTTATTATCGGTATCTGTAAGTTTCAATTTTTTTTTTTATATATATATATATTTCCAATTCAATAATAGTACATACAATTCCCTGTAATAAAAAATCAAGATAAATGGAAATATAGGGAAATATTCACTGAAATCTCTAAGGACTTGTGCGTGAATATCTTATTTTCATAAATCTTGTAATTGATTCATTAAATGCTCAGAATTCTTATGATAATAGTAATGTGTACATAATACAAAAATTTAATATAACATAAATGTAATTTACGTTAGAAAAGTAAATAAACCATTATAATATTACCTAATTGTGCAAACTTAATAGCCTAAAGTAACAAGAAAAAAGTTAATATAGCATTTGTAGACGAATCATTTTCTTTTTTATTAATTATTTAAATATTAAAGGTAGAGAATACATAAAAATGGCGAAAATTTACCGAAAATACTCAGCGAGACGGAAAATGTTTTTTTTTTTTTTTGAATCCATATAAGTGGGTAAATTTGATAAGGTAGCAGAGGGGTGTAGGTGTAGGTTATGAGGATAAATCTATAAAATTACGAATTTGTTTCCTGGGCTGTGATAATATCCATGCTTTTGTTAACTTTTTAAAGCGCATGTAGCCATTTTCCAGCCTAATGTTTTCTGGAATTAGTATATAAATATATGGTGCTAAAAATGAAAAGGATTTCTGTCCAATCGTTTTATTAGCTCTAAGTGTCGTAGCGTATTTTGATTTTTTGTATCGGGTATCGTGTTTATGTGAAATTGATTCTAGTTCGTGTCTTTTTCTGTGTTGTATACAAACGATTTTAAAACAGTAGCTTTGAGATATGTCCAATAAACCACTTTCCGAAAATAATAAATCGCTAGGGTAATAAAAGTCCCTACTATAAATAGCTTTTATAAATAATTTTTGAATTACTTCTAATTTGGTTAAGTGACATTTATAAGCCGCACCCCATGTACTTATGCCGTATTGTAAAATAGAATATACCAAAGAATAATAAACTGTTTTTAGATGATTTCCAGATAATATAGTTTTTAATTTTTTAAATTTATACAGTATTGATCTACATTTTTTTGTTAATATTTTAATGTGTTCATCCCATTTCAAATATTTGTCAATTTGGACTCCAAGATATTTGGTGTTCGTCACTTCTTTAATAACGATATCCAGTTTATCTTGTTTTACTGTTATTTCTTTGTAGTGTGGGACTTTTCTTTTGCTACAGCTGAATGCAATGTAGTTTGTTTTGTCAAAGTTAATTGTAAGGAACATACACTATCAAACCAATCCAGACTTTTGTATATATTATTTGTTAAATATATAAGCGCATCTTCAGTGGAATATCCTTTTTTAAATCCAAATTGTTTTTTAGAGAGCAATTTAAATCGTTCTAGGTAATATACTATCCTCTTCTTGATAATTTTCTCAACAACTTTGGCTACGCTAGAGATTAGTGATAAAGGTCGATAATTCGTTATATCTAACGGGCTTCCCTTTTTTAATAATGGCTTGATAATGCCTACTTTAAGAGTTGAAGGAAATATGCCATCTTCAAAGATTTTATTTATAAGGTAGCTTAAAGGGTTTTTTATATATGGAGTCAGTATACGTAGATGTTCTGATGTAATACCGTCATTTCCAGGGGCTTTATTTGGTTTAAGTTCTCTTATGGTTTTTTCTACTTCTTCTGGGTCAGTGGGGTTTAAAATATAGAATGATTTGTTACGTTTTTCATATTGGATACAGTAGTTTGTTTTGGGATATTTTTAGCCAGATTTTTGCCTAATTCTGAGAAGTATCTATTAAAACAATTTGTTATTTCTGTTGTAGTTTTCAGAGTCTCACCTTCAAAATTTATTTTTGAGATACTAGTATTTTCTTTACACTTACCTGTAAATTTATTGATGGACTTTCATAAGGATTTACTGTCTCCTCCATTTATTTCTATCTCAAGCTTAAAGTAGTCTGTTTTGGTTTTAAAAATTAATTTATTTAAGGTCTTCTTATATTCCTTATATCTCCTTTCTTTTTCAACATTTTCAATATCTTTCTTATATTCTGCATAAAGCTTTTGTTTATTTTCAATGGATTTTATTAATCCCAAGGTTATCCAGGCGTTTCTTTTTTTGTATTTTGTTTTGTATTGAGTTTCTATTTTAGATTGTTCTAATCCGTGTTTAAGTTTTTCTAAAAAATACTTAGTACCGTCCTCTACGTTTACACATCTATAAACATTATCCCAGTTTTCGGTTTCGAGGTATTTTCTATATTTATTTCCATCTATTTTAAATGTTTTTGTTGTATGAAGTAAGGGGAGATTATTTTCCTGATTTAATTTTTTGATTTCTATCAGAGCCGCTATAGGAAAATGATCAGTTAAATCTGTATTTATAATAAAGGATTCTACCTTTACATGGTCACCGCCTTTCAAAAATATATGATCAATACATGATTTCGAATCGTTTTGTATCCTCGTAAGTAATTATGTTTTGTATCCTCGTAAGTCATTATGTAAAATATGAGTCATCGTATAGCGGGCCGCCCCCGTCAAGATTCTTAAACATTTATTCTAAAACCTTTGAATTTTGAGAAAATTTGTCTTCTTTATGGTACTCCAGGTGGTGATACCATAAAGAAGTACAGGCCGAACAATAGTCTTGTAGAGTAAAGTTTTTGTACGCAGATCCAAACTACTTTTGCTGTTTATCAGGGCATAAATGGGACTCAGTTGACCGCTTGCTTTTTCAAACGATAGGCTGTCTTGTCGTTCGAGTTTAGCTGTTTATTGAAGAGCAGACCCAGGTATTTCATATTTTGACACCAGTTTATCTTAGTGTTTTGACTAGCAATCTGGATGTGGGTTGGATACTTCTGTCCTTCGAGAAATAGATAGCCTGTATTTTGGCATCATTTAGACGAATTTTCCATTTATCAAGCCACGCCTCGATAAGTTTTATATGACGTTGCAGTTTTTTGCAGGCTTTTTTGCGGAGGCGATAATCGCATTATTGTCAGCAAACAGGTATAATTGTGTTTGAGCGGATTTTGGAATATCGCTGGAATAGATATTGTACAGAGCCGGCGCAAGGGGCGAACCTTGCGATACTCCGGCTCTGACATGTCGCATACTTAATAACGCATTCTCTGACGAAACTGCGAAAATCTGGTGAAACGAGTGAATTACCTTAATTAAGTAGTTTGGCATACCTAACCTTATTAATCTTATAAGTCCGTCATGCCAGACCTATCATTGAGCTCTTCTTGTGGAAACAGTCGGGGTATATTTCGATTTAATAATAAAGGTAAGAACACATCAGTCTCTGCAACAGCTAAGGTTCGTCATCTTCATTATCATCACTAAGCGCTTTGTAAGACTTTTGTTGGCACAAGTATAGGTATATCAAATTTATATATAATATTTGAAAACCCAATGTGTCTTAAAGTCCTTGAATTATGACCTTTAATATTGCAAAGGGAAAAATAGGAATCGTCTGGATGGTTCTTGCAGACTATTATGAATATGGGGATTCCCTTCGGTATTTCACCTATAGTATTAGCGGTGATTCCTAATTAAACACAATTTTTAGTAAAAAATCAGTCAATTATTTTTTTAAATAATAAAAAAATATGGTTTGATAGAAAAAAAGATGTACGCGATAGGGACAAAAGCGATTGGTTTGGATATTTGTACGTCAAAACGTATTAAAGCACCAGCCAGAAGAAGAGGTTGGTTCTCAGTGTCCAGGAAAAAAGGGGCTACAACAAAAAGTAAACAAATTGAAGGTTAATAACCCTATTATTGTGAAAAAACCCAGGAAAACTAAATACTCCTAAAAAATCCCCAAAAATTGACAGATAAAAACAGCAGTGTCTGACGGAAAAAATATAGCAGACTAAATTTAATGTTTTTTTTGCTTGATAAAAATACATGTAGAAATTGCATCTTAAGACGCAAAAGGTTGTGACCTTTTAAACTTAAGCAAAGTGTGTAGACAGCGCGCTTTACAATCTACATTAAAATTTTAAAGAGACTTAAAGTTTCCGTTCTAAAAAACCCGCAAATATCAAATGTAGCGCAAAAAGCGTTTGTTCCTTTCAAAGCCATTTAATAATATTGAATAAGGGCTTTAAATTTTGACAACCTGGAACTCAGTGGTAACTTTTGGACTAAGGTAAGTTTGTTTAAATAAAATTAACTTAGCGAATCGGTTGATTCGCACAGTACCATTAATCATCCTTCTAACCGTAATAAAAACCTAGAATTTGAGACACGCTGTATTCTAAACATCTGGGCATTACAAACACGTCTAAAATGACAATAACACCAATCATCTGCCTCTTGACTAATAAATCTACATTTACAATAAGGTCGTGTTCCAACACATTTACAGGCATTTAAATGCAAAATAAAAGAATAAATATTAATAGCCTATCTACGGAAAATGTTAGAAGTAATAAAAAGGATAAAAAATATTTGAAAATGAAAACAAAATAATAACTAGTAAAAATCTACATTTTACATTACTTACCCAAACCCCTGGCAGCTACATCGGTGGCTACGAGAATTGGAGCTTTCCCGCTTCTGAAATCTGAAAATAAACATCTATTCTACAGGGTGTTTCAGAAGTACGGTACGTAATTTAAGGGGGCGGTTCCTTATGTCATATCCTAAGAGAAAAGGTTCATATGAACATGTGCTTGGAGTTGCCCCGTTTTTAATATACAGCGTGTTAAAAGTTTTTTAAAAAATGGGTTTTTATAATTTCTTAATATATCCTTTTCTCAATTTTATTGAAATTTGGTACCGTTATTAATAATGTTAAGGGGCCTAATTAACCCTAACTAGATTAAATTTATTAAGTCTAGTGGCGTCCCCGGGAGGAGCATCTTACTATTGACAAAAAAATGTACGCTACTGACTTTTTTCTAATTTTGATATTCTTTTTCGTATTTACCAACTAATAATACAACTTTTTTGCGCCTTGAATTGTTTTCGTATCTCGCTTCGTTTTCGAGAGAAAAAATAAAAACCACTGTATTGCATGTACAAAAAAAATACTATGTATTTCAAAGTTAATTAATACATTTAAATTAAAAATAAAATTATTCTTTTCAATAATGATACAAAAAAAATGCAACAGTTAATCAAAGCAAATGCTGGAAATGGCCACCTTCTGATAAAACGCACGATTGCAATCGTCTCGCCACTAATTCTCTTACACGTTCGGAAATGCCTGCATTATTTCGTATCGCATTGCAACTTTCAATAATTCGAATTCTTAAGTCGTTTTCATCTAGTACAGGCGTTTTGAATACAAAAGACTTTAGGTGACTCCATAAATAATAGTCTAGAGGATTCAAGTCGGGATTGCGAGCTGGCCAACCTTGGGGAACTGCGCGTCCAATCCAGCAATTAGGAAAAGTGTTGTCGAGGTACTGACAAGGCTAAAAAGAGCTGGGGCGCCATCGTGCATAAACCACATATTACTTCTTATTTGTAGAGGTACGTCTTCTAACAGAACGTCAAGTTCTTCAGATAGAAACGGCGTATAGGAGTTTCCTTTCAATCAATCAATTTTTATTTTTTCTCTCGACATCGAAGCAAGATACGAAAACAATTCAGGGAACCAAAAAGTTGTATTATTAGTTAGTTAATTCGAAAACAAATCAAAATTAGAAAAAAAGTCAGTGGCGTACATTGTCAATATTATTCGTTAAGGGGCTCCCCGGGACGCCACTGCAATTAATAAATTTAATCTAGTTAGGGCTAATTAAGCCCCTTATCATTATAAATAACGGTACCAAATTTCATTAAAATCGAAAAAAGGATATTTAAAAAAATTATAAAAACCAGATTTTTTTTTTAAAGTTTAACACCCTGTATATCAAAAACGGGACAATTCCGACACATGTCCATATCAACTTTTTCTTTTAGAATATTATAAGAAATCACCCCCTTTAGTTACGTACCGTACTTCTGAAACACCCTGTATAACAAGCTCTTTCTCGTACCGGTTATAGTTAGAGCCCGGTAATCGGGTCACATAACTGACATAATAGAATAGAGACTTTTAAGCCAAGAAATTTTCAGCGATTAACGTTGCAATTAGCAGATACCATTGATGTACGGGACGGAAACTTCAGGTCGGGCGGGATATAAGAAGTGGTAAAATATTGACTTAATATTTGACTAATTATTTTAGAAAAAAATATATTAAAGTTTATTTTAGAGCGCTAAGAGCTGCACCCATAAGACGAAATTTAACCCTTTCTGGTCAACCAGTTAAGGGGTTAACTGCCAAGGCCCAATTGTATAGGTTGGAATTAACTATAGAATTATAATGAAGATTTACCCTGAAATTAAACCTAAAGTTAATCTAAGGTAGGTTTTTGTTGCAATTGTATAGGATGGGGTTAATCCATAAAACTGCTAACTTCAGAGGGATGGGAATTTTAAAATTGCTTTGTTTTCACATTTCATTTGTCAATTGTCATGTCCATGTCATTTAAAAATAACCTAACTTTGCAACTTCCTTTTTATTTTATATTTTTTTATGTGTAAGTTGCAGACATTAATGTCATTGGTGATTTGGTACCACATTTCTCTACGCAAGGGTTGGCCAATCATTTGAATTAGCATTCCTACAGAAGGTTTTGATCTTCTAAACCTTGCAATGAATTCTAGATCTATCCAATAGTCCATATTCTCAATACAAGACCTAAAGAACCGAGGTCTTCGCACATTCTCAACTACGTTAATAATCCCCAAATTCTAACCTTACTAAACTGAACTATCAAACTGAAGCCTTCGACACTCTAAACCTTGAAATAAATTCAGGATTTATCCAGAAATCCATATTTTCAATACGAGGCCGTGCGTTTTCTACTATATCAATAATATCTAAACCCCCTTCATCATCCGAAAGAAAATCGTAAACAATATCAAAAGCATCCATAATACCTACTACAAAACATTTAAACAAACCTGCTGTAATCTACTATTTTAAAGTCAGAAAATACAAATACATACATAGGTTAGGTTGAAAAGAAATGACAATCAAATAAGAAAAATACCAAAATATGTCATTTCCAGGCTCTTAATCCCAGGATTGCAGGTTAACTCGTACCCCATTCACGAGTTGAAGGTTAATCCTAGGGTTGGGAATAACCTCCGCTTATACAATGCTTTTTTATACTAACCCTCGGTTTAACTCCCATTTTTGAGTTAACCCAAACCTATACAACTGGGCCTAAAAACTTTTTGCAACTTTGTGATTTATTATGAACCCTGCACTAGTGAGCAACAGTTACAATGACATATCAAAGAAATAAATTACAATGTCACTGTCAAATTTGGCGTTTTATTATAGCTAAAAAATACGGAGTGAATATTAATTCATTATTTTAATTGGGAATGTTAGCTCTCGCTAAAGTAAGCGCCACAAATATAACATTATCGTTTACATTTAAATGTCTGTATAAAAAATACAGAAAAAAATGTACCAAAGGAAGTGACAATACTACCGGTTATTACTTCAAAGCCTTTAAAAAGTTTCCGCTTCCCATTGGCTGAATCAGTTAGAAATTGATATCACCATGTAAAACTCGACATATTGACAGCCTTTTTCTCTTTTATTGTTTTTGTTTTTAATTATTCAACAATGCCTATACCACAAAACATCAAAGTATGATAAAAGATATATTTATTTAAAATACCTGCGTTTGTGTTGTCCTTTAATATTAACAAGACCAGTATTTTTAAATTAAAATTTTTCTTTTCAGAATTACTTTTAGAGAATTATTCTGTAGGGAACGTAAAGGTTGCAACATTCTTGGGGATTTTAATTGATGACAAACTTAAATTTAGTGATCATATTCTTACATTGAATGGTTGGCGTCGGGTTGTTTTGCGGTGAAAGTTGTCGCAAATGAACTGAGATACACATGGGACGAACTGTTTATTTTTCTTTGTTCGAGAGCCACCTACGCTATGGAATCGCTTTTTGGGGCTCTAGCAGTTGAAAATTATTAAGGTCTATACTAACTAAGAGCTCGTCTATAATGCCACTTCTCATGAAGGAAATAATTCTAACGGTTTGCGCCTACTTATATTAGAGACAGTTTGCCTTCCTCATAAAAAAATATAAAAGTTATATAGTTAACAATACATATAACATGCGCAACAGTACTGAGACACCTATTCATATTCCCAGGACAGCTCTCATAAAGAACTTTTTCATTTTTGAAAGTATTAAAGTGTACAATCATTCATTCTATCACCTATAGTCAAATCTGGTCTTATCTGGCGGGTTTACGATTTAACAAAGACATACTTTCAATTTTTCTTTTCTTTTATTGCGTTTAATCATACTAACCAAATAAAATCCGTCAGACAAATATGACAGACTTATGCAATTTTGGCATGAAAGAAAAGGATAGGTATTTAATTTTCAGCGATTCACAAAAGTTTGTACCTGCCCAAGTACCTGCCACCTTCGTCTTGATTTAAAGATGTCAGTTTTGTGACTTTGACAGTTTGTGACAAAATGAAAAAAATTTCTGGGTTTTTGCATCCCCAAGCAAAAAAAATGGTACTTAATCTGATAAGCTATTTCGAAAATGCAAGAAAAAGTGGAAATTCGCCAACCAATATTCAGGAAACAGCAGCCAAAGCACTGGGAATTAGTTTAAGGGCTGTGCAGATAATTGCGCATGAAAAAAAAACATAACATAATACCCAAGAATACTAAAAAATGTAAACGAAGAAAGCCAAAGACTGAGGATTTAAGCGAAAATATTAAAATGGGAGTTCGAAATGTGATTTACGATTTATACAGATCAAAAAACCAATGTAACTCTTCCAGTTTTACAAGAAGCATTAAAAATTCGGGGTGTTTTAGAAATTGGACTTGAAGCGCTATCAAAATTAATAAAAAAGTTAGGTTTTCGCTATAAAAAAGACTGTAACCGAAGATGTTTATGTGAGCAGCCACAGATAGCGAGTCAGCGTGTTCAGTTTTTAAAAAATTATACGGAGAATTACAAATCGAAATTTAGAAAAGTGGTATATTTAGACGAAACGTGGATATTTTCAAATGGAAGTGGTTCAAAATCTTGGCAAGATGATTCTGTGAAAAGCGTGAAAAGGAAAAAGGGATGTGGCACGGGAAAGCGGTTCATTATTTTACATGCTGGTTCTGTAACAGGATATGTTCCAGGTGCAAGCCTAATTTTTTCTCCAACATCAAAAAGTGCTGACTATCATGATAATATGAATTGCGAAATGTTTGAAAAATGGTTAAAAGTTCAATTGATACCAAATTTGGATTCTCCGTCTTTAATTGTATTAGATAATGCATCATATCATTCCAGAATTTTAAATAAACAGCCTACTTCATCTTGGAGGAAAAATGATATTTATGAGTGGCTTGAAAAACACAACCAAAATCCTTCACGTCTAGACTTTATACGTTTCTTTTTCCCACTTATTTTTAGCGGGGCGCTTATTGGCTTAACAGGGGCAAAATACGTGTAAAATAAATTTGGGATTTGATACCTCACCCCGGCTCTAGTAGCTTTTTCTCGTTGACTTTTGAAGTAGGTAACCTATTAAATTGGAAATATTTTTTTAGTCTGATATTACACAACAAAAATTTAGGCAATGTGTAATTTGATTTTTTTTTATATTTAATTTATTATTATCTGCTGAAATAAACTAAAATTTGTTTAATTTATTTAACATTTCATCGACATTTTTGGTGGTCGCTAGTCAGGGGTTTTACTGTATATTGTTTATCTAATTTTCCACCATCATTTTGGTTATTAAATTTGTTAACTGTAAAACTATTGTGTTAACCGTCTGCAATAATACGAACGCACCCCTGAGAAATTAATTTTGGAACGAGACCCGTCATTTTCATTATGACTGATAGTTTCAAGTTAACGGTTAACCTATTAACATTCAATTTTATGGAAAATCAGCTGTCCATATACGGCCATATTGGTTTTTATTTACAACATTTTGATGAGCTCTGGAATTTTCGAAATGATTCATATAATCGGTGACCTTTGGACCCGCCAGATAAGACCAGATTTGACTATATTACCCATTATTTGGTCATTTGGGTGCTGTCTAAACTTAAGCAGCATAAAAAATAAACCGAAAACAAACTTATAAATTCATAAGATTATCTCCGTTCCTTCAATTTTACTGGTGTGTGTAATTTTAGTGCCCTGTAAAATTGAGTTTTTCAAGTAGTAAAGTTAGTTCAGGTCAGAATATGGATTAATAAATAGTTCGCTAATTATGCACCTACCTTGCAAAACCCAGTCTCTTTCTTGTTGTGTTTTATCGCCATGAATGCATACGGCGGGCCAACTAAAACAAATTTGCTATATTAATAATAAAGTGGCCAATTTATATCAGTTGATTTTAAAACATTGAACCCTATTTGCACTGCAACAATTTAAGCTTAGTTTAGATAAGCTGCCGAAGAAGTTTACTGTTTAACTGTTTCATCTAAAAAATATAATACGTTGAAAGCATTGGCGTACTGTATTCTCTGCTATAAAATTAACTTTTGTACATACGACATCTAATTTTATTTTTGCAATCCGAAAAATTAGAAAAGAATCAAACAGGCATAAATAAGAAAATTTGAATCAGTTGGCCATGTAAACAAAATATTATTTATATGTCAACGAGAAAATCATTGTTATGTCAAAGGTAAATTGTTACAATTTGTGCAGTATACAAAATAGCAGATATGCGTTTCAGTTTGGCTGAAAAACTAGAAATAGTAAGATTAGTGGAAGATAATGCGCGAAATTGTAGAGGCCACTCAATAATTCAAACGCTTTATATCGCATAGTACAATTTCTAAGTCAGTCAAATGTTTAATCAACGCGGTTCGGTAGTGCAAGAAAAGGTAAAAAAAAATTTTTAAATCATTTTCGCGTAAATGCAAAATCAAGCTTAAGAAGCTTTGATGTTAGGCGAAAAAGTTCGGCATCAAGATGTTTAAAAAGAAATGGTATTACACCATTCAAACCAAGATTTTTACACACATTGCAACCAGGTGATGACGAAAGAAGAATGTAGTACTGCCTAACAATGCAGGCAAAATTCACAGTGAGTTATTAATTGTAAAAGTCAATACTCTGAGCGTGTAAATGTGCGGTGTTTTAAAATATCGTATTATTGGACCCTTTTTTTTAATACAACTTTA
The DNA here is from genome assembly GCA_963920685.1 of Polydrusus tereticollis. Taxonomy (NCBI): domain Eukaryota; kingdom Metazoa; phylum Arthropoda; class Insecta; order Coleoptera; family Curculionidae; genus Polydrusus; species Polydrusus tereticollis. Next base: position 84,424,847 of record OY987330.1, on the reverse strand, counting down.
AATAGTGTGAGATTTCTGAAGTTCATGGAACATGATTTTTGGCATGATGGCATGCTATACTCTACGCCAGCTGCCATTTCATTGGCGGCCGACGCCATATTTTAAACATATTTGCCAACCTGTGATTTAAAAGTCCCTTACATCAAAAATCATCTCGCGAACACTGGCAGTCGCTGCGTTGATGCGGGATGGATATATGAATGACCATATATTTACAAGTGCGCGAACAAAAAAATAAGAGTGTCGTGTAGATATGCATCTTTTTCTTACGCCTTTGCACTGATATCTCTCTCCGTCAGTCTACAAACCGTCTGTCATTCCTCTTTCATTTGATCACATTCGACATTTACAGCTGATTTACAGATCCGTCTGAGCCGTCCCGGCACCGCACATTCCGATTTTGACTTATCACGTTAAAGTAAAAATTTGTTTTTAGGAATGTTTTTGTGTATTTTCTGTGTTTTGAGATAGTGGTTTTCCATTGTATTGTCTATTTTGTGTAATGCCAAAATAGTATAAAGCACACGTTTCATAAAGCTATTAGCGCACTTGTCCGTTATAAAACTCGCCGCAAGCGAGCTTTATAAAACTTGTTCTTTAATATACTATTGAATTTAGTTTTCTTTTTAGAGGTTATGCTAATTTTGTTGTTTTGTTCTATTTTTGCCTTTTTCCCTCTTTAATCTGCCCTATATACGTATTCTATAGGACGACTTTTAGTCGTCAACTATATTTTGAACCTCACGAACACAAAGAGTACATATCGTCAACAATCTCGCCTCCTGCTCTGTTATTTTTGATTGTATTTAGCACATTTAGGTGTGTAATATATGCATCAAATAACATTATTCCAAAAAAAAATATTACTTTTGGTTTGGTGGTAGGTTTACTTTTTATTTACATTTTTAGACACCTACCTCCCATTTATTTATTAAGATTCGTTTTTTGATAACACAAAAAGTATTTATAATTGGTAAATATCTAACTCCTGGTAAATTTAAGTTCTTTAAAAAGAATGCTACTAGAAATGACATATGTCGTCGGCCATCATTAAACTGGTAACTGGCGTAGAGTATAGGAAGAATTGTATGTTCAGTTCAGATGGCACTACAATTCATTATTTTGCTCCTGTTAGAGGATGGCTCAATGAAAATATTGAAAATAAATGGATTGGTCGCAATAGTCCTTTTATAGTTTGGCCTCCTAGGGCTCCAGATTTGACCCCACTGTTTATAATTTATAAAACTCATCCAGCGACTTTACAATCTTTGAAGGATCGTATAAGACAAGCATGTGCAGAAATTTTCCAATAGTTTAGTTAATATTAATTTTGTTTTTGGTATTTATTAGATTGTTATTGTTGTTTTCAAGTAATTATTTTGTTTTATTTACATGAGGCTAATTGAGTTTTTATATTTTTTTGTCAGTGGCGTTTTAATAAAGTTATGCGTATTCGATTATTTTCTAATCATATTATATCATCTATATATCTATCATATTTTTTTAGATGAAGCAGTTAAACAGTCGACTTTTTTGGTAATTAACTTGTTCCTTATCGCACGTATTTGGATATGTACATATTTTTAACAAGAAAAATCAAACTGGTCATACCCCCGCCACTGGTGGTTTTATTTATTTATTGACATTTTGTATTTGGTCGTTTTGAGGGCTGCCAAATCGATTTCTGATATTAGTTTTGAAATAAAATAATCGCTAAAGGTACTTTACTATTTAAATTATTATTTTAAGTCAAACTTTAAGCAATAGAACAGTGCGCCCTAGGTTAATACGTAAACATACCAAAATTAAAAAAAATAAATTTAGATATAACGAAAATATAAGTCTGTTTCCATTATAAGTGGGACACCCTCTATATTGAGGGACCCACTTCTCGTTCCTCTATTAAAGTAGGGTGATTCGCGACAGTTTGAAACCTACCGCCCAATATCAGCAACGATAGTAAACAAATCTGTGGCGGAACAACCCTTAAATTTTTTTTGAAAGTAACATATTGTTAGTGCCCATCAAGTAGGATTCAGAAAGGGTAAAAATACTGTACAGGGTGTTCTGAACTTAACTATGGATATCTTAAAAACATTTAAGAAAACCAATACAGTACGGGGTGTCCATTTTTCGATGTAATTACAAGGAATCTCGGTAACTAGTAAAGATAGAGACTTGCGGTGTCTACATTACTGCGCTACTTTTTCGTGAAACAAAAAATGCCGCAAACAGAATTGTCATAGCTTTCTTAGTTCTGAAGCGACAGGGTGTTTTCGAAAATGTTGGCTTTTGACCACCCCCCGTATTTCGGTTATCCACTAACTTATCAAGAAATTGAAAACTGTTCCTAAGAGAGTTTTTTAAGTAGAATTCAGTGATGTACTTACTTTTTTTCAGAAAGTATTACTTTTCGAGATTTAAAGCAAACATGATTTTTTAAATGGGACACCCTGTATATTTTTCTCTTATGTGATTGGGCTATTTTTAAGCTTTTCAAAAATAAGTAAGTATTTTAACAAGACGATATTTTTGCCTATATATTTTGACAAATAGACATGCCAGAGAGATATTTTTATTTGTTTCGATGGTTTCATGGCCTATACTACCCTAATTTTCTAAATTTTTCCTATTGCGCGTTTATTGGTAAAAGTAACTCTCAACTATTAAGTATGTCATCATTTCACTAAGTTTAAAAAAATGACGAAAATGTAGTAGTATGAAAATTTTGGAAATTACGACGTGTTAGTTTGTTTCATAGAGTGCTATGAAAATAGGTAAGTTTACAATCTTTAATTTAAATATCTCACTTATAGAATTCTTACTTTCGTAGATATCCAGTGAGAAAGCAGCCCAATTGAAAAACATTTTCAAGTTTAAAAAATAATTTTATTAAGAATCGATCATTTATAAAGTCAAGACCTAAATCATATATAATAAAGAGAATCGCGAAAGGGATCAAATGAACGGTATGGCTTTTTTAGAGGCACTAGAAGTTCGTGCAAAGTCATAGAAAAAGATCTCGGAGTAATAAAATCTTGTCTAAAAAATTATTAAATAAATATCATTCGAAACCCTATGAAGTAAAAATTGTGCACCCTTTACGTACTGGGAATGCTGTGCGACGACTTATTTTTTGCAACTGTATCTAAATCGAATACGAGTCGACAGGCAGTTTGCTACAAAAGTAATATGGTCTGACGGATCTTATTTTATGAGCTCCGCACAGCACTTATCAATCGCCATAATACAATATGGGTCCCCAGTTGTAAATGTATTTTACATAATATTTATTTTGGCAGCAATGACATATTCTTTTTTTGATTTCAATGGTCTCATAGCCTACTACCCTAATTTTCCAAATTTTTCGATTTGTGCGTTTATTGTTAATAGCTATCAACTATTATAAATTTTTGAAAAGCCTAATAATAGCCCAATCAAATAAGAGAAAAATATACAAAAATATACATTGTGTGTCTCATTTAAAAAATCATATGTTTACTTTAAATCTCGAAAAGACTCCCAGAAAAAAAGTATAGTAAGCACGCCACTGAATTATATTTAAAAAACTCTTTTCGAAGCTTTCAATTTTTTAATAAGTAAAATGGTAACCGAAATACAGGGGGTGGTCAAAAATCCGTCCCAAAGAAAAACTAGAAGCATAAATGTTCGTTAAACAGCCTAAAACACTGGATTCCGGTTTTTGATATATATTAATCACTTTCCATCAGCTTATCTAGTGTCTGAGTTTACACTTTTTGCCGATGACACAACTCTAAAGGAATCAATAGTGGGATCTGTGATTGTGCAGGAAATATCTTTTATCAAAAAGTAGTTCCGTTTTTCAGTTTCTCCGTAGATATCTTAGGATGGTTTTATTCAACTAATCTAATTTAAGAACCCTGAACTCTTATCTGGCAACTAACTTAAGGGGGTGATTCTTTATGATATTCTAAGAGAAAAAGTTCATATGAACATGTGTCCAGAGTTTCCCCGTTTTTGATATACAGAGTGTTAAAGTCTTTTTTTTTTTAATCGGTTTTTATAGTTTTTTTAAATATCCTTTTCTCGATTTTATTGAAATTTGGTACCGTTATTCATAATGGTAAGGGGCGTAATTAGTCCTAACTAGATTAAATGTATTAAGTCCAGTGGCGTCCCGGGGAGCACCTTAACGAATATTATTGACAAAAAAAAATGTACGCCATCAACTTTTTTCTAGTTTTGACATTTTCTTTCGGATTACCAACTAATAACACAACTTTTTTGTTCCTTGAATACTGCCGTGCTAAGCAAGAAGGTCGTATCTGCACTTTTTACTATTTCGAGAAAAACGTGTTTTTATAAATATAGTGTTATTTTCTTTAAAACTTCAGTTATGCGCCATAAGGGTAGGATACAAAGTAAATAGTAAACATTTCTGTTTTTTGAGAAGATTTTTGTATATTTTCAAGCTCACACAGCGGGGGAAATGCAGATACGACTTTTCTCTTTACTAATTTTTATTATTATGCTAAGAAAAATCGTCATATCTGTCAAAATAATTTATTTAACTTGCAAAATATCTATAATAATGAACATTAACGTAGTTAGTCTTAAATAATATAAAAAATAAGTTCTTAATAATTATTGTAATTCACTTAATTGTAATTATTCTAAACCAACTTCCACTTCGGTTTCTTTAAGATTTTGCCAAAATGACAAACGGTTTTGTGGAACTATACCTTGAATTTTATTTATAATATTGTTTTTTCTTTCTTTGGATATTCCCCTCATATTATTTTTTTTTTAGGTTGTGGCAAAGCCCCATTTTCATATTTTTGTAATAAAAAATTTACACACTGAAAATCTCCAGAAAAAGATAATTTAAATTTTAGGCCTTTTTGCCCCCTCTGAAACTGAACTAAAACCATATCCTGCAGATATGGTCTAGGAATAATTTTACTTAGCTTATATTGGGACGTTAAATCTGGAAAAGTATAAAAGTTGTCAATTTCCATTTCTTTGACAATAACTTTTTTTAAATTAGCTGATGCGACACATTCGCTAAAGTCTTTAAAATCGTACACCTTTTTCTTCCTTTTTAATGACAATTCAACTTGGTGGTGGAATGCGTCACTGGACATGAAAGTATGCCCCGACTGAAAATATTTTAAATTTAACTGTGTCAAATTAATTTCGCTCGAATTAATTGCGTAAGTTAGAAATGAAAATAGCCCCCAGTTCTTATTTTGCGCTGCGCAGTTATCTAACAAGATTATTACGTTTTCTACGTCCCTGACAGCAACTAAGAAATTATAGAACGTTGATATAATATCGTCTTTGGATCTTCCTGATGTACCTTCGTGCCAGATAAAAGCAAATGGTTTTTCCTGAGATTTTCCTATAGGTACAAATGTTTCGTTGAATGCAATAACCCGGGGCATAAAAATTATTTCCTTAAACATCTCGCACCTGGGAAGCATAATCACCTAAAAAAGAAAATGATTATTAAAAACAAAACATTAAAAACTAACCATTAGCATTACCTTTTGGAGATCTGCTGAAACATATAAACCATCCTTTTTAACACTATCTAGTTTATATTCCCCCCTTGCCTTTTGATATCCATCTCGATGCTTTTGAAATGATGTGCACACATCACAATCTTTGGAAATATTGTTCTTTTCGTGTCCTGTTGACATGCAGTGCAATCTAAATGTTTCGCAAACGAAACATTCCTCGTGTCCCAAATTTGAGAAGGAAATGTTCAAACGCGCCACTACCTTCCTGTAGAGTTCATAGGAAATGTTAGCTTTCTGCTTCAGCAAAAAGTCTTGATGCATTGCTGTAATTGTGACGTCACTTGGTAAGTATTTTCTTAACGGAGCATGTTCCCGTCTGTAATGTGAGATGGTGGGGCCAAAACTTTCAATATGTTGTTCAATTAATGTTTCATCAAACTTATTTTCTTTTTGTTTTTTACCACGATTATCTGGTTTTGGAGCAATGGACGTCCTTTCATTTATAAGAGTTACATTTCTAAGGACACGATCGTTTTTCAGTTAATATCCCAATGTTGCCAAAATAAACTGTTTACACACCTGTTGATTATGTCCGGTTTCGTCAGGTAAATAGTAACAAACGGTTTTGTTTCTTCTAGATCCCTCAGCAGTTACTATGTGTGATCTTCTTTTAACACCAGTGGTGCTGGTTTTATGTAATATAAAAGCGCGCCTATCTTTTTCATTCATTTTCCAATATTCCTGGTTAATCAGTTCCTGCCGTTGCTTACTGATTGTTTTGATACATTTGTCGGTACAGTTTTCTTTAATGTAGGAATGTTTTTGTTTTTTCTTATTAAGTCGCATTTTGGCTCTTGTTGCCGGAGAAGTATCATACCTTTTTCTTTTTCTCAAAGTTCCTTTTTTTGTATATATGTCGCCATCCAATTTGTTCGAAACTTCTTCAATTATTTTATCCAAGATTTGCTTAATTTCATTTTTAGTGCCTCTCTCTCTTATGACTGCCAAAGGTAGATTTTCTTCTTCAGAAGATTCGATGTCATTTTTTGAAGTATCTGAATCAGAATCGTCGCCACACTTTGATATAATAAAATCTCGATCCTTAACAACAGAATGATCACTATCTTCTGAAAAATTATAAAAATAATTTTTTTGTTCTTCTATAATATTAACTTTCGAAGTATTTTCTCTTCCTTTAATGTTACAATTATCGTCCGCATCATTTTCCTTCTCTTCCATGTTAATGTCCGCATTGCTTTCTTTTTCTTCCATGTTAATGTTCGCGTTGCTTTCTTTTTCTTCCATATTAATGTCCGCGTTGCTTTCTTTTTCTTCCATGTTAATGTACGCGTTGCTTTCTTTTTCTTTCATATTAATGTCCGCGTTGCTTTCTTTTTCTTCCATGTTAATGGCCGAATTATTTAGTTTATTGTCAACTTCCGCATTATTGAAAATGTTTGTTGAACATGCTAGTAGGGAAAGCTGCATGATTCTCTGTGTCCTTTTCTTCATCCTACAAAGTATAAAAAATTATCAATAAAGATACTAACTCTTTAAATTTTTTACTAAAAACCCCCGTAAAACCGTACATCTATGAGTTACCTAAAATCTTGAAGAAAGTACTCTCTTTAAGCACGTTTTACAGTCGGCAATACTATCGGCAAGTAGCAATTATTTTGCATATAAGCATGCGCAATACAAGCCAGCTGATCGGATTTCGCAGAATTCGATCAGGTGACTTGTATTGCGCATGCTTATATGTAAGAGAGTTGCGACTTTCAGATAAGTACTGCCGACAGTAAAACGTACTTTAGTCATACATAAGCATACCAAATAAAAAAAAAACACCATAATAACGCAAACATAAGCTTAATTGTTTTCATTAAAAGGGAAATACCTTGTACATATATCAAGAAACGTTTTTTTTTGTTTGTTAGCTTCAAAACAAAAAATAAATTATTATTTTTGGGTTAGGGGACATAAACGAAATATAAACAAACATTTGTTCGATGTACCTTTACTATTTATAAAAATTTAAAATTATATTAAACTTACCTTTGTTTATTTCTTCTTTAGAATCACAAAAATGCTTTAATACTAAAGAAATTTTACAGAACTTTGCTACTGAAATACACTGTTAACTGTTACAACACAGTAGTATCCCACCAAAATTTTAGGTTATATTGCTAGAGTTCTAAAAGGAATTGTCATATTTGACAGACAATTTGTAATATACGACAATTCTTCTTAGTATATGCTGCATACGACAGATATTATTAGGATCAATGCAACTTTTGCAGCTAGAGTTCTAAAAGGAATTGTCATATCTGACAGACAATTTGTAATATACGACAATTCTTCTTAGTATATGCAACATACGACAGATATTATTAGGATCAATGCAATTTTTGCAGTTATGACAAACTTTATAAGCGCATATAAGTAGTCAATTTTCATCTTACGACATTTATTTCTGGTACGAAGGTGTAAAATGATGCACAAATACTGAAAATCAAATAAGTGTTTTTGAAAAATTTGTCAGATACGACCTTCTTGCTTAGCACGGCAGAATAGTTTTCGTATCTTGCTTCGTTATCGAGAGAAAAAATAAAAACCACATTATGGCATGTACAAAAAAAAAATATCTATGTATTTCAAAGTTAATTAAAATATGAAGTAATAGTAAGTTTTGATGTCTAATTTACCTGTTTTGTCAGTAACAAGTCAAAAATTAATCACGCTGAAATTGCTTACATGCATTTTAATTATGGCCTAGCAAATAGAAATGCTTAAGAAGCTCGGCGAATTTATCAGGAACGTTATCCAAACAGAGTACTGCCATGTGACAAAACATTTAGATAGCTCCATGCAAGATTGAGTGAGACTGGGAGTTTTAAACGTAGTACGGAACTTCCTGGCAGACCTGTAACATTAACCACGCCCGAGTTAGAAGGCTATACTTCGAGAGATAGAACATGATCCTTTAATTAGTGCCAGGAAGGTAGCAGTGCAACTTCAAACAAGTGCATCAACTGTTTGGAGGGTTTTACATCTTCAACTATACCCATACCATATTCAACATGTGCAAGCTCTGCTTCCCCGTAATTTTCAGCCAAGGTTTGATTTTAGTAGGTGGTTGCTGCATACAGTAGCACATAACAATATTTTACCGAACATTTTATTTACTGATGAGGCGTCTTTGTCAAGAGAAGCCATTATAAATTTTCATACACGAACATTTCTGGGCGGACGATAATCCTCATAAAATTAGAGAAGGTCGTTTTCAGCAACAATTCTCGATCAATTTATGGGCAGGGATCATTGGCGACTATCTTGTTGGATCATACTTTTTACTACCTCGATTGAATGGAAACTCCTATACGCAGTTTCTATCTGAAGAACTTGACGTTCTGCTAGAAGACGTCCGGCCCCCTCTACAAATAAGAATTAATATGTGGTTCATGCATGACGGCGCCCCAGCTCATTTTAGCCTAGTTGCTCGTCAATACCTCAACAACACTTTTCCTAATTGCTGGATTGGACGCGCAGGTTCCCAAGGTTGGCAATCTCGCAGTCCCGACTTGGATCCTCTAGACTATTATTGATGGGGGTCACCTAAAGTCTCCTGTATACAAGACGCCTGTACTAGATGAAAACGACTTAAGAATTAGAATTATTGAAAGTTGCAATGCGATACGATAGAATGCAGGCATTTTTGAACGTGTAAGAGAATTAATGGTGAGACGATTGCAATCGTGCGTTTTATCAGAGAGCGGCCATTTTTTTTATCATTATTAAAAAAAATAATTTTATTTTTAATTTAAATGTTTTAATTAACTTTGAAATACATACATAGGTATTGTTTTTGTACAGGGTCTTCCAACGAGGACTGAACAGGGGCTCATTTTTGAGCTTCCTTGTATTTAAAGAAAAATCCAAAATAGCCAATCGGTGTACTTTTTCCTGCAGAATTCAAAAATGAAACCAAAAATTTAATTGAAACAGAAACAAAAGAGTTACGCTATGGATAAGGTGCTTTTTAAATGGAACATAGCTTTTTTTATACGATTTTTGGAATGAGTGATTTTTTTTTGTCCGTTCTGATTAAAATATTTAATATTGTGACAGCTATTTTTATTAAATTTTAATGTTTTATCCAGTATAATTTAACTTTAACCTGTTTGAAACATAAACTAGGTAATAAAGGTATAATCACCTTTGAATCCTTCAAAGTCAAAAAATTTGACAAATTTACTATAATATTGCCGAAATGAAATATTCATTAGATGAGAGATTGCAGATTGTTATCTTGTTCTACAAATGCCAAGAAAATGCAAGAGAAGCAAGGAGAAGATTTATTGCAAATTTTCACAGAAATATATCCGTCAATACTATTCTAAGGATAAAGAACCTATTTGAGGAAAATAAAACATTACATGACAGAAAAAGAAATCCAGAAAGGAATAGAAATCGAGACCCTGCCATTGTGAAATATTTTTGACTGAATCCAACCAAATCAATTTCGGACGCAGTTCGGGACGTTCAATACGGCGGCGGTGTAAGACGCAGAAGAGTTACCCAAGGAACTGTTCACAGGACTTTAAGAAATCATAAATTTAAGTCTTATCATATCCTTCCACTTCAACATCTAACACCGGCACAAAAAGAACTTCGCTTCCAATTTGTTTCCCAAATTGTGATTCGGAAAGAAAACGAAGACCCTAATTTATTCAGAAATATCTTATGGACTGACGAAGCCACATTCACAACATCGGGGGTTTTCAATAGACATAATAATCATCACTGGGCCGTTGGAAATCCAAGAAAATTTCAGACAATTAAATTTCAAGGAAGGACTTCAATCCATGTTTGGGGTGGCATAAAAACTAATAGAATTTTGGGACCAATATTTTTTAACGGGACTTTAAATGGACAGAGATACTACGAGTTCTTAGAAAACGAAATTGAGAACTTTTTGGAAGATTTACCATTGGAAGAATATCAAAATTTAATTTGGCAACATGATGGGGCCCTCCGCATGCCGTGCGTGAGGTTACTCAATATTTAAACGGGACGCCATGAAGAATGGATTGGTAGAAATGGAACCTATGTTTGGCCACCCAATAGTCCCGATTTGTCAATATTAGACACATTTCTTTGGGGCCATTTAAAGAACGTGGTATACAAGCAGCGAAACCACGATATTGAAGAGATCATGCAGAAAATTGTGAATGAAATAAATCGCCATGATACCAGGAAAATCACAGTATAACAGCAAGTTTGGAAAGGCTACAAAGAGGTTATCGCACATGTTTCGAGAACAACGGAGGTCACATTAAACAATTAAATTATTAATGTTTTTTTTTTTTAAATTAGTATAGAGTTAGATTTTTTTTCTGTCATGTAATGTTTTATTTTCCTCAAATAGGTTCTTTATCCTTAGAATAGTATTGACGGATATATTTCTGTGAAAATTTGCAATAAATCTTCTCCTTGCTTCTCTTGCATTTTCTTGGCATTTGTAGAACAAGATAACAATCTGCAATCTCTCATCTAATGAATATTTCATTTCGGCAATATTATAGTAAATTTGTCAAATTTTTTGACTTCGAAGGATTCAAAGGTGATTATACCTTTATTACCTAGTGTATGTTTCAAACAGGTTAAAGTTAAATTATACTGGATAAAACATTAAAATTTAATAAAAATAGCTGTCATAATATTAAATATTTTAATCAGAACGGACAAAAAAAAATCACTCGTTCCAAAAATCGTATAAAAAAAGCTATTTTCCATTTAAAAAACACCTTATCCATAGCGTAACTCTTTTGTTTCTGGTTCAAATAAATTTTTGGTTTCATTTTTGAATTCTGCAGGAAAAAGTACATCGATTGGCTATTTTGGATTTTTCTTTAAATACAAGGAAGCTCAAAAATGAGCCCATGTTGAGTCCTCGTTGAAAGACCCTGTACATGTAATAAAGTGGTTTTTATTTTTTCTCTCGAAAACGAAGCAAGATACGAAAACAATTCAGGGAACAAAAAAAATTGTATTATTAGTTCGTAAACCCGAAAAAAAACATCAAAATTAGAAAAAAGTCAGTGGTGTAATTTTTTTTGTCAACAATATTCGTTAAGTTGCTCCCTGGGACGCCACTGGACCTATTAAATTTAAACTAGTTAGGGCAATTAAGCCCCTTATCATTATGAAAAACGGCACCAAATTTTAATAAAGTCGAGAAAAGGATATTTAAAAACTTTAACACCCTGTATATCAAAAACGGAGCAACTCTGGACACATTAGACATATGTTTATATGAACTCCTTCTCTTAGAATATCATAAGAAATCAACCCCTTAAGTTACGTACCGTACTTCTGAAACACCCTGTATACAGGGTGACCGCCGAGGAATGCGAGATACTTTATATATGAATTATATGAGCAAAAATGATTCTATTCACTTTTCCCGAATTCCTAACGGTTCTTGAAATATCGGGCTTTGAACCTGAACTAAAATACTAAGGGCTTAGGAAAAAATGTGGTTTATTTTAATAAAAGCGTAAGGACATTGCAATTATTAAAGCTGCTCAATATGACCACCGCCTTGTGCAATGCATAACTCAATCCTCTGTCTGAGTTCTCGTCCCCAGTTGTAAGTCTCCATATTGTTATTCACCTTATTGGTCCCTGTTATAAGCCTTTCTCATTAAATAGGTAAGTGTTTTTATACCTGGTGTTGCATCGTCGAGCGGGACATAGGAAATCAGGGCTGGCAAATATCATGATATTTATATAAATATCAAATATCGGATATATATCCGATATATATCCGATATATATCTGATATATATCAAATAATTTTTTTTAGCCAAAACAGATAAAATCATACTTATAGTAGAGCCAAGTAAAATCAAGGAAGTAGATATTTGAGTAAATATTTTTATTAAAACATAAATATTATTTCTAAACAGAACAAGCCTCGGAACAAGCATAAAAGCTAACAAAATAATAATAACAGATATTCACCTAGACAACAGATATTTACCTAGGGTGAATGCCTACAACAAAAAATAATCCCGAAAAAAAAATAATATAAATAACCATCACCCTTATCAATGGTAAGTCATCGTCAGATTCGTCAGAATCGATGGAACGTCCCGGTAATTCTTCTGGTACAGTTCCTGCCCAAATCCAATCAATATTTTCTTTTTTATTTGTTTCTATTTGATTAGAGTATTTAAATAAAAACGTTAATTTTCCAGCTTTTTCATTTTTAAGCCTATTGCGTAGTTTCGATTGCACGAGTCCAAATGATGGACGCGGTAGACGCAACTGCAGTAAGCAGTTGTTCACATAAAGCCAGACAGGAAGTCTTTTTTATTTGGGCAATCCTCATCCTCAATAACAATTCTTTTCCACCACACCATAGGAACTATGTACCAAGCCAGTTAAATTACTAAATAGTGTTACCAACCGTAATACCAACCTAAACCATACAAAATTTGGCAGTAAATTAAAATTTATTTTTTAATAATAAATATCATGATATTATATATCGAGCTATAAATATCATTGATATATATCGTGATATATATCGTGATATATATCATGATATATATCATGATATATATCAGTGATATATATCATGCCAACCCTGTAGGAAATCCCATGTAATTTTAAATGGGGTCAATTATTGGCTTCCCAAATTATTTTAGAGAAAAATTCTATTTAGGTTTATTAAAGAGCACTAAAACCCACATTCAAAAGAATAACTTTAGATATTTTTGATGAGACCGTTTACGGGTTATCGCCGATTTCTTTTTAACTATTTCTCCTTTTTATGGCCCCGTATTTGCGGGCACCAGTCAAGGTAAAAGATGACTGTCAAATAAAGTTGTCATTTTGAAATGTGTGCTTTATTGTTATAAAAACTCGTACATCGAAAATATTAAAGGTGTATTTATGAGTACAAATTAATCTGAATAAAACTAAAATAAAGTATCCAATTACAAGGTTAATTATGACATTTTACATGTTTCAATATTTTACTAATTAATAGGTAGGTACTATTAAATTGTTAGAACTTTAGGATTTAAGAAGATGTTCAAATATTCCTCAAAATGACAACTTTATTTGACAGTCATCTTTTACCTTGACTGGTGCCCGCAAATACGGGGCCATAAAAGGAGAAATAGTTAAAAAGAAATCGGCGATAACCCGTAAACGGGCTCATCAAAAATATCTAAAGTTATTCTTTTGAATGTGGGTTTTAGTGCTCTTTAATAAACCTAAATAGAATTTTTCTCTGAAATAATTAGGGAAGCCAATAATTGACCCCATTTAAAATTACATGGGATTTCATATGTCCCGCTCGACGATGCAACACCCGGTATGTCCCCACATGAAAAAGTCTAGTGGGTTGAAATCGGGAGATCGCGGTGGCCAAGCAATGTGACCACCACCAAGAACCATTAGGAATTCGGGAAAAGTTAATAGAATCATTTTTGCTTCAAGTTAGTCATAGAATTCATATACGAAGTATCTCGCATACCTCGGCGGCCACCCTGTATAGCATAAAGAAATGGATAACACAATATTTTAACACGAATATTTCTGCAATGGTTGATAAACAATAATACCCTCTAGTTATTGCGGCTTAGCTAAGCAACGCTTAAATTGTTGAATGGGGATAAAGCAATTAACATTATCTACATACCCATCTCTTTTCATTTTCCTCGTCACGTCGTCCACTTTTCTTTTAGTTTCCATAAATATTATGGTCTTATTTTCTTTCTCTGCCATGATTTCCCGCAGTAAAGTGCTTAGCTTTGATTCCTTTTCGTACTCTTGGCACACGTCAATAATTTGTAAGATATTATGATTGGCGGAGAGCTGTAGAGATCCCACATTTATCTGTATGTAATCTTTTAAAAATTCCGTCGCCAGCTGCTGCACTTCTTTTGGCCAGGTGGCGGACCACATTAGCGTTTGCCTGGAAAAAAATAAAATATAATCAAGTTCATTTAAACATTTATGAAAATAATTGTGAATTACTTCCTGAATTTATTCATTAAACCATTCCACAATAAAATTTGACAATGTTAAACGTTTTGATGTCAAATAGATTCATTAAGTCATTCACGAAGTTCTTCCCGGATTAGAACGTGTTCTAATTTTCCGTGAAGTCAATACCAACTTGAAATTTTAACAGCCTATTTTTATTAGGTTGGGGTATGTTGTTTATTGATTTGTTTGTTTCTAGTTTGTTGAAAGGACGTGTTTTTTTGGGTCCTATTAAATTCTTAACTAGCAGTTTCAATAAGTTTATTAAGTGATTTTACAACATAACCTCCGTAGTTTTGTTGGGAAAACTGTTGCAAGACTTGCAAGCGTCAAAAAATCGCCAAGCCCATGTATCAGCTAATTGTAGCTTAAAAAGTAATCTATTTTCTCATAAAATTCACGAAGAGATAGGTGAATAAGTTCACAAAAGTATTGACAAGTGTAATACTTAATTTAAGTTCTGTGCTGTCAAATTTGTGTATTGTGGCACTGCCAAACTCTAGGATCGACGTGATTAAGCGGTAATAACGGACAGCAGAGGCCACTCGTTATGGCTACTTATTGACAATTTATTATTTCGTGTAGTGTATACATACACAAAAGTGTCTTAAGATATTAAAAAATGGCTCGTGGTAGAAAAGATAAACGATTGAAAGCCAATAGAAGGAAGTGTTTCTCTACAAACAGAAAAAGTAGGCGCCTTTTGATCAAAACCCCTAAAAAAAACATGGCACATAATATGCTTAAATTTCGAATAATTTATCCAGTGGGAACCGTACATCTTTATTTATAATGTAAAAAAGTTTAATGACTACCGAATATATAGAGTTAATTTGTAATCCTTGGTTTAAGTACCAACCAGCGAAACAGTCTATTATTTTTATTAGCGATTTTCTTAAGTCCACAAAAAAATCTTCCCAAAAGTCTTATACAAAAGGGCGAAATAAATGCTGAGAACCATATTATTATATATACGTTTAACACCTAGCAATCCTAAAAAATGTTTTGTGAATGTGTAAATACAAACATATTTCTGGAAAATGAAAATGAAATTTGTAAGTGCGTAGCTAGGTATTTGTTCAATATCGTTTGCACCGGACGCTGGAAACTTCAACTTGTAGGTAATGTATTTTGGTGAGAAACTGAAAATGACATTTTTGTCTTTTTGAAAGACAGTTTTGATGTACAATATTTTTCACAGTGAAAAATTTCTTACTCTCCAGGGATTCTTATTTTTGTATATATTTTGAAAATGGGGAGAAAATGCCGGTTTTGAAACCATCATCAACTTTGTTTTTTCAAATAGTCCAAAAATTTTATTTTACGTTTTATAAACTTTACTTTTTATTCTGAATCCATCGACATATCACACTTACTTTAGTTAGACGTTTCGGACTAAAAAACGAATCATCAATGCAATTGACCACCTTAATTATTTTTTTTTGTTTTTATTGTTGTATTTAAACTCTAGTTGGCTTTAAAAATAATTTTTTTTATTTCGTTTTATAACTCGTGCGGTGTTGCCTGATTGATCGTTTACACTGACTTACGCTCTCCCGTCGCGAAATCCGGAATCGGCCCACGCGCTTCACTGATACTTGCTCTTAAGGAAGCGCAAAGTAAATGTAACAGAAACAAAAATTTAAAAATGAAATTCATAATAATTATAGTTTTGCAATAACAAAATATTTTCAAAAAATGTAGGCTTGAAAATCCTAATAAACCACCAGTGTCTCTCGACTTATAATAATATGCTTACAAATTGTACCGAAAATGTAAGCATTCATTTTTATTGAAAAGAAACATTAAAATGTATGTGTTTCATTATAAATGTTCGTTAGTTTTTGTGGTAGAGTAGGGCCATCCGCACAGGGATCAACTGGTTTGCAACTCGAGCTTTAAACCGGTTGAATAGCGGACAGATATTACATTCTGATTGCACACTGGTTGTGCGTGTGACTATTGTGGAACCGGTTTGAGGCTTAAATTGCAAACCAGTCGATCAGTGTGCAGATGGCCTAAGGTTCCACAACAGTCAAATGCACAACCAGTGTGCTATCAGAATAAATCATCTGTCCGCAAACGAGCGCAACTGATTTTGGATGTCGGTATTCGCTTTCCAGTTTGTGGTCGCAAAGCTAGTTTGAACTGAACCGTTTCGTGGTCGGCAAGAACGATCAGGCGCGACCAATTAGGAACCGATTTACTTCCGTACAAGGGTAACGTTACCAAACAGTTGCGTGTTCAACCGGTTTGAAACTCGGATTGTCAACCAGTCGATCCGTGTGCGGATGGCCTAAGGAAGAACATTTCGAGACCAGCATTTATGCTGTTTCGGAATTATTAGTTTATAAATGTTATTTTAGTTGTTTTGGTTGTAATTGTAAATTATTGTACCTGATAGTTCATAAATAAAGGCAAAACAAAAAACATGTATAATACCTCAGTTAAAAACGAAAATAAACAGATTGCGTTGCCACAAAACAAAGGCAATATGTTTGGAAAACCATTCACAGGATCTTACAGCACAGAATGATGAGAACTTAGGAGACCTACCTTCTTAAAACTAGTGATTGGCAAGACAAGAAATCTTGTTTTAGTGGCAACTTCTTGTCTTGTCTTGAAAAACACAATTAAGAAACGAAAAAAATCTTGTCTTGATTTAAGAAATTTCAAGATCTTCAAATTTCTTGATAAATCGGGGATTCCGCGTTCGAAAGCCGGAGATTTTCCGCTGCGCGCCTGCATCTCCTTATTTGTAGCGGCGCGGCGCCGAGTAATATGCTTGTTGTGTGCGTGTAGATTGCGTCCATATTGCATCATTTATGTTTTGTGATAAAAAATGATAGTATTGCAGAGCCGTAATTATTTTGTGGTGCTTAGTTTGAAGTTTTTTTTTTATTACGTTCCTATATCTATCTACACGGATTTACGTTCAAATGTTTGTGATTAGATATATTTAAAATTATTAAATGAGAGAAATTTCAGGGAAGAAATCAAGGTTATTTTTTCAAAACCTGACATAGGCTAAGTTTTCTTTTTAAAGAGATAGAGCCATAGTTCCAAAAGCGAGTTTTAAGATAATAGTCCAACTAAGAAAGATAAGAAAACTAATTATTTCCAGCGTTGCCAGTCTTCTTAAATGACAATACTGCATATCAAATTTTAATACATCTCACGATTTTAAACAAATCACAAAGAATAAAACATTATTAGAAGCAGTTTAGAAGATATTGGCGCTTAAATTTTAATTAAATCCATATTGCGATTGCAAGGTAAACTTAAATTTACTTACTAGAATTGATCAGCAATAAAAACAGCAATAGCTTGAAAACTGCTATTCTTATCAAAAAATTTTACTCACTGTGTTTTGTTTAGAATCATGAGAAGTATTAAAATTTGTTATAGAAATTAGAAATGCAGGGCCATTTAACAAAATATGTTTTTTTAAAATAGCTTCCCAAACTGGCAACACTGCAGTTAATTTGTTTACTTATCTTTTTTAGTTGAGCTATTCTCTAAAACTTCGCTTTTGGAATTACGGGTCTATCTCTTTAAATAAAAAGGTTAACCTATGTCAAGTTTTATAATCCCAGATCAAGATTTCTTGAAAATAAATCTTGGTATTGACATAACATTTCTCGTTTTGTCTTGATATTTTGATAATGTCTCATGTCTTGGAACCAAGACAATATATTGAATAAAAAAAAGATAAGAAAGAAACTTGGAGAAAATAATTAAAATATCCAGAATATAATTTCCATGCAATGTGCTTCAGTTAAGTATATATCGAAAGGAGATTCTAATGTTAGGACCATAATCCTCCATAAATTAAGCTAACTAACCTGAACTAACCTCTGTATATATATTAGGGTGGGTCAAATAACCGAACTTTCAGATAAGTTTTCCTAATAGCAAAATTATGTTGTCTTTAAGTGATGTTATGACATCTACGAAATATTTTTGAATTTAATTGTTACTTACAGGGTGCGCCTTATGATTGATTTTTTTAAAATCTTATTAAAAAAATCATATCATAATGTTTTACGGAAAATTACTATTTTTAATAATATTAACATTATTAACTCATTTTTATCCCTAAAACAAGTTAAACACACAAATAGCGTTTATACCGTACAATATCGCACTAATATTTCAGGGGGGAGGGAGCGTGTGTTGTTGCAGTGACAAGTCTCTCACAGGTATTCTCCCGTTAATCGCGACCTCGCACTTGACGATATAGGGTGGTTCTTTGTGGTTATTTGTTAAATTTTATAATATTTCGTCATGAGCGTAACACGAAAAGCTTTCAAGTGTGCTATCTTTGGAAATAGTTGTGAATTAAAAACAAATGTTTTGCCAACTGAAGAAGATGTAATAAAGTTTTATGAGTGGACAAGACAGCAATTAAAAATCGAAAAAAATGGGAAAGACCCGTCATTTTCAGATATTGCTACAATTATTACATCAAAATTAGAAGAAATCTGGGTTTTGGCTTCGATTCCGGTCGTGTCGCATACAAGAATAATTCAACTTATAAAATGCACTCGTGAGAAATGTAAAAAAATAAACAAATCTCACAGTAAACCATGTTTTGCTGATAAGGTAAAGGAATTTCAGATACAAACTCAAAAACTATTTGATATTTCGTATTGCAAGTGCCCGGAGTTTGATTGTTGTGTTTGCCCAAGAGAAAAGAAGGTTCCGCTTCCGATGTTAGAAAAAGCCTTTCTGAAAGATCAACGATCTAGTCGAAAAATGATTATAGGTGGTATTGACAAAGAAGTAAGTAAGAAGCTAGAAACACGGTTAAATAGACAAGAAAGAAGTGAAAGAAAACAAAAATCACCAATTCCCAGTACCAGTAAACAAATCATTGAATTAATATCGAGCTCTGAGAGCGACTCTGAAGACGAGGACCTCCTAGAAGGAGACAGTTTATCAAGACAGGTCAAAGCACAGAAAAAAGGACGAAATAGACTATATGACTGTGATAGGTTTGGTGTTTCAGACAGAGCTGGAGCTGCAATTGTCTCAAGTGTAATGCAAGGAATAAAACCTGGAATAATAGTCGATAAAAGCAAAATCAGAAGAGAAAGGTTTGAAGCGCGGACAAAGATTGAAGCACAAACCAAAATAGCTGAAGTGCAGGCTTTATATTTTGACGGACGAAAAGACAAGACAGCAAAGAGAACAAGAAAAGGCAGCAAGTATTACAATGAAATTGTCGTTGAATAACATATGTCTTTAATAAGAGAGCCAGAATCTCAGTATTTGGGTTACACTGTGCCAGATTGTGGGACTGCCAAAGGCATTAAAAGGTCAATTATACGTTTTTTTCTTGAAAAAGGTTTATCCACATCAGATCTTTGTGAGATTAATTGTGTTATATCAAAAAATAACTTCAAAAATACCCGATATAAATATAACAGACTTAAGTACCGATCAATCCTATCTGTATAAAATTTGTTGTGCTGTCAACTCAGGAACATTTTTAGAAGATTTAGTAAATAAATCACCGGGAAAACTTTCACATGCCAGGTGGATAACACGAGCAAATAGAATCCTGCGTTTATACGTTTCAACCGAGAATCCTACTGACACTCTGGTAAATTTGGCAACTTACGTCATGAAAATTTACGCACCAATGTGGTTTAGAGTAAAACTACATCCTTCATGTAAAGATGGAGCTCGACACCTATACCAGTTAATTGAAGACTCACGCTACCTGTCAGATGATCTAATAAAAATTGTTGACCCAGTGATTCAGCGTAACAGCTACTTCGCTCACCCCGAAAATATTTTACTAGCAATGCTAACCGATGACGAGAAAAAAATTCGAGAACTCGGAGTTCGACGTATTTTAAAAGCACGTAATAATATGGCTAAAACTAATGTTATTCGACCTTATCACCTACCAAAGTTAAATTTTATGGCACAATGCTATTACGACCTGATCGATTGGCAAGAAAACTTGCATGTACCACCAATATTAAAGACAATTTCAAACGAACAACTTAACCTAGCGATAAAGGAGCGGAAGAGTTTTTATTTTTGAGGCTATACCTAGTCACACTTAGGCCGTTGAACGAGCCGTCAAAACCGTAACAGAGTTGTCAACAATATTGTATACTAAAAGGGCAAGAGAGGGTTCGATAAAATTAAAACTGGAATCTCACAAGAAAATGCCTAAATTCGATAGTAAAAAAGACTTCAATATTTAATTACTTGCACTCTTTGTTCTGTTTTATTCTTTTGTTAGCTATTATTAATAAACGATTTTTTCATTCTAAAAAACCTGTTTTTCTTAAGATATTTATGTTTTATGATTACTAGTACATATTCGAGTTTTTCGTATTTTCCAAAGATTCCTTTAAACTTCCAAGACAAGGCGCAACCTGAAGATGAGGTGCTATTCATTTCAAATTCTACAACTCTACTGTTTTTAGGTAAAGACAATATAATTTTACTATTAGAAATTAAATGAGCAAGGTTTTTTTTTCACCATACAAAAATGACCCACCCTAATATATATATATTTTATTAGTTTAGTTTTTTTAAGGGGCCCAAATTTAACATAGTTCACCAGAATAATACACATAATATGATTCTCTATTTAAAGAAGTGCAGCCTGTCTTCTTTCAACCAAAATATTTTAATGAAATCTTTGTCACTACACAAATCCAAATGGTTCCGTTTTTCTCTGACGGTGACACCTACGTTCGGAGATTTTGTATAAATTCAATGTTTACTTTATTGCTTTTTTTGTCAAAAACTTCATTTAAATCCATCTTGACAACTAAACTGCAAAACACACGCTCCACATAAAAATATAGAAAATAAAATGTCAAAGAAATTACGTTAGGAACATCTGATTAAAATCGGTAATCGATGGCTTCGTACCCCGTTAAATTTAACAAAGGCTGATTATCATTAATTTTAAGGAAAGTAAAAAGTATTGAAATAAGACTAATATAATTAGAGACAATCAAGTGGCTTTAGTCTCAGTTCTGATTAAACTTATTTGATATCCGATCATGATAATCTAAGGTTTTAATGCGCCAATGCCAATTTCGGAGAGGTTTCGGCACATTGGAAACTATGAATATTATAATTATTTATGAAATAAGTTGATTACTGCCGAAAGTATCGGCATTTAACCGTGTAGAAAAGTATCGAGATCTTAAAAATACCTGGAAAGTGTAAGAAACAATATCTGAATTATACACATCGTGCTCATTCGGGTCCTGAGACAACGGCATTGAATAATTATTATTAATAACAAATACTATAATTATAATAATATATTTAAAAAATCGTACCTATCTGGCCTAATTTGTTCAATAATTTTTCGAATCTGTGGCTCGAAACCCATGTCCAACATCCTGTCTGCTTCGTCCAGTACTAAATATGTACACCTTTTCAAATTCGTCCTGTTACTTTCCAAAAAGTCAATTAGGCGCCCTGGGGTTGCTATCACTATTTCAACTCCGTCCATTAGATCGAGAGCTTGTGGCCCCTTGGGCGCTCCACCAAATACGCAGGTGTTTCGAATTCGCGAACTCTTTCCTAAATCACTGGCCACCTATAAAAACATAATGACCAAACTCATTAAGGAGTTGTATAGGTTAGGATTAACTCAAAAGTGCAAGTTAATCCAAGGGTTAACGCAAAAATGCGTTGCACAGAAAAGGGTTACCTGCAATCTTAGGATTAACCATCAACTTGTGGTTTGGGTATGAGTTAACTCATAACTTAGTGTTAGGAAAACAAAAATGTCGTATATTTAATAAATATAGGGATGACGTAAAGTAAGGATTAAAATAAATTCAATATTTTTAAAACGCCCAATTTTTTGAAAAATCGACCGTTTTATTTGCTGTGCATTTTTTAGAATAATTTTTACTGTGTACAAAAAAGTCGGCCGATTTCAACTTAGTTTTTTTTAATTCCGTCACATTACGCCGCACAAGGCCGTGCCTACTCAAAACGATATTTTTCCAAATAGGTGGATTGGGAGAAGTGAAGCAAACGAATAACCACCAAGATCACCTGACTTAACCACCATTGACTTTTTTTATGGTGATACATTAAAAATAAAATATTTAAGACAAACCCTACAGATTTAGAGGACTTAAAAATCCGTATTACTCATGAAATACAGTTAATTCGACCAGAAATTATTTCTAACGTACAGGATGAACTTATTAATCGCTTAGGTTACTGCCAATTGTTTGTATGGTGTGAGTGGTTGGTATGTATGGGCGTTGGTATGGGGTATAAAAGCCGCTGAGGGAGTAAACTGCAATGTATTTTCCAGGTGTAAATATTGTGCAATTGTTATTTATTTTAGATGTTTAGAAAGGCAGGAAAGATTAAAAAAAAAAGATAAGGGATTGGACGGTATTAGTGGAAAATGATTAGTAGAACTTCGAAGCGTTCAGTTCCATACTATTGCTATTGCACCATGTTACTAGATGGTTCAAGTTGGACTAAAGTTTTAGGCAATCGCTAGATGAGGAAACTGTATAATTTTAAGTCGTCAGCAAAGAGAGAAACTGGTGAATTGAAAAAAAGTGGTCTCAGATGCGAGCCCTGGGGAACGCCAAATGTATACTCTAAGATTGAAAATTGTTGAATCAAACAATCTGGGAAGACCCGTCAAGTAGCTAACGCCAACACTCTGAAGCTTGGAAAGAAAAGGATGGTTAACACTATCAAAAACTTGAGGCTAAAATGTATGGTAAGACTTTGGAATAATTTTGAAATAAACTTTAAACAATATAAATACCTAGGACTAATAATCACGAGTGATTTATCATGGGATGCCCATATTGATAAAATCATATCAAAAATATCACCAATGTTGGGGGCAATTAAAAGATGCTCGCATCTGTTAAATAACAAAGTAAGAACATTTTTATACAATAGCTTCGTAGAGCCTCATATAAAATATCTCCTCCCCTGCTGGGGAAATGCTTCAAAAAAACAGCTACAAAAAATCCAAAGACTACAGAATAAAGCAATAAAGACAATCCATTCCCTAAATTACTTCACACCTAGTATTGAGCTATACAAAAAAACACAAATTTTTCCCATAGAGATACTTTAAAAGATTGAACAAGTAAATCTGATATACGAAATAAAAAACAGATTAATTAAATCAAACACATACCTTTCCCAAGCAAAAACTTACCATACTCATAACACCAGACAAAAGGAACATATAATAAACACATTTTCAAGAACCAAAACATCTCAAGACTCACCAGTCTACAGAAGTATTCAAACATATAATCAGATGCCTCCAGAAATCGTCAATGTTAACAGATACAAGGACATGTGCCATAACTTAAAAGACTATTTTGTAAAAAGCATAGTATAAATTTTTAGTTTTAACTTAAACAAAAATTATTTATTTAGGTAAATCATAAGTTTTATAGGCCCTGGTGCCAGTATCTATGTACTGTTTAAGGGTCAGAAATAAAGAGAATTAAAAAAAAAAAAAAAAAAAAGCATTTCCTCTGATACCATAGTTTTCTAACTTTGTGCATAGCGTTTTATAATTGGCCCTAATGTTATGTACAGGGACATTTTTTTAAATGTTTCACCCGATTGGCAATTTTCCTACTGAGTATAATAAAAAACAAATTATACATTTCTCAATAATTTTCC